>JAFEMH010001434.1:0-474402 GCA_022495995.1 Adenophora triphylla var. japonica
GAGAATCGAGGAGGATTGAGCCGTACTGCTGCATGGATCAATTTTCCAGGTTCCACTCCTTTTGCTATTTTTTGGGTTGTTTCCCGTTCAAAGTATGCACAGATTCCAAGATGCAAATGATGCAATGCATGGTAAAGAAAGCAAGCACGATTAATGAAATCAGCGACGGGAGTCTAACCCGCTCAAAGGGAAAAGCTTTCTTTTATTTTTTCAAATTTTTTTTCGAAAAGGGATACTGGTACGTGGATTGTTAAACCACCGGTTATCCCAACTCCCACGTCAGGGAGTGTACAGGAAGGGCAAGTGGTTTCCACCTATATACCGAGTATCGATTTTTTTTTTATTTTGAAAAATAAAAGCTTTTCTCCTTTGGGATATCCCAGTAGTCGCCAAAGCGTGAATGTGTGCCCAAATTTTGTTTTTGTTGGATTCACGCGAGTTTGAAGACATCCGGTTTAATTTGAAAAACGGAGTCGCCACGCCATTTTGATTACCTCAAAACTTTGAAAAAAGGTTTTATGGGTTCGGAGGTTAAGTTACCCCTTGGGAAGAACGTTTGGCGTTCACCCAAGGTGCCTTGCCGGAGCAAGTCTCCCATGATTTCATTAATCGTGCTTGCTTGCGTGCTTTCTTGTGTGCATGTGTTTGAAAATAAGGAGGGAATGTCCCAAATTGTCTTCCGGACGTACAAACCATTTATTGGTTGTCGCTCGGGATTTCTTGGATTTTATGTATTCGGGATTATGATCCCGTCCTCATCTTATGACTTGTGATCATCGCATTTTAACCTCGGGACCCTCGGGACTTGCGTGATCGAGAGAATGTCTCTCTTTTTGGTCAAAGATGAGGTTCTTTAGAAAAGGAAGGTCCTTAGCCCATCAATCCTACGCTTTAAGACGGTTGAGCTCGTATAGATGCTTCATACTCTTTCTTAAGCGATAATTGGAGATATAGGGTTCAAGGTTGTCCCTTTCTAAAGAAATCATGAAACCTTTAATGGAAGGAACAATGTAAAGATAAGAACTTTACACCGGTCCATTCCTAGGTTGTTAATGGGGGAATGGGGAAATGCATGTAAAAATGATACTTTAGTGAAAAGATGGCATTTTAGAGTGTAAAGCATGTCTTTTGGTTGCAAGGGATGCTTTTTGTGCAAAGAAAAGATTTTTATGCAAAGAATGCATTTTTATGTTGGAAAACGCATTTAATGCACAAATGATGCATGAAAATGGCAAAGAATGATTTTTTAATGCAAAGTATGCATTTTGAGTATGAAGATGAGTTTTTGAATGCAAAGAGTGCATCTTTAATGTGAAGAGGGATTTTAAATGGAAAAAAATATTTTAATGCATGAAAAATGGGATTTAGGTGCAAAGGATGCACCTTTATGTATGAGAATGATATTTTAATGAAAATATGACATATTATGTACATAGATACTATCTAAATTGCGAGATAGACATCGGGTTATAGCTTAATGAGGGTTAACATCGGATTACGGCTTGAAGCTGTGAAGTCTCTGCAAGCGCTTAGTATGTCGCGTGACATGTGCCTATGTCGCGTGACATAACTAGCCACTTTGCGAACTTCGACAGCGAGAGCTACGAGGTAACAAGGCCTTAAAATAGCCAAGTTACTTCACCAATAGATCTCGGAGAGCATGTTTATCAATAATGAACACTTGAGGGTGTGGATATGAGGGATCCACACTCATCTTGAGTGTTCATGCAAAATCAAGTCAAACCGGAGCTTTTATATGAAATGTAATAAAATAAAATGTGGATCGGTAATATAACATAAAGTATGCAACTTTAATCGAATACTACATTATAAATGCATTTAGCATAGATATTTCACATTTGAATGAAAATAGAGAGTGGAAAAGGGTAGAAATTCGTTACCCTTGAAGATCCACAACTCCTATATCAAGTTAGATATAGGAGCCTTCTAGCGTCCTCCTCCGTAGTTGATGTCCAGCCTTGAATCCGTGAGAACCTTGGGTTCTTGATGTGTATAGGAAGTGTGTGTGTGTGGGAAGTGTGTGTGTGATTGATTTGAGAGGATTAGTGTGATTTGGGGGGTATGTGAGGAGAGGGGAGGCTTCTGGGCGTATTCCCTATAGAGGGGAGCGAGGGTGGAAGAGGTGTGTGTAAAATGAGAGGTGAAGGCCTCTATTTATAGGTTGCATGGGCTTGTTATGTCGCACGACATAACAAGCCATGCTCTTTCCTTCTAGAAACATGCAAGGTGGCAACCTTCTAGAACTCTCCCTGGCTGGTTATGTCGCACGACATAAGTAGCCACTTCCAGATTCTTCTAGAAACATGCAAGGTGGCAAGCTTCTAGAAGTTTTCATGGCCTATTATGTCGCACGACATAAGTAGCCACTTCCGATCCCTTCTAGAAACATGCGAGGTGGCGGTCTTCTAGAAGGGTTTTGGAATTAAGAAAACGTGTTTCTTAATTACCAAGCATTCCCTTCAGCCCTTAAAAGGCTTGGAACATTCTGAAATTATTCCGGAGCGTAGGAAAGTCCGAGGAATTACCGGAAAAATTACCGGAATTGCGGAAAATTAACCGGAAGGTATGAGCCGGTTGGGTACTTACATCGTCATACACCCATCTATTAATCCTCTCGGGATAACGAGAACTTGCTCTGCAGGCTAGGCTGCATTAGTTATGCCGGCTAAATGCGGATGAAAGGCTGATCATCTCGTCTCTAATGTAGCTTCTAGGGGGTAAATGAGGAGCCTTATTGAGCTGGAAGATTTTGTGTTTGATAGCAGTGTTGCTAGCTTGCTCGGTAATAATTCCCAAATTCAATCTAGGCTGCCTCGGCTCTTGCTACCCACCAGCAAACACTTGAGCTCACCACCACACTGCACATGGTCTTTTCACACATCAATGTGAGCCGCTTCCACGATCGACCCACACTCGAATGAGCTGCGTTTCCAAGCTCATGCCACAACTTCCTACGTAGTGTGGCCTATATCTTTATGATAGTCGCAGTACTTCGCTGTTATCCACTTCGAACTTATTTCCTGGGTTCGCCATAGGGGCAAAGTGGGCCTAGCTAGGACCGCATTCAGTGATCTACTGTTCGACTACACCGTCGAAGGAGTGAAAGCTTCGGGCACTTTCTCGGTCACCCTAGTTACTGTTTTTGCCATTTTTGTTATTCCCCCATTACTTTGGTTATTGTGTCCTTCTTATCAGCTATCCCGGCGACCTCGGCCTTGGGGCCACCTTACCCCGAAACTTTTCTTTTCCTTTCTCTCTTCGACTAGTTAACTACATTTGTAGGCCTTATCAAAGCTTGGCTCTTGTCGAGTAGTGCCACGGTTCGGGCTGTCGACTTCCGTGAGTCCAAATCTGCGAGAAGCAATGCCATTTTACGAAACAATTGATTACCTCCCCAATGTCGAGTGAGGTACTCCTCAAATCTTGTCGACCATACTCCTTGAATTTGGTATAGTAGCTCGTCGAAGCTTTCGTTTCCTTCCACTGTACCAAGTTATTCAAGTCTGGTGGTATCATCTTCCGAGCTCCCGCATTGTCCGAAACGATCCAAAAATTTCTTCCTCATTATAATCACCCAGTCGAGATGCAACCCGGTGCCAAGTCATTGAACTCCAAGTAAGAGTCAGCCCGGTGAGAGTGCTAGTAAGTGCACTTACACAGTCAGTGTCATACTCGTTGGAGACAAAGCCACATAGTAGCCTCTAAATGCTTTGAATAGACTTTTGGCATTGGTTACACCCGAATATTTTTCCGGGGATGGGCAATACTGAAACCTAGTGGAAGGTCGACGGTCGATCACATTCTCTTGACAAAGGTCGAAGAGCAAAGTAACCTCGTTCGCCACTTTCCGGCCAGTCATCTTTCTTAGTATCGCCTCCCAGAGGCTGCTCGAACCATTCTTCTTCCACCGTAGCCACTTTACTGGCATCCCAGGCGGGCCATCTCTAGCATTGAGAGATGTCATTTGGATCTTTGTCTTTCCTTACGGTGAAGTTCCCCCCCTCGAGTTGGCCTTGCACGTGGCTGCACGTCACTCCACTCATGTAGAGTTGTCTGTCTGCTTCCTTCTATCCCCTGTGAGAGGGCGACCTCGCCAAATTAGTGCGAGCTCGCGCGCTTTCATCACGAACTAGCGACTGCGCGCTTTCTGTCTCCATGTGAGAACCTGGCAGCTTTGTGCCTTTCATCTCGGGACCGGCGCTTTTCATCTCGGGAGTGGCAGCACACCTCGCGCCCATTCCACGTTTACGTAGAGCATCCCAGCTGACCTACTCCCGAGTCTGGCGGAGCTGCTGTTCTCTCTGCCTCTCCGCTCCTTACCGCCTCGATTCCAGAGCTCGGCCTCCTTTGCTTCCTCTGTTTCAGTGTTGAGATGACTCCTCGGATCGGTCGGAGGATGGAAGGCCCCTTGGTATGCTGGGTTACGATAAAGAGGCACGATACGTCCAATCACACCATTACGGTTGGGCACTTCCATGCCTTGCTCTGTCACTTCTTTCGGCTGTTACTTTGTTCGGGAAACACGGGAGGGGAGGCGCCCTTCCTTCGACCTTCACAGTCGGCCTGCTCTGACTCTTCCTCTATTGCTATCAACTCAGCCAGAATTTGGGCTCGCTCCAATAACATCTCCTTTTTGCTAAGGGGATTGGTTGAGGGACTCTCACTGCTGTCAGCCCTCGCAGGCCATTCGCCC
The DNA here is from genome assembly GCA_022495995.1 of Adenophora triphylla var. japonica. Lineage (NCBI taxonomy): Eukaryota > Viridiplantae > Streptophyta > Magnoliopsida > Asterales > Campanulaceae > Adenophora > Adenophora triphylla. The sequence goes on from JAFEMH010001434.1 coordinate 4,715, forward strand.
CGTTTGACGCTTTGGAGGAGGTTGCGCTTCCTGCTCGACCATACGTCATTTTTCCCTTCTTCCATCTGGCAAACCTCTGCCATCAGCTACGAGATCCCTTGCGTTCGATCTCATCGCCCTTGCGGTTCCCAGCATTGGCGTTGGCATTAGTATTAGTATTTCCCTCGTTGGGTTCGTCCGAGGCGTCAGAAACGTGTCCGTCTGCAGTTACCATAGTTGTGGGTTGAAAAAGCTTTCGAGGTCAAGAATGCACGATTCCCGGCAATGGAACCAAATTGATGCTGCAGGAAACGTGCTTATCAATCTTCGTCCACGTGGCTGAATTAATCACTTGGCTCCTTGACCTGAAACACGAAACCCACGACTAGCCGGAATGGTCTCCGGCGAAGACCCTCGGGCGTATGGTGTATGAGAGCTCAATATTATAAAGAACAATATGTATTCAATATAACAAAGAGCAATTACCTTGGAACGGTTGGCGTTGCCTTGCATTTATAGTTGTTGATGAGAGTTGTATTTGTGGTAGGATTGTATGAAATCCCTTAATTAGTGGAACAGATTCGTGATTGAGATCTTATCCATATATAACTCCTGATTTGTAGGGAGTCTCGTCACGCTAAGAATTGTAGGTACGCCAGGACTCTGTAGGTCGACGCAAAGATGTAGGTCGAGGTCGACTATTGGGCATAGGTCGACCTGACTGATGGGCAGGGCTGGATCGTACCCGAATAACATATGGATCGTAGAGTCGGACCAAGCTAGGTCGGGACCTCGTAGGTCGGACAATGAGCTTAAGTCGACTGATCATGACGATGGGCCTTGAGCCTAGTAATAATTGGGCCTAGCCCACTGAGAATGTGGTAGCAATAATATGTTGAGGATTGGGCTTTATTCGCTAGGGCCAGCTCGACACTTTTAGTCTGTTCACATATCTTTTCTTAGAAATAATTTTAGACAGACACAAAAAGAAAGTATTTGAGTCTTCCATTCACATGACATTAATTTTTAAGTACATTCATTTTTTTTAAGTTTAAAATAGGATTTTTTTTTACCAAAAACTATCTCAAAAAGATGCTATTTACAAAAAAAGAAAAAATATAAGTTGTAATATTACAAAAAACTACTTTTCTTTTTTTTCTTTTTTTCTTTTTATTTTTTGTCTTTCCAGTTAAAATAACTGATAAATGCATTATCTGTTGTTTATAACTGATAAGCTCATTTATAAATTTTTAAAGAGTATTTTGTACTTGATTTTTTGGTTGAACAACTGATAAATTTATCAGTTATTTGACAGATAAACGCAAAAAAAAAAAAAGAAGTTTTTTTGTAATATTCAAAGAGTTTTTTTGTAATATCCAACTTGTGTGAATTTTTTTTTTAGTATCTATCTTTAAAAAGTACTCCCTCCGTCCCAATCTAAATGTTCAAACTTTCCATTTTGAGCGTCCCATTTAAAATGTCTCATTTCCAAAAAAGGAAAGTTTTTTTCACTATTCCACCCACTCATTCTCTTTCCTACTTTACTTTTACACTCACAACATTCTCTCTCCTAACTATTCTTCCCACTCATTCTCTCTCCTATTTAATTTTTCATACTCACAACATTTAAACTTTTTCTCTTTCCTACCTCACTTTTTCTCTTTCCTTACTCATTTCCTTAATTAAAACGTCGAACCCATTTTTGGACATTTAGATTGGGACGGAGGGAGTAGTTTTTGATAAATGCCCATTTAAAATATTACTCTTCTTTTCGTTCATAATAAATGTTACACAATTTGTAAATTATTGTACAATGCTAATATTAAACTAAAACCCTTTTCTTATTTAGAAATATCAAAAAAAAAAAAAATTGACATTTCAAAAAAAAAAGGAAATTATGACTTCGTGAAGGAGTATAAGACATAGAGGTACATGTAATCAATTCTCATCAAATTTCTAATCGAAAGTTTTTATGAAACAGTATATAATATTTATAATATTGCAGTATTATATTCACTTATATATGTATATATAATATTACGTACGAAATATTATAGAAAAACTACAACATGTAAAAAACTTTTCGAATATTATAATACTTCATTCGGTACGATTTAATGTTTTTAGTTTGAGTTGACACGAGAATTAAGAAAAAATAAATGTTGTGACTTGTTAAAATAAAAAGTAAAACAGGAGAAAAAAAAAGTGGGTAAAGGGTATTTGTTGTAACAATGACACGTGAATCTCATTCTCCAATTAAAGTAATAAATCAATTAAAAACTTTAAACTGAAACATACTAATAAGAAAGAAAAAAAAAGAGGACAAATTGCAATTTGTTACCTATGTTTGTGTCAATATTGCAATTTGATTTCTAACATCGAAAAGGTTGCAATCTGATTTATAACATTGACATTTTGTTGCTAATTGGTGTAAAAATTAACGAAATATTAATTTTTTAACAAAATTCAAGTCGTGCGCCATTCACTTGAATTTTTAAGAGTTATAATGGTTATTTCATATTCATTTCAACCCCAACAGCACCGACCACTATTATTATTAGCACCATAGTCACCACCACTCACTACTCTACATGTTTTTTAATTAATTTATATTTTTGAATCGTTTTTTTTTCATTAATCAAGTGTTATAAAGCTACATCATTTTTATGTTAAAAGAGTAATTTATTCCTTTTCCCTATGCGAAATGATTAGTATGCCCCTTAAAAAGTTATTTACATGGCAAATGACTTTAATTCCGTAAAAATAAAATAAAAATTTGACAATTTTTATAACAATTTGCAACAAAATGTCAATGTTAGGAATCAACTTGCAACTTTTTCAATATTGTGAACAAAATTGCAAAACGGATACAAATATAGGTAAACGAATTGCAATTTGCCAAAAAAAAAATATTAAGAACCTTAAATCGAATCAATCCCCTTATTATTATTATTAGAAACTAGTGCTACACATGTGCGTTAAACGCACAGGTAAAAAACTATTTCAAATAAAATATTTTAAAAAATTACTTAGGTATAAAATTATGAAAATTAAAATGTGGTGTAAATATAAATTGATCGAAATTGAAGCTTCATTTTTAATTTTTGTTAATTTGGTTCATTTTTTTTATTAAAATTAACAAATAGTTATAAATATGCATATTAATGAGGGTAATTCATTTAATGAATGTATTCAATGGAGCTATTTAATGAAAAATTGAAAATGTAATTAGTCTCTATTTCATATAGATGCGAGTTTTGGAGGAAAAATGAGTGAGCTCAAGTGCTCTATACACTTGAGCCATTATATATATATACTTTCTCTGTACCATTCGAAAATATATAAAATTAATGTTGCTCAAAAATTAAGGAGAGAATATAGTGAAGTAAGTATAAAAAGTGATGTGAGAGAAAATGTGGAGTAGAAAAAAGTGAATGAATGATTATTTTATTTTTTTTGATATCCAGGTTTCCAGTTTTGTCGGACAAAGTCCTGAACCACCAGCTCCCGACCTTGAATGAATGATTATTGTTAATATGACAAGTGAATTTTACGAATAAAAAATTATTAAAAAAAATCCATTTTAAGAGTATGCATTTTTAAGTGGCACACCCAAAATAGAAATTTATCTCTTTCTTTGTGGTGGGACTGGGACGGAGGTAGTGTATACTCCCTCCGTCTCAGGAATATACGCATTTTTTTGTGGTGGCGTGAAAATTAAGGTAAAAAGTGAAAAATGTGATGTGTTGTGAGTGTAGATAGTTGGGTAGGAGAGAGAAAGTGAAGTAAGTGAGTAATGGTTGTGAGTAGAGAGGAGTGAGTCTCATTTTCATTTTAGGAAAGTGCAAATTATTGTGGGACGATCAAAAGAGGTCTTTTTACATATTATCGTGGGAGGAAGGGAGTATACTCCCTCCGTCCCGGAACAATCTTCACACTTTCCCTTTTGGGCGTCCCAAAACTTACTTCACACATTTAAAACTTACCTAAAATGGAAAGGAATCTTTACTATTCCCTCCACTCATTCTCTCTCCTACATTATTTTAATACTCACAACACCATTATAATTTACTATTCTCTTCACTCATTCTCTCTCATATTTTATTTTCACACTCACAACACTTTCAATATAATACTCCCTCCTTAAAATTTGCAAACAGTGTTTGTGAAGTAAGTTCCGAGACGGAGGGAGTATATATATATATGGGCGTGACGTGACTAGCAGCATTCATAGAGTAAATAGCTGAAGTGGACTTTCCTTCGTCTTCCATATCCCCTTCCTCTCCGGCCTCTCCTAAAACCCAACCCCCGCTCCCTCCAATTTCATTCCCAAATTTCCAAATTTCTTCTCTGTTAATCAAATCGACGTTCAATCGCCAGTAATTTCATCCTCAATTCCCTAATTCAATCTCCCAATTCTTCAATTCCAGTTTGAATTCCAAACCCTAGAAACCTTTTTCATTTTGATGTGTACCATGAGGTACTCCAAATTGGAATCCCCAATCCCTTCCACCTCCTCCCCACCACCGCTCCCCGTCACCACCACCTCAACCTCCCGCACCGACACCGTAAATGGGTCACATGAGTTCAAGATCAGCGGCTACACTCTATCGAAGGGGATGGGAATCGGCAGGTACGTGAGTTCGGATACGTTCATGGTGGGCGGACACCACTGGGCTATTTACTTTTACCCAGACGGCAAGAGTCCTGAAGACAACGCGATGTACGTGTCGCTTTTCATTGCCCTTGCTAGCGATGCGACCGATGTTAGGGCCTTGTTTGAGTTGTCGCTGATGGATCAAAGTGGGAAGCAGCGGCATAAGGTTCATACCCATTTTGGAAGAGCGTTGGATGGAGGACCGTATACTCTCAAATACCGCGGTAGCATGTGGTAAGCCTTTATATTCATGTGTCATTGGATGTATGTTGGTTATACAAAGTTATCATGGGAATTGGTTGAGTGATCGAACATAATAAGATTTTAATTTTTAGTATATTGGACCTTTCTTGTGTGCCAACTTGCCAATTCCTAGATATGATGGGAGTTGAACTGAAGTACTGATGGAATGGGTATGGAAGTAATTTTCTTCCATGATTAGTACGGGCATTGGCTGCTTTTGTTACCCTTATTAAATGTGTTTGTTTACACCCTTGTGTCATTTGATGCGTGGTTGACGTGCAGAGCTATCAGGGAAATTGAATGAGTGATTGAATGTATAAAGACTTAAATTTGGTTTAGTTGATTTCCCATGTGTGCCAATACCCATGATAAATGGGTGTTGGTGTAGTTGTAAACTGAGGAAGGACACAAATTTTCCACATAACTATTAAATTTTTTCTTGCCGGGCTCTGGGTTGTGTATATCTGTATTTGTTTCGTGAGTTACCCTGCCGTCATGGGTCATGGGAGTTGGTAGAGTGATAGGCTGTGAGATGGACTAATGGTGGCACCTTTTGACATAATTTCTATCCTTATTGGCTGATGTTGTTGCTATTCTTTGGTCTGTTTTATGTTTCAATACCCTGTAGTGGGATGTTTAGAGTGGAGATTGATGAAAAAAAAAAAAATACTCCCACAGCCTCCTCCTGTGTATTGGCCGCAATGTTTTCACCTCCATCCAGATTTAGCACCCTTTAAGTTAATTTCCATATGCTCTTGTTAAAGAATAATATTATAATATTCTTGATTAAGGTATTATGAGAAATTAAATCATTTATGTGCATTGGATTTGGAAGTGGCCAAAAAGCCTTCAGTTATCCAGAAGTGAATGTTAGCACATGTATATCTGTGTGGCATGATAGTACTCCCTCAATCTCATGTACATTGGCCAACTAATCAATTCTTGGGTTTCTGAAATAGTTTTTCTTCACAAATATTACTTACATCAAGTGAATACTCCTTCTGTCCCATTGGAAACTAGAGTTATTTCCTCTTTGGGTATCCCATTGAAAACTAGACAATCCAAAAGGGGAAAGTTTTAATAAATATTTTTAATCAATGGGCCCACTTATCACAAGTCACGACACCTACCCCACTTACTAATCTCATTGGAAACTAGAGTTATTTCCTCTTTGGGTATCCCATTGAAAACTAGACAATCCAAAAGGGGAAAGTTTTAATAAATATTTTTAATCAATGGGCCCACTTATCACAAGTCACGACACCTACCCCACTTACTAATCTCTACCCCACTAGCAATCACTGTCTCACTTTCTATACTCACATCACCTTATTATTATACACTTTTCCTTTTTGTTCCAACCTTAAAATGTTTGGTTTCAAATGGGACGAGGGAATATTTTTTATGATACCCCTAATAAGAAAGCTAAATTTCATTAATGAGTACAAATGGATTAGAAGTTAAAGCTACAAATTGTAATTTGGATATCAAATAACAGATGTGAAAGCTTTTTTGATGAATACACTAATATTAGCTTTTGTCTTGTTCTCACAAGTGTAACAAATTGAGTAGGTAGTCTTAGTGCACTTGTTATAAAGCCAAGCATTTTTTTTGTGGTTAGGGCATTATTCTTGTGCTCACTTTGTTTCTTCTGAACCGATTGTCTTATATAGTCGTTTCTTCAATTGCCTGGTACCTTTTAAGTTTATTCAACCCCTTTCATGTATTGAAAGCATAAAGCATGCTTTTAGTGAAATTTGCTCTGCCCCCTTCCAATTCAAGAGTGATAAACTAAATAACTCAAGATGGTGTCTCTGATTCTCAGACCATTGTTTCTTTAGAATTTTTAATTGTCTTGTTTTGAGACTTCACATTGTTTTTTACAATCATAAATCATTTAGCTGAGTGTTTAGCTGGTGTATTTGATTTAGTTCTACACTTCTTATTGTCTTTGGAACTTCACCAAAGAAGTTTGATCATGAAGATCATTCTTCCTACATGTTTTATAAGTTTTTTTGTGGTTTCTATTGCATGTAGGTAATAAGTTACTTTGTTGCATTATGTAAGTCACCGTTTATTTGTGTGCATCCGTGCTAGGAATTTTAAATGGTATTATGGATTCCTACTTATGCTTATGTAGCACTTGGTACTGTTGGTATCTACGGGTACTCATATGCAATCAGGCACATCAATAAATCCTGTTCTATTACATTCTATAATGTGATATTAGCTATTGTGTGGAAGTGATCCTGTGGGAGAGGAATGGTCTGGTAAAATGTCTCTCTGCAATTTGGTTATAAAGAATATGAAGGGAATGAAAATGGGGAAGTCTATTTATTTCCATCACTGTCCTTCACTTTTGTGTTGCCAAAAAATTGGTAATATATGGATGAAAGAACTGTTTGAAGCTAGTACAGTTTGGTTAGCTGGCATACCTTGCTGTGATGCTCAAGGAAATCTAACCAGTTTTATCCTCATCCTTGTTCACAATTGGATTGATAAGTTGCTCCTTCTCTATTTGCTTTAACTTACTACTTTCCCTTCCTATCAAATCTCTCTTTCTATCAACTGAGGAAATGTGAAAAAAATGAAAAATTGGTAAAAGGATGCAAGTTTAATTATGTGTAGTCAATTGTATGTGTCCTCCAAGGGTTGCCTTTATATCTTGTATATAAATCTAATAATCTTTCAAGTTCTCAAAGGAAGGAAGATAGTTTGTAAAATATAACTTTTGTGACTATAGTTGCTCTTCTGAAAAATCAATTTAGTGTTTGATTGATAGAAACCTGCAAACTTTTTTATTATAATGTACTTGGCTTTTCTTCTTGCCTCGTATTCCTTCCCAGTTTACTGGGGGAGGTTTTATGGGCTAGCACTTTGTTCTTATCTGGGTTGCTGACATAATCTTTGATTCATATGAGTTTCAGTCAGGGTATACAGTTCATTTAAGAATTAGAATTTGTAGATGTTCTTCTAGACTCATTCTCTATTTTAAACTGAACATTATAGAGTTGCTCCCTAGATCCAAATCTGATCGTAATCTTCTGCTACGAGTTTCATCAATTTCTGACCTTTATTCTGTATTTATTGAGTTGTGATAGTAGTTTGTTCGAGTTGCATTGGTTTTCCGGCTTCCCTGCATTGTTTTAGGCTCAGAGTGATTCCAACCATTTGTTTTTCTGCGAGCTTCGTGCCGGTAAGTGAATGGGGGGCATCACTCTTTGGTTGACATGGAGTGCCATTTGAATGGCGCTTTATGAAGTTCTATTCTGCTTAGATGATTTTTGTGCCTTACTGAGCTTGATGGGGTTCGAGAATTGGGTTGGTTATTGTATAAGCTTTTGTGCTTGTCTTGTATTCTAGGTGTGTCTAGCTTTTCATTTACTTCCTGGTCCTTTTGTTGTGTCTAAACCCGTGTCTTTTAAATTATATTTGTCTTTAGTGTCTTTGTCGTGTTAGTGGTGGTAATAATGTAAATTACAAATATGTTCAAATTGAACCAAAACTTTCAAATGTTATAGCCGAAAGTGTTGGTCATTATTTCATGAGCATATGTGTTTGAGTTACAATAGAAGTCCACTATCTACCATTGGGGTTAGGATAATATGATGAAAATGGGTTGCAGGTTCTTTCCTGCTTCCACAGTTTGTTATTTAAGCGTTCATATGATGCTGCTTATGTATTTCTTCTCCTTCTATATTGAGTGTCTATTGATGTGCGTTCATCATGCAAGGATGTCTTTTTTTGACTTGAATGTTGCAAGGCGTCTTATTATATTTTCTTGTCTTGAAGCTTGGTCAGGATACTCTGATGAAACAGATGGAGCAACTTTTGTACTTATACGCAAATTGTTAATAGTTTAATACACATTTCTTGATTCTACTTGCATGGGGAAATCAGGGAGGGTAATAGTATCATTATCAACATTTAGACATTAATAGTGAAGTAAATGAATAAGAGTGTCTTGTGTTATTACATTGCATTTGATGTTGCTGCCCCCAAATAATAGGGATAAAGAGGCTGACTTGAGTCTAGTTGAGCTCAATATGAATAATTGGATTAAATGGAACCATAACTTACGACAATCATATTGGAGCCACCAATCAAAGATGGTAGAAGTTTCTACTGTAGATTCATAGTAGAAACTTTCCTCCATTAAACAAATTATTTAGTGCGATATATCTGTTACGGTGGGAGTTTCTTAGCTATGAACTATCCGAATGAGGTGCTGGGAGGCCATCAGTGTATAGAAAATAGATCGTGTGTTGAGTTTCAGAGTACAAGTTCTGAAACTTCGTTTTCTTAACGTGTTACTGTATTATGTTGTGGTGTCGGATCTGTAAGCTTAAAGATTTCATCATCTTAACGTGGTGCTGGGATATTGGGTTCATTATATCTTAAACGAGTTTCTTATCAAAAAATAATAATATCTTAAACGAGTTAGTTGGAAATTAAAGGAGTTCGTTCCTTAGATGTCTGTTTTCTCCGACTAAGGTTTGTACTTTCTGTAATCGGCCTTGATGAATAAACCCAATTGTTGGTTTGAAGTTATGAGATTTTATTCTTTCATTTTCTGTTGTTGGGAGGCTTCTTTATATGATATTTAAATTGCAGGGGTTACAAGCGGTTTCTCAAAAGGACCGCATTAGAAACATCAGACTACCTTAAAGATGATTGCCTCTTGGTTAAGTGCACTGTTGGTGTTGTAAGATCACATACAGAGGGCCCTAAGATTTACAGTATACCTATGCCGCCATCTGAAATTGGTAGAGATTTTGGGAGGCTCTTAGAAAGCGGAGAAGGAACTGATGTGAATCTCGAAGTTGACGGGGAAATATTTCCAGCCCACAAACTTGTACTTGCTGCACGCTCGCCTGTTTTCAGGGCACAACTTTTCGGCCCAATGAAAGACTCCAACACACAGTGTATCAAAATTGAAGAAATAGAAGCTCAAGTGTTCAAGGTTCGTTTCCCATCATGTACGCCTTATTTATAACTTCTACCTCACTCTATCATTACTTTGTTTTTACACTATATTGCTGACAATGCTTAGGTAATGATGAATGAGAATGTGTTTTTTTTTTCCTTCTAATAATTATTAAAGCTGTTTTACATAATATAAATGCTGGCTAAGCTTCTAGAGTGCTTTCCTATTTTATCTGTTGTGTGATTAGCATTTACTGCCAGAAAGGTGTACATTTTTAGCAATTTTATCTTTCTGCTAGACTAACTCTGTCCCAGTGAGTATCTCCCTGGAAAGTCAAATCTTATTAAAATTTGTACTTACCCATCCATATATATCCTGTGGAAATGCGCACTAAAAGAATATCTCTTTTGGTGTCATGGGAAGAGCAACATCCCAATTTTGAAAAGATAGAGAAACATGAAAAATAATTGGTAATTTAGAGCTTAAATCTTTAAGTTATACTCTTTCTATGGGATGCACATCAAAAAACGATGCAGGTTGTTATAAAGTTCCATACAAATGTGTCTGTGCGTGAGAGAGAAGAGGGGGGGGGGGGGCACCATCACCTCAATCTTGTATATGGATATGTTTCAGTACTTGTGGTTGAAAGCTTTTTAATCATGCCCAAGAGACCCGCTTCTATTATACTCCATATCTTTTTTCGGTCTGAATGCTCTGTAAGAGCAAACACAATCTTTCACTTATGGTACAGGTTTTTGATTAAATGCATGCTTTAATCAAATTACTGGAAATTGAATTATAAGCAGTGAGAGATGAGGGAGACAATTAATGTGGTACAGGGTTGTGGTTAAATGCTTACTTTAATGTAATTGCTGGATGTTGATTCATAAAGAGTGGTGTTTCATTGTATATTTCCTATTTCACCTGTTGAAATGTTCTGCAGGCGCTACTTCATTTCATATATTGTGATGAACTCCCTGAATTACAAGAGTTTGCGGGGACGTGGGCTTCGCTTATGGCCCAGCATCTACTTGCAGCAGCAGATCGATATGGGCTTGAGAGGCTTAAATATCTTTGTGAAGCTAAACTATGCGAGGACATTGCCATCAACACTGTAGCGACAACTCTGGCCTTGGCAGAGCAGCACCACTGTTTCCAACTGAAATCTGTTTGCCTCAGATATGTTGCCCAGCCTGAAAATCTGAAAGGTAATACACACCATCACATGTCACTAGATCTTTACTGGGTTTCCCAGGTTTAGGCTCCCATAACACACGCACACATATACTCCCTCCGTCCCATAACAAGGGGCACAAATTTCCCTTTTGGGTGTCCCATTGACATGTCACATTACCCAAAATGGAAACTTCATAATACATCTTTATTTAATGGTTCTCACTAGTCATACTCACAACTATCCATGTACTATTCCCTATCCCACTTTCTCTCTCCTACGTCACTTTTCATACTCAGCGTCGCAACACCTACTCCACTTATAATGTTTTTTAATATATACTCCCTCCGTCCCATAGTTTTATAGACTTTTGCCAATGCACGGAAATTAAGGAGGAAGTATTATATTGAAAGTGTTGTGAGTGTGAAAATAAAATAGGAGAGAGAATGAGTGGAGAGAATAGTAAATTATAATGGTGATGTGAGTATTAAAATAATGCAGGAGAGAGAATGAGTGGAGGAAATAGTAAAGATTCCTTTCCATTTTAGGAAAGTTATATATTATTGTGGGACGCCCAAAAAGGAAATTTTATATATTATCGTGGGACGGAGGGAGTATACTTCTTCCTTAATTCCCGTGCACTCTCAATTTTGTGCCCCTTATTACGGGACGAAGGGAGTGTGTGTTTTTGTTTTTGAACTTCGTGATATATGGAGTGTGTTATTCAAGGATATTACTTCCTTTGGTCCAAAATAACTGTCGTTTTTAGCCAAAATATGGGTTCAAAATAATTGTCTCTTTTGACTTGAAAGCATTTTTTGACCTTTTTTTGACCTTTTTTGACCTTTTTGGGTTTCCTTTTTCTTGCACTCTAATTATCCTGCCTTTTGAGAACTTGGATGTGCATTGAGTAACTCATCTTCTTTCTGATTAATTGTATTTGGACACTTATTTTGAGAGTCTGGAGCGAGGATGAACACAATTGAAGTCGGAATCATCTTTTAGATGCTAAAGAAACTCTTTTTTTTTGTGTGTGCAGCTGTGATGCAAATGGATGGATTTGATTACTTGAAAGAAAGCTGCCCTTCTGTCATAACGGAGTTGTTGGAATATGTAGCCAGGATCAGCCAACATTCTGTATCCTCTTATGGATATGGGAACGAGATGGAACTCGATGGCGGTGACATGAATGGAAGGCGAGTTAAACAGAGAATGTACTGATGAAGAAACAATAGCTGGGCCATTGATTTTTGTGAAATCATAAAAAGCTCTTATTGTGTTACATTCTCATTCATAATGTCATCTACATTTAGGGTTTAGAAAAAGCCTATTATTCTGTTACATTATCTTTCATATATAAAATTTGTTGTATTTGCTCTCTTTGTTGGTTTTGAGACCCATTCTTTATTGTCTGCAGTTATTTTCTTACATTTTCATTTATCTGAATTTCGACAATAGTTTTTACAGTGGTAAAATTAAAACTTGGATGTAAGGCAAATGCATAAAAAGGGAAATATTGGGCCATAAATGTACACTTGACCCATGAACATGGTGATATGCATGTTAGATGATAATACAGTCAAGAACTTGGGGAAAGTTGTGGGAAGGAATATAACAGCAGCTTCCTGTTTGGCACAGATTTAAGTTAAATCTTTTCGATTTTATATGTTATGCTTCCGAGGGGCTCTCCATATCGGTCAAACAACCATCACGGTCAAGTTCAAAGTCAATACGCTTCACCCCTTTTGTCTTTTCCAGAGCACCCCCTTCTTTGTAAGCTATCCGCTTGCAGCTCATGAATTTACAGTAGAAACCCAACAACTCTTTGGTTAGTCGTCAAGGAACCTCATCTTCAAGTTAATACCACTGACTACCAGATCCCCCTTGAATAGCAGTAGCTTTTCTTGGTATATATGGAGGTCTTGGCTGTAGTACATTATTGGATACTTCTATTGTCTCCTCGGGTCTTTCATTTTTGCAACTCGAAGGATTGTTTCTTCTTGGGTATGAAGAGGCAGGAACAGGATACTGAGTTGGAGCGGCAACTGGATTATTATTCCTAACCAACCTTCGTTGTTCAACAGCTTCTCCTGCAGTCACTGCTCCACCATTGTTGTAACGCATTAAAGAACCAACAACTTTTCCTGGCCTCGCAGCATTTCCTGCTGTTGAAGTTGTTAGTTAAACGAAAATGTAAGTTTAAGAAGAGATGAACTAGGTAATGAGAGCACAAATAGACCAGGAACGGGAAAACTTAGTATCACAGACTCTTGATAGTCGATCCCCACCAAATGCACTTTCAAGTGTCACTCTTGTAATAGATTAAGTTAAGTCAATCATTCCTTAAAAAAAAATTGCGAAAAAAAGGGATCAAGTTTAATATAGAGGTTGTGATTAAATAAGAAAATCAAACCTTGAGGAACTTGGACGGGAAGTCTGGTCATTGGTATCCCATAAGTCTGGTCAACATATGGTTTCTCAGCTTCTTTAATGCTACATTTAGAGAGATCATTTGTCACATCTGCTGTATTTTGTACAGCATCATTTGGATATAATACACATGCTCTGCAGGCAAAATTTTTATTTAGTGGCCGAGCTCCAAAGGATATTAAGGTCATTTGTCATAATAAAAGTGCTGAAACAAAAAAAAATGTCTATCCAACAATTTGAAAGAGAGTAAAAGTACCTCGGCAGAGACGATGATTGCTGCCTCTCTGGAGTAGGAACTCCCCCACCTTTTCCATAGTGCTCCTCAAGGTAAGCAAATTGCTTCTTGAATTGGTCAACAGCACTGCAAAAGGAGAAGATAAATACATATTACAACTGTATTTCAGTGGGGAAAATAACCATGAGAGGTTGCAGGGGTGGGGGGGGGGGCTGAAAAATATTGCCCTAACTCATACAGAAAGGCATTTACGCAGTTGAAACAAAAGGTAGAGAATAACATGTTTCAGGTTGCTAACCTCGGATACATGAAACCTGTTGGTTCTGATCCGTCCAAGAACTCTTTCAACATGTTCGGATGGTATTCGAGAATTTCCCTGTATATTAGTTCTCGTACATCTTCTTTTGTAATCCTTCGTCTTTCAAATTCAAACTCCATTTTTGTAACAGGTTGAGCTGAAGGCTCCCTCTCAACCTTGGCCAAGTTTTTGAAATATGGATCTGAAAGAGCCTGAGGCTCAAGCAAAATTTCTCTTTATCAGAATCTGTCACAATATAGAAAAGATAACATACCCACTAGAAGATACTCCATATACTCCCTCCGTCCCAAAAAGATGGTTTCATTTCCAAAATTGTTAGGTTAAATTCATTGAACTTCCGAATTTCCAACCAAGGAAGAAGATGAAGAAAAGAGAGAATGCGAGCCAAACAAGGAAGAAGAGGGAGTAATGGAGTAATAATTGAACTTCATTAAGGGTAGTGAAGAAAATGAAAATAGATTGTTAAAATGTTTGAATAGTCAAAATGGGACTATTATTTAGGTATGACCAAACCGGAACCGGCCCGGAACCGTTGAACCGCCACGAACCGGAACCGGAACCGTTTGAAACCGTAATCGGCGGTTTGGCGGTCCGGTTTCTACTTTTGAAAAACCGTGAACCGGTGGTTTCGAACCGCCTGAATCGGAACCGTTAATCAAACTGTCAAATTCGTTATAATATAGCCGTTATAACCGTTAGCTAACAGCTAGTTGACCAAAAATAGGCGTTTTGACCTTTTTTTTAACCATATTTCAGTCCTAAAAAATAAATAAATTGTAATCTTAACAAATTTCCTCAACTATAAATACCATCCCCCTCCCCTCACATTTTTTCCACACAAACTCCATTAACTCTCTCTTAACTTTCTAACGAAATTCGTTAATTTCTTTGATTTTCAAGCTCAAATCATAATCCAACTTTCTTATTTTTATCCAATATCCATATTTTCACCCAACATCTTTATTTCATCTTTATTTCATATATTTTCATATTTTACATTATCATTATGAATATTCTTAAAAACCTCATAAGCCAGAAGGGCAGCAAGGAAGGGTAGAGTGCAAGTGGAATCTTCTTCTCAATCACCATCACCGCCACGATTTGTTAAAAATGAAGATGGTCAGTTTTATGATATGGGGCTTTCGGGGCAAAATGAAAATGAGTGGAAAGATTGAAAAGATGATGACGAAGTGGAAGAGATTCCAAATTTTGTGCCACCACAAAATGTTGATAATCCAACTCCAACTACTCAAGAAAGTGATGACAATACTGGGGACGCCACAATGGAAGGACGGCGTCGTAAAGCAAAAAACAATCCCCCTTCCGTTCAAAAAATCAAGAAAATTGAATCCGAAGTATTCATGAAATTCTACAAAAAAGTTCCTGTTGACGCGACGGGAAAGAATTTTCAAAGCAATATGCAACTTATTTTCAACAAATAACAAGCAAACATATGATTACCCTACAAGTGGTGGATACGGTACTTTGAGAAGGCATACAAGAGAAAAACACCTCGGGAAATATAACATAGATACCACTCAATCACAATTGCAAGGATTCGGTTCTTCGGAAAATATTGGTACGTTTTCTCAAAATTTTTCTAATTTATTTACATATAATCATCTAAATCATAGAAGAGAAATGGCTAAATTTGTTTGTAAGCAATCTCTTCCATTTAATTTTCTCGATAACGAAGACTATGAACATTTAATTAGATGTTGTTTTAATCCCGCCACTAGCAAAGTAGCTCGTACAACTCTCACACGAGATATTAAAAATATAGTAGGAGAATATAAATTTGATTTATGTAATGTTTTTGCTAATTTGTCACCTAAAGTTTCTATTTGTTCCGATATATGGAATGATGAAAAAATAAGACATTTTTATATGGGAGTAACATGTCATTGGATTGATAATTCTTGAAAAATTCAAAATAGGTTACTTACATATAGATTATTTGATAAGGCACATACCGCACGTAACATTGCTCATGTGTTACAAACAATTTTGCATTAATATAATTTTGTTGATAAAGTTTTTTTTTCAATGTCTTTTGATAATTCTAGTTCTAATACCGCTAGTTTGCCCGAAGTAATTTTAGTTTGTAGATCATCACTAGATTTTTTCATATTAGATGCATTTGTCATATTTTAAACTTGTGTGTGAAAGATGGTTTGCATGCTTTGTAAGCTTCTATTAATGCAATTAAAGATGTTGTTTATGATATTATGAAAATATCAAAAATTACAAGGCTATATAAGCAATATTGCACAAACCATACCATGGGAAAAACAAAAAACATTCCCAATAGATGTTTCAACTAGATGGAATTCTACCCTTCGTGTTTTAGAAGAAACTTATGCTTGGAAAAATGAAATTTGCATGTTTTTGAGATCCATTAATTATGGTACTCAATATGGTACAAAATTAGATACTACACAATGGGAAAAATGTGCAAGTGTGATTAATTTGTTGAAAAAGTTCGAGGCGGCAAAATTGGCGTTATCCAGTATGTAATACCCTACTTCTACTTTAGTTTTTGATCATTGTGTGAAAATGTCTAGTATATTTTCCGAATTTAAAGATGATATTGTTTTTAAAGATGCGATTTTCAAAATGCGAGAAAAGTGAGAAAAATATTTGCTTAACATTCCAGATATTTTTTTGGTTGCCAAGTTATTAGATCCTAGAGTTAGGCTCCGTTTGTTTGCCGTAAAATGTTTTTCGGAAAACGTCTTACCCATTTTCCGGTGTTTGGCAAGCACCGGAAAATGGAAAAAATGTTTTCTCCCTTTTCGCAGTAAAATGACTTACGAATTTTTCCTAAGCAAAACATTTTCCGGAAAATGGTGACACCCTCACAGTCACACACCTAACTTTTCATGCACCCCCCATATAACCCACCCCACATCAACCACCCCGTACCCTATCCCCTCATAAAAAATATTTATATTAAAATTAGATTTTACAATTCTCCCTCTCCCTCACCACCCCACTCACCACCACCACCCACTGTCCCCTTCCTGGTCAAAATTTTTTTAATCATTTAAAATTTATTTTTAACAACTCCCCACCCCACTCTACTCACTACCACCACCCTACCCCCAGGTCGGGTAAAAAAAATTAATCATTTAAAATTTATTTTTAACAACTCCCACCCCCACTCCACTCACCACCACCACCCCTCCCCCCCACCCGACTCGACTTATCTCAAATTGTGTTTTTATCGAAAAATATATTCATTAAACACATGAAATTTTTTCCGGAAAACATTTTCCTTACCAAACAGCCGAAAACATGTATCTCATTTTTCGAAAAACATTTTACGGGAAATCTTTTTCCGTAAGTCATTTTACGCGAAACAAACGGAGCCTTAGAGAGTATGGTTTAAGTCAAATTTTTAGATTATTATTATTCAAACTTTTATTTGGTGGGAGATCTCAATATGCCTAACGTAGATCAAAAAATTGCTAATGTTATACAAGCATTTTTAGAAATTTATAAGGAATATAAGTTAATATATGGTGATTCAACAACAAGGGAGCCTTCTTCTTTGGTGCTTCAACATTCCTTATCATTTGTGGCAAGTTTTTATGGAAGACAACAATCTCGTGGCGGTGTTAATGGCGAATCTGATAAATATTTGACCACCGAATTTGAATAAGAAAATCTATTTGATATTTTGAGTTGGTGGTCAAGGAGAGCACACACTTTTCCTATCATTTCTAGAATTGCACGAGAAGTACTTGCTTGTCCCGCATCAATGATTTCGATGGAGCAAGCTTTTAGCATTGGTGGGAATATAGAGCATAATCGTCACAATTTATCATCCAATTTATCATCCGATAGTTTTGAAGCTTGTAATTTGTTTAATAATTGGATTAGAGCTGAAAGAATAAAGCAAGACGACAAGCCAACATATCTTCTTGGTGGCGAAGGTGAGTAATTTGATGAAACTAAATCGGGAATCGATTAAGGTAAGTACAAAGTAATTTATTTAATTGTTACTATAGTTTTTTTTATAAGTTCGAATTTAGATAACTATTGTAATAAAGGAGGTAAAGGCTCCTAATATCCTCCTTTAATTATAAAAGGGCAAGGTTTGGTTGTACCCTGGTGTAATTTATTTCAATAATTAATAAAATTTAAAGGGTATCGTTCCTCTTTTCTTTTATATACTTTAATTTTTTTAGTTTTTTTCTCTCTTTTTATATACCTTTTTGTAAAAAAATCACTAATAAAAAAAGTCTAAAATATTATTTCTTAGTCAACAAAAAATAAAATAAAATATATATATATATATATATATATATATAGGGTAGTCCGTCCCTCTTTTCTTTATATACTTTCATTTGTTTAGTTTTTTACTATTTTTTTATATACCTTTTTGTAAAAAAAATCACTAATAAAAAAGTCTAAAATATTATTTCCTTTTCAATAAAAAAATAAAAATATAGGGTAGTCCGTCGTCACTCTTTTCTTTTATATACTTTCATTTGTTTAGTTTTTTCTATCTTTTTTTTATATACCCTTTTGTAAAAAAATCACTAAAAAAAAGTCCAAAATATTATTTTCTAATCAATAAAAAATTTTAAAAAAATATAGGGTAGTCCACATCCCTTTTTTCTTTTATATACTTTCATTTATTTAGTTTTTTTCTATCTTTTTTTAGAGTTGGTCTTATAAAAAACTAGTTTTTTCTTAAGATAAGGAAAAACGTGTTTTCAAAATAAACGGTGGCAATTTTGTAATTACTGGCAACCATGTTCAAAATAAACGGTGGCATTTTTGTAATTACTTGGTTTCCGTTATGCCAGGTCTACCATTTAACAAACTGCCCGTGTGATAAAGTGCCGGTGCATGTATCACAAAATGCCGATGAAAAAGTGTCGAGTACCAATTTAACAAAGTGCCGGTGTAAGCGCACCGGCACTGTTAAGCGCGGCTGGCACTTTGTACGGCACTTTTATATACGTGGCTGACACTCTTACACTGTGGCACTCTGTTTACACTAAGCGGCACTTTGTTACAGCTAATATTTTTCCTGGCTCTCAAAAACACAAGCACGGCATTCAAAAAAACATGGACCGGCATTCAAAATCACGTACCGGCACTTTCAAATACATCTGGCTGGCACTCAAAACACCGATAATCATTTTTGGTTGCATTAAAAAACATAGGCTGGCATTCCAAAAACATGTATGCGGCATTCACAAAATGTGGTGGCATTCAAAATCAATAATAATTATTGGTGGCATTCAAAAAAAATATGAACTCGCACTCTATTATACATGAAAACGGGCACTCAAATATACACCAAGCGAGGCACTTGATTATACATAACGGGCACTTGATTATACATTTAACGGACACTCAATTATACACCAACGGGCACTTGATTATACACTAACGGGCACTCTATTATACACTGCAGGCACTTCATTAATCACAGTGGCGCTTGATTAAACCCACAAACAGCAGAAGGTATACAGATCTCGGCGTCGGCAAACCTTGGTTTTAATTTCTTCTCTCTCCTCGTCTTCAAGTAATCTTGGTAATTGATTTTATCATCTTCATTACCTTTTCTCCCCTCGATCCATTGGCTTCTGTATAATTTCCAATCCATCGTTACCGCTTTCAATCCAAGCCCATCTACATTCATGCTGGAATTTCACTTCCTTCACCGCCAATTTCCCTCACGCCGCAAAGACAATTTACCACTATTCTGAACTCCACGTAGTTCCACACCGATCATTCGCCATTAATGTCGAGAATTGCATATCGGAGATGGATTTGTTAGATGCTTTGATTTGTTACCCACTCTCGGAATTAGGTCGCCGGTTAATTTAGAGGAGAATGAAGGTGAGGAAGATGATTTGAGGGAGCGGCCTGAGAAGAGAGCGACGCAGGGAGGCTCCTTTTGCGTATAGAGAGAGAAAGACCGGATAGAGAGAGAAAGAGAGAGAGCTGTTGTGTGTGTTGTGTGTTATGTGTGTTAACGATAAAACACGTTTTTTGTTAAGTTAACAAAAAACGTGTTTTTTATAAGTTTTTGGCCTTTTTTTATATACCTTTTTGTAAAAAAAAAACCACTAATAAAAAAGTCTAAAATATTATTTCATATTCAATAAAAATTAAAAAATAAATAAAGGGTAGTCCGTCCCTCTTTTCTTTTATAAACTTTCAATTGTTTAGTTTTTTTCTATCTTTTTTTATATAACTTTTTGCAAATATTTCCAGTAATAAAAAATAATTCTAAAACAGTTTTTTCTATTAAAAAAAACCGTTGAACCGCTGGTTTAGAACCGTGAACCGCCGGTTCGGAACCAGAACCGTAAGTTCACGGTTCGGTTCCGGTTTCCCCTTTTCCGGAACCAGAACCGGCGGTTTCGAACCAAAACCGTAAATGGTCATCCCTACTATTATTATGCGACGGAGGGAGTATTATTTATTACCTCTTCCGCTGAAGGACGATCCTTGGGTTCAAATGCGAGCATCCTCTCTAGCAAACGAAGTGCAAGTGGATCTGCATTTGGAAACTTTTGGGAGAAAGGAATAGGCTTTTTCCTCCTCATGCTGCTTAGGTATCTTCTAGCCTTCTCGTTTCTTATCTGTTGATAACGAATCAAAGGCTTGAGAAAATGGACCAGCTAAAAAAAACATGTAATACAATGAGCAATCTAGAAAACAAAACATACCCTGGCTATGGCATCAGGTGATGGTGTTCCTAAGAGCTCGGTCATTAAATCCAACTGGTGAACAACATTTTTTCCAGGAAAAAGAGGCTTTCCCGTCAAAAGCTCTGCAAATATACAACCAATGCTCCATATGTCTATGGCAGGTGTGTACTGAAACCAAATATAAGGTTAGTTAGAACAGCTTCACAACTATCATCTGAGACGTACATATTTATAGTACTGTATGATTTATTCACCTTAGAGAAAAATGATCCACACAGTTCAGGAGCTCTATACCATCTTGTTGCAACATAATCCTATATTACATCAAAGTAAAATAATCAACATTAAATAAGGGGGTTGGGAAAAAAATCTGCTTTGTCATGAAAGCCAGATTAATGAAATGGAGAAAGAAAAGACTGACTGTCCAGAAAATGGCAGTGGGTGTATCATTAAAGGCTACTCTTGCAAGGCCAAAGTCACAGATCTTTAGTTTACAGTCAGAATTAGCCAAGATATTTTTGGGCTTTAGATCTCGGTGGAATACATTAGCTGCAAATGGAACATCATATATCAGAACTGGAGGAACAGTTATCAACGATTTCCAATTTAGATTTCCTATTAACCTATAGAAGTACTCTCTCAGTCCCATAATAAATGCCGAATTCGACTTGTCAACGTTTTTAATAAATGTGCTTTACTTGTTTGTACAAGGATATAATTGAACTAAGCTTATTTCCTTACTTAGAAACATGACAATTATTTTGGGACATACCAAAAAGGAAAGTGCGACATTTATCATGGGACGGAGGGAGAAGTAAGATCAAGTTGTTGTATAATTGTAAAGAACCAAAGCACTGTCAGGATTACCTGTGTGTATATACTTTAATCCTCGAAGAAGTTGATAAAGGAAGAACTGATAATGTTCTGGTGTTAAATCATCATTTGCTTTAATTACTTGGTGTAAATCAGATTCCATAAGTTCAAACACAACATATATGTCTCGGAATTCTCTTCTGGAAGGAGGCAATAAGATATGCTTTATTTCCACTATGTCGGGATGACGAAGTAGCCGTAGAAGCTTAATCTCACGAAGGATTCGTGTAGCATCAGATACATGTTCAAATATATCATTTATCTTTTTTATCGCTACTTTCTCCTGAAGATGTGTATCATATGCAGAGCAAACAACACCGTAGCTTCCTTTACCAATTACTTCTTCAATTCTATACCTGCTTCCTTCACCATATTCTGTGAAAAAATCTTCTGCAGATGCCTGCAATGCCATATTTTATTTTTTATTACTGGAAAGTAAGATGCACATACAGATTGTAATTATTCACCGTAGGTGATAAACATATTCTTTTCAGGCACGAATACTGATCAATCCCTCTGCTTACACGGGTAAGAGTGCATGCATTAAACCCTACTAATCCCCCCACACAAAAAATAATAATTATAATAATAAAAAAAAAAGTAAAGGCCAATCCTACCTAGAGTATTTTCATTCCAAGATGATTCAACACAAAAGCTAAGGGAAAGAAGTAGAGAGCTGGAGGAAGAGCAGAACCAAAGTTGACACAGTCAATTAAAATATTTTTCAGTTGGCAAATTTGCATGTGCCTCAAACACTCAAAACGTCCCGGTTGATAACAACAAATTTGTATCATTCCATCTCCTAATGCAATGAGCACTTTTTTTTTTCTCTATGCTAATTATTGCTACATATGTCATCAGACACACAAATTCCTTCCCTCCATTCAGTTTATAGCCGCAACAAAATGTGTCGCCTCTAACACGTTCACATTGTCAAACTGCTTGCTTCATCTTTTAATTGAGAACTGAAGCTTGATGTGACAACTATTTGTAAATTAATGTCAATTTAGTGCAAAGACATGTCAGGCTACTTTCTATGAAGGACACAGGGCTTTAGTGCATGGACACAAGGACTAAACCAGGATCGCTCAGGAATCTGTAAACAAACGGCTACAACAAACAAGTACCAAACAAATCAGAAACTTAATCTTGAGAACGACATTACCCTTATTGACAAGAACAGCTGCCTATACTCCACCAGAACGCCTATATCAGTACATCATTATAGTGCAAGAATCATAGTCAACTCAATAGTTAGCATGCGGGATAGAAGCTAATACTACAAATCTAGTTCTTTGAAATCAGTCCATCAACATACTATAAACCAAGAAATAATACATGACATATCCAATAAACAACATAAAACTTATCAAATTTATTTTCCTACACCTAAATCCAATACTCAATACTCAATACAATATCAAACACAGTGCATAATACAAATGGAAATCATAAAAACAAGTTGGCACACACAAGAATTACCTTTCTTCTTTGGTCAGGCTGCATCTTAGCAATAAAGCATCAAACTTCCCAAAAGCAATAAACAAGAAACTTCACAGTAGGGAAGTAGATCCCAAAAATCACAAAAAAAAAAAAAAAAAAAAGAACCTTTAACTTGTACTCAGCTCAAAACCAACCCAAGAACAGTGCTTTAATTATCATAATAGAACAAATACCCAAATGAACAGAAGCACAAGATTCAGCTTGTACTCAACTCAAAACCAACACAAGAACATTTCTCTATATCATAAAAGAACAAATACCCAAATGAAGAAGCTCACGAAAAATCAGTGTCCCCAAATTGATTTCAAGAAAACAAAACTCACTTTCCCTACTGGCAAATATAAGAACTTTCCTCTATTTTTCAAATGATATTGTATTGTAGAAAGAGAAAGAGGGAAAATGAGGAGGGAGAGAGAGAGAGAGAATTGATGGAAGTGAAGAAACAGATAATCTTGTTGGAATAGAACAGCTGGAAAAAGGGTAGTCCTCAATCTTTCCGCGGAGGAGGATGTATTACAGATCGATGATCACTGAGCAAGAACAGAGCATGAGTAAGCCTAGGAAAATGGAACTTGTCTGAAGTATATTTTCTAGAGAGAGAAAGAGGGAGTGAAGGAGGAATTGTTGGTTGAGGTTTTCAATAGGACGGAGAAAGGGCTTAATATGGAGTTTGAAAGGAGAGAACAAGAAGGATCCAAGAGCGTTTAAATAATTTTTATGGATTAACCCAAAATGCCCAAACTTTTAATCATAATTTCATTTAGATCCTAAGTAAAATTATGATAACAATTTTGGACAGGAAATTTTAACATAGAATCATTAAATATACCCCCTCCGTCTCATTCGGAAAAGACACAAAATTTAATTTTGAGTGTCCCATTATTAAAAAAGACACTCTCAAAATGGAAATTTTTTAATATTTTTTTATTTATGAGATTTACTTGTTATACTTACAATAACTATTTATTTAATATTTTCTATCCCATATTCTCTTTACCTCATTTTCCATACTCATGATACTTATTTCACTATATTTTTCTCCTTAATACTTATGCAAAATTTATTTTGTGCGTTTTCGAGTGAGATAGAGGAAGTATATGCGTATAAGGTTTTTAATGTAACATTTCAAAAATAGATATAGGTGATGGATATGTTTACCAAAGATAGATTTTCTATAGAGTTTGTAACCTTTATGAATAGTTTAGAATATTAGCTTATTATTATATATTTGGTGATACAAAAGAGTCATGTTGATTTGGATAGTAGATCTATACACTTAAAAAATCATTTTATTGTCCATATGATTGAATGTAAAAATTATGAGCTCCAACTTGGATACAAATAAATTGTTTAGCCTCAATAATTTTAATAAAATGGTCAATTTTCTTAGGTTTATCCTCCAATACATAGGTCCCAACTAAATGATATTTAGACATTTTATTACAATCTTATAAAATATGTGTAAATAAAGTCATATGTTTAAATATTTTAAATATCAAAATAATTTTTGGGCAAAAATAATGAGAGATAAAATGAGGAACATCAAGTTAATTCCATAGTCCCCCTTGATATTTTGCTATCTGACCCTTAATTTATTCAAATAGTTTACTTTTGGAGTATATTAATGTGATGTATTTATTTTCTCAAAAATAAATTGTGGTGAATGAGAAATTAATGCCCAAACTATGCAATTTATAATGGGTTTTATGAATAGTTTTGTAAATATGTAAAGTCATATCCCACAATGCCTATAAAGCATAAATTAGAAAAGTTTATAAATTCGTCCTTTCAAAGAGGTAACAATCAAGTGTTATCCACCTACCTTGTAACCTATTGGTCCATTGGGCTAGCTATTCAAATAGTAACCCAATTTTGTTAATTTTGAAATAGCTCAATTTCGAACCACGAGCTTTGCACCATTCAAGCCCGCAAAGGACACACTTTTCACTTCGCACGACCGCATCTTCGCCAGAAGCTAAGGAGCCTTAAAGTTTTATCCAACTCACCCAGCAAGATGGTTCATCTCATGGGTTGAACCAGTGGTTCGGTGCTTGCAGCGGTTCGAACCAAAGGACGGGTTCGATTCGGTCTATGGACGCCCAGGCGGGCGGGCCGCGAATTGGGATGAATAGGTGTGTGGGGCGGATGTATCCATTCGAATGGACATGGGTCGGTTCAGATGGAGAATCCACGTCTACTCGAATGGACTTGAGTCACTATGCTCAATATGGTGCCTTGATTTGGATTAAATCGGACGTTACAGATCCATCCAATTTAAGTTGTTTCTATTCCCTAAAAGGCACCACAACTTTTGGAAAATTATAAATAGCCCCCCAGAATGTTTCATTCATTTTTCCATCATGCAAAGCATTAGAGAAATTTGTTAGTTAGTTCATATTGAAACATTTTTCCTCCTTCAAAGTTCAGAAATTCCAAACACCGTTAGTTCGTAGGTATCTTAATTTGAAGTGCTTCAATCAAGATTCGAAAAGTCGAATTATCTAATAGAGGATTGCCGCTAATCCGTAAGTACCAGTGCGGGACAAATTCTTCTTACGGAGATTGTGTTTCACAAGACTCGACTTCCATCCCGGTTAATAATTTTATTTTTTACTTTATTTTCCGTCTCTTCGTCTTCGTCTTCATCTCCTTCTATTTTCTATTTTCCATTTTCCCATTTTCAAAAAATAATTTATTTTGAATTATTTCTAATTTTTGAAATATTTTCATTTAACAATCGTAAGAGAATTTTATTAAACAATTTTCTTGAAAATGACTAATGAAAATGATAGCTCCCAATCTTTTGGACCTATTCCCAGTCAAATTCAAGATACAGCTAATCAGAATGTTGCATCTTCTTCTGCTACGACTCGCCCGACACATTGTGAGAAACCTACAAAGTTCACGGGGGTGGATTTTAAGAGATGGCATAAAAAATGTTGTTTTACCTGACCACCCTCTCTTTGCAGAGGTTCTTGAAATAGGACCCCCTGCTATACCAGTTGATGATCCCGACCATCAAAGACATGTTGTCAAAGAGGCATGAGATCATGGTAATTTCTTGTGTAGAAATTACATATTGAATGGGTTGGATGATGTCCTCTACAGTGTGTACTGTCTCATTGAGATGGTCAAAGAGTTATGGAACACTTTGGAGCGAAAGTACAAAATTGAGGATGCCGGTTCAAAGAAATTAGTAGTCGACAAGTACCTTGACTATAAGATGGTTGACACAAAGACCGTGTCCAGCTAAGTAGATGAGTTTTAGTTGATCCTGCATGCATTAACTGTTGTAGGGATGATTATGAATGAACCATTCAAGGTATAATCAATCATTGAGAAATTACCAACAACACGAAAGGACTTCAAGAACTATCTAAAGCATAAGCGCAAGGAGATGGGGCTAGAAGACCTGGTAATTCGTTTTCAAATTGAGGAGAATAGCCGAAAGAATGAGGCAAAGGCTGAAGCCAAGGTTAACAAAAGCAAGATGGAAGCAACGGTCCACCTCGCTGAAGCAAGCACAAGCACAAGCAAGAAGAGGAAACATTCATGGAATGCTAGAAAGAAGTCGGTCAATAATTTTAAAGGGTCGTGTTACAATAGTTGTGAGCACCCCAACCCGGGACCTAACACGTGTCCCGAGCTAGGAGAACTCAACTAAGAAAATCCAACCTTATTTTTAAAACATTTAATTGCCTTTTAAAGAATACCATTTTTCCAACTTCAAAATAAAGTCAATTGATAATATCCCTTCTTAAAGGAAATCCAACTACAACTTTAATAAACCGAAATCTGATCAATTACATTGGGAACCTTAATTAACAATTGTTTAACAAAAGGGTTTCTAAACAAATTACAAAAGAGGAATACTTAATAAATACTCCTAACAACCCACTCCTATACTTAACTTGTCAAGCCCCAGCAAAAGTCCACAATGGAATCCCCAGGCCTCATTTGGTTCGGGTCACTTTGTCTCGGAATCTAAAGCGGTAAAGGGAGAGGGGTGAGAATAAATCTCGATGAGCTATTATGATATGCGGCAAGATGCCATACAAGATTCAACACGGAGCATGGCAACACATAACACATTATGAAAGCGGTAAACACCTCACGTTACCTCATTTTACCTTTTCCCGTCTGAACAATAAGTCGTACAACTGGGAGTAAAACTCCACTCTTTGGTGAATTGCCTCCAGCACATTCACCTCTTATAGGACTCGTACCCCAGAGATCCATATAAGAAAAGATATCTATGATATAGAGTATCCAACCATAACATCGTCCTCCTTACAACGGTTGCAACAAGCGTAAAGGCTACTTATCACTCATTACGGCCCGTTAGCACGGCCCCCGCCGTGGCCACGGAAGTGGGGAAGGGTCACCGGTATGATGTACCTTCAATCAACTTATTGAACAAATCAATAATTGATTGGCATCCATCATACCCACCCGAACATAATACGCTCGAAGCACATGATAGTTACTTGAGATAAATCCACAAAACGGGATACACAATATAGCAACATGGTAAAATATACTCATGTTCAACCAACATCATAATGCAACATTTACGTAATACACTATGCATAGCATCATCGGTAAATATGAATGATAACAATTAAATCCACCAATGGGATAGCCATAAACTCAACATGCCACATAATCCACAAGCGGGATATCACACCACCATATAACACATAACCCACACATTGGGATGTCGCATAACAACTTACCAAATAGTCCATACTTAGGATATTAAGGTAACCATATAATTACTAATTCCACAACTTGGGCCAGCGATACCGCGAATTGAGTACGTACCCACTTACTAATTAACTTAATTGTGAAACCTATCACTTCTACACCAATTCGAATTACTCACCAAAGACACGGAATAAGTAAGGCCGCTATCTAGCGTAAACCACTCCTTCATAGTCATCGTGCAACCCCGAATAACCTTAATAAAAGTTCAAGGTCTATTTCCCAAGTTGGAACTATTTTCGAACCATTATTTAACTATTCCCACAATTCCACTTTGACAATTAAAGGCGTTATGGCCTAGCCGAGGTATTCCATGTTAACTTAGGTTAAGGAAGATTGATTTGTATCCGGGTTGGGTTAGGTTCTACTAATTTATATTGGTTAGGAATCATTCCCCGAGGTTTTTAGTAAATTTCAGCAAAAGAAGAAGCGGGAAGGGAGCGGTGACATGGGCGACCGCCCATGTCACTTGGGCGACCGCCCAAAGAAGGCTGAAAGGAAGCCGAGGTTTCTGTCGCCTTGGGCGGCCGCTCAGCCCCCTATGGGCGACCGCCCATGGCCCTAATCAGCTTATCCGAAATTTCCAACCCCTTTTTACATAGTTTAATCCTTCCTTAATTTTCCTTAATCACATAAATACTTAAAGGATTGTTTAATCTTACATGTTTCAACTTAAATCATCCAAATCCAAGATCATCTAGGTTTAGGTTATTTACCAATTAATTCCCACCCATTTCATTCAATCTAATTCACTTCCTAAGAACAAGAATATCCTTCTTTATCATTTACCAATCTTCCAACCTTAACTAGGCTTCCAAGGCATTTACAAGGTTATCACCACAACAAGAACACACAAGTAAAGTTCATGAACATACATAAGAAAGGAATCATAATAACTCACTTGGATTTGCAAAGGAATGTTGATCTTTCTAGCTAGATGAGTTCCCCAAGATGAACCCACTTCAAAGGTGCTCCTAGACTTGATTTTTGATGAAGAAGTGCTTGGCTTCAAGCTTGGACAAAGGGAACATCAATGGAGGTTTCTTCTCTTTCTCTAGGATGATTGGTGTAGTCGATGAGAAGTGAGGGAGAAGGGAATATTGATTGAAGGAGGGAGAAGTAAAGTGAGGAGGAGTAGAAGGGGAAGGGAAGTAAGAGGAGGTGATGGAGAGGGAGGGGGCCGGGTAGAGGGATGTGGGAGGAGGAGTTAGGGTGAGACACTTGGCAAAGAAGGAGGAAGCTTCACCAAATTGGCCCCCCATGGAAAACCTACCTAGGCTTTCACTTCCACTTTAAATTTAAAATTAACTTCTTTATTTAATAAATTCATCCTACTCATTTAACCTCCCTACACTATTTATCATTTTCCATTTTTATTATTATCCAGGTTTATTTATTTAATGTCCAATAAATTCTTATAAGATTCTAAATTTATTTCTCACCCAATTTATCCTAAATTTAGAATTTAAAGACATAATTGAACACATAAAGATAGCATAAATATTAAAAGCATCAAATATAATATTAAAAATAAATGCCTAGGGTTGGGGTCGTTACACTCACTCCTCCTTAAGGAAAATTCGTCCCGAATTTGACTGTCGCTTACCCTAAGGATCAAATAGCAAAGGTTACCTTTCACACATTCTAACTTAATATTCCCAATTAGATTTCTCAATGGTATGACTCTACTATACCTTCCCATTACCCGAGTACTCACGGGACTTCACTTCCCGATTTGATTCTTCGATTCTATGATCCTTTCCAAGATTTCCAATTTCATTAATAATGCAACACCACAACTTAATACTCCGAGAATACCATACAATTATTACTACCCGAATTTCCACGACCTCAAGAAAGTACAATTAAATAAAAGTATTATAACTTAAGTCACCAAATATATCACGATATTATATTTTAAAACTTCAATTGGATTAACAACTTTAGCGCCAATTTACCTTAGACCTTGCTTCTCCAATTTCACCCCAACAAATTAGAGATCGATATTTTCTTCCCTAACAACGCCCCATACGGTTTTATCTTAAGCTAGAATAATAACTGCTATCATACGCAAACTCGCTAAGATTAATTAAACTTCTCAAGTTGGAAGGAAATCCGTCACATTATATAACCTATTCCTCACGAATTTGGGTAGTCTTCAAACCTCTTCCTCTCGACTAACTAAATCTTTCAACTCTTAGGATCGGTAACTAACCCCAAAAAGAGAACTTCAAAATATAAGATTCCATTTAAATTACACAACCAATTGTAACCGCTCTCGAAAAATGATAAGAAATTTTCGCTCCATCTAAGTTAACTTCCTCGAAACGTCTTATTTATCTCTTTCCCAATTTGCCTAACACCACACCTTGATCTCCGGAAATACATACTTAAAACTTCACAAGATTCTCACATCCACTAGGTAAGGTAAGGATCGGGTCCAAAGCCAACCTATTTTCCATTACTAACAATATGGTTCATCCTTATTACACCTACACCTTTTACACGTCCTTTAGAGTCAACTAAAGCGACGACTCTACAATTTCTTAAGAATTCCTTAATTTTCTTCGGTAACACTTGTCAATTCCAAGATCACGGACTCAACCCTCACAAGATCCATGGTAACATCCGAGTTTAAGACTATAGAACCCAAAATTTGCAATCTTCTCGAGCCAACTCACACTAGTCAAACTTTGTATACAGGGATTCCTCACAAGGAAATCATTAACCCAACTCTCAGTTTATTTTCACGATCTCCCCGAAACTTTAATTAACAAGGAGGTCATCAATTCCAATCACCCTAAAGCCAACGAAATAAGGATTACAATTCTGCTTATCTAACTCAGAACCAACACATGAAATATACCGACGGAAACACATTTACTACCTTCTTACAACTAGCACATAAAATTTGGAAAAGACTCCTTATACAAGTCTAACATATACCGGTTACTCTTCACACCTTAATTCAAAAGTTCCACCTTAAAGGCACGTAAATAACAAGAGTTTCACGTTACAGTCTACCTATATCAAATACCAATACAAGCCGTTTAGGCATAGAAAAGGAGACTCACCTATTTGGATAGTCTATCAGTATACAACAACTACTTAACCCTCCAGGTCAAGTATATCTCAAAATCATAAATTGATAACTATACTAATTCAACTGGCAATACATGCTCAGCCACAACCACATCACCATCGTGGCAAACCAAAGAAGGTTCGAGGTATTCTCTCATAAGAGCAGAATCCTCTAACAATAAAACAACTTTTCAACAATGTATGTCACATATAAGCAAAATGTGATGCCCAACATAAATGATATGCAACAGGATCTATAAAATATGACCCCTAACTTTGAGACAGGGAATATACCTCTAGAGACCTCTGAGGGACCTATCTCTCCTGAAACCGAAACACCTACTCGACCATAGACCTTCTCTCTCGGCTCCCCTTCGCTATCTCTCTTGGTACCACCTCTTTGTCGTCCACCTTGCTGACTGCTGCCTGAAGCTCGCTCCTGCTGAAACTTTGGACAATTTCTCCTAAAGTGTCCCAGTGCTCCACAACTTAAACACTTGCCTTGCTTACTCCAACATCGATCTTCGGTATGTCCAATCCTCTTGCAAAATTTACAATTCGCTCCATCTTGTTTGGGTGCGGCCTAGACGAAGAAGCTACAACAAACTCTCCTCTCACACTTCCTGAAATTAAAGTCCTTGGCTGTCCTTTAATGAGTTTGGGTCCTTGTCTTATATACTTTGGCTTGTTTCCAATCCCACTTCCGGATCTTCCACTATTTTCCTCAATGTCCCTTTCGATCTTATATGCCTTATCTATGACTGTCTGATACTCGATGGAACCGTCAATCCATAATTTCTCCCTAAACTCGCTCCTCAAACCTCGTTACAAACTTACGAACCCTTTTCACTTCATGCGATACTAAATGAGGGCAACACTTAGCTAATTCCTCAAACCGGACCGAATGCGATTTACCGTCATGTTCCCTTGTTTTAGTCTTAAGAATTCAATCTCCTTCTTATCCCTTGTAACCATCGAAACGAAATAATCCTCGAACTGTTTGGTGAAATTATCCCAAGTGCAGGGCGTATGATCCCGCTCCCAACTTTCCTTCAACTTCGCCACCACCGATCACCGAACCTTTAAGCTTGAAAACGGCATACCTAACTTTCTCTTCGTTGCGACTTTCTATAACCTCGAAAATCTTATTCATTTACGCTAACCAATTTTACGCCTTTAACGAATTCGGATATCCATTAAAACCGGTGGGTTCATCTTTACAAACCTTTCCCATCCATCACTTTGACATTCCTCAGGCTGAATCGGAACTGATCCTCTAGTCTTCATATCTTGTACAAACGTCCTGAATAGTTCCATCATCTCTTCATTCTGAATTCCATCTATGCCCATATCTCCTTCATTTCCTAGAATCTTCCTCTGATCATCCTTGCTTAGGCCATTAGAACGGACTCCTGCAATAAACACTCGGCGTTAATTACCACACATTCCCACTTAGTCTAGACATCTACCCTTGACCTCTAAACTAAGCTCGATACCAATTGTGAGCACCCCAACCCGGACCTAACACGTGTCCCGAGCTAGGAAGAACTCAACTAAGAAAATCCAACCTTATTTTTAAAACATTTAATTGCCTTTTAAAGAATACCATTTTTTCCAACTGCAAAATATAGTCAATTGATAATATCCCTTCTTAAAGGAAATCCAACTACAACTTTAATAAACCGAAATCGATCAATTACATTGGGAACCTTAATTAACAATTGTTTAACAAAAGGGTTTCTAAACAAATTACAAAAGAGGAATACTTAATAAATACTCCTAACAACCCACTCCTATACTTAACTTGTCAAGCCCCAAAAGCAAAAGTCCACAATGGAATCCCGGCCTCACCGGTTCGGGTCACCCGTCTCGGAATCTAAAGCAAGAAAGGGAGAGGGGTGAGAATAAATCTCAATGAGCTATTATGATATGCGGAAGATGCCATACAAGATGCAACACGTAGCATGGCAACACATAACACATTATGAAAGCGGTAAACACCTCACGTTACCTCATTTTACCTTTTCCCGTCTGAACAATAAGTCGTACAACTGGGAGTAAAACTCCACTCTTTGGTGAATTGCCTCCAGCACATTCACCTCTTATAGGACTCGTACCCCAGAGATCCATATAAGAAAAGATATCTATGATATAGAGTATCCAACCATAACATCGTCCCTCGCTTACAACGGTTGCAACGTAACTGTAAAGGCTACTTATCACTCATTACGCCCGTTAGCACGGCCCACGCCGTGCCACGAGTGGGGAAGGGTCACCGGTATGATGTACCTTCAATCACTTATTGAACAAATCAATAATTGATTGGCATCCATCATACCCACCCGAACATAGTACGCTCAAGCACATGATAGTTACTTGAGATAAATCCACAAAACGGGATACACAATATAGCAACATGGTAAAATATACTCATGTTCAACCAACATCATAATGCAACATTTAAGTAATACACTATGCATAGCATCATCAGTAAATATGAATGATAACAATTAAATCCACCAATGGGATAGCCATAAACTCAACATGCCACATAATCCACAACTGGGATATCACACCACCATATAACACATAACCCACACATTGGGATGTCGCATAACAACTTACCAAATAGTCCATACTTAGGATATTAAGGTAACCATATAATTACTAATTCCACAACTTGGACACAATGCCACAAGGTGGTACATACCCATTACTAATTAACTTAATTGTGAAACCTATCACTTCTACACCAATTCGAATTACTCACCAAAGACCTGGAATAAGTAAGGCCACTATCTAGCGTAAACCACTCCTTCATAGTCATCGTGCAACCCCGAATAACCTTAATAAAAGTTCAAGGTCTATTTCCCAAGTTGGAACTATTTTCCGAACCATTATTTAACTATTCCCACAATTCCACTTTGACAATTAAAGACGTTATGGCCTAGCCAAGGTATTCCATGTTAACTTAGGTTAAGGAAGATTGATTTGTATCCGGGTTGGGTTAGGTTCTACTAATTTATATTGGTTAGGAATCATTCCCCGAGGTTTTTAGTAAATTTCAAAGAAAAGAGAAGAACGGGAAGGGATCGTGACATGGGCGACCGCCCGTGTCACTGGGCGACCGCCCAAAGAAGCTGCAAAGGAAGCCAAGGTTTACGTCGCCTTGGGCGGCCGCTCGGCCCCTATGGGCGACCGCCCGTGGCCCTAATCGGCTTATCCGAAATTTCCAACCCCTTTTTACATAGTTTAATCCTTCCTTAATTTTCCTTAATCACATAAATACTTAAAGGATTGTTTAATCTTACATGTTTCAACTTAAATCATCCAAATCCAAGATCATCTAGGTTTAGGTTATTTACCAATTAATTCCCACCCATTTCATTCAATCTAATTCACTTCCTAAGAACAAGAATATCCTTCTTTATCATTTACCAATCTTCCAACCTTAACTAGGCTTCCAAGGCATTTACAAGGTTATCACCACAACAAGAACACACAAGTAAAGTTCATGAACATACATAAGAAAGGAATCATAATAACTCACTTGGATTTGCAAAGGAATGTTGATCTTTCTAGCTAGATGAGTTCCCCAAGATGAACCCACTTCAAAGGTGCTCCTAGACTTGATTTTTGATGAAGAAGTGCTTGGCTTCAAGCTTGGACAAAAGGGAACATCAATGGAGGTTTCTTCTCTTTCTCTAGGATGATTGGTGTAGTCAATGAGAAGTGAGGGAGAAGGGAATATTGATTGAAGGAGGGAGAAGTAAAGTGAGGAGGAGTAGAAGGGGGAAGGGAAGTAAGAGGAGGTGATGGAGAGGGAGGGGGGCCGGGTAGAGGGATGTGGGAGGAGGAGTTAGGGTGAGACACTTGGCAAAGAAGGAGGAAGCTTCACCAAATTGGCCCCCCATGGAAAACCTACCTAGGCTTTCACTTCCACTTTAAATTTAAAATTAACTTCTTTATTTAATAAATTCATCCTACTCATTTAACCTCCCTACACTATTTATCATTTTCCATTTTTATTATTATCCAGGTTTATTTATTTAATGTCCAATAAATTCTTATAAGATTCTAAATTTATTTCTCACCCAATTTATCCTAAATTTAGAATTTAAAGACATAATTGAACACATAAAGATAGCATAAATATTAAAAGCATCAAATATAATATTAAAAATAAATGCCTAGGGTTGGGGTCGTTACAATAGTGGCAAGCCCGGTCATGTAGCTAAGGATTGTCGGCACCCAAGGAGGGAAGACCTAAGAGACAACATGAATCAAGCTAACATTGTTGATGATATGGAGCATGATTTTGCTGATGTAGTATTTAAAGCCAATTTGGCTAAATTGTATGATAATAAAAAAGAATGGTGGATAGATACATGTGCTACCCGACATATTTGTGTAGATAAGGAGAGCTTCTCGTCCTACACTCCCATTTCTGGAAGGAAGTTGTATATGGGAAATTCTACTACTTTCAATATTCTGGGCATTGGAAAAGTTGTGTTGAATATGACTTCAGGCAAGGAGTTGAGTTTACTAGATGTGTTGCATGTCCCAGACATGCGTAAGAACCTGGTTTCCGGCGCTCTATTAAGTAAGGCCGATTTTAGATTAGTGTTTGAATCCGACATGTTTGTGATGACCAAAAATGGTCTTTTCCTTGGGAAAGGTTACCTCGAGAAGGGCCTTTTCAAAATGAATGTAATGAACGTAATCCGCCCTGAGGCGAAGAAAAAAAGTGTTATTTCTTATGTTTACTTGTTGGATAGTCCTAACTTATGGCATTATAGATTAGGACACGTAAATTTTAACACAATTAAGAAGTTAATGAATCAAGATTTAATTCAAATGTCTAAATCCAATTTGACTGACAAGTGTGAAATTTGCGTTGATGCAAAAATGACTTAGGT
This sequence comes from Adenophora triphylla var. japonica, assembly GCA_022495995.1. NCBI lineage: Eukaryota > Viridiplantae > Streptophyta > Magnoliopsida > Asterales > Campanulaceae > Adenophora > Adenophora triphylla. The sequence continues at coordinate 40,499 of JAFEMH010001434.1, forward strand.
ACCGTTTAATTCAGTAATAAGAAACACAATACCTCTTGAATTGATTCAAACATATATTTGTGATCTAAAGTTAGTGCAAACTCGAGGTGGGAAAAAGTATTTTATTACATTTATAGACGATTGAACAAGATATTGTTATGTATATCTATTGAAAAGTAAGGATGAAGCCTTAGGGACTTTTCAGACTTATAAGAATGAGGTTGAAAATCAAATTAATGTAAAAATTAAGAAGATTCGAAGTGATAGAGGAGTAGAATATGTTGCTCTGTTTGAATACTTATGCTAGGATTCTGGCATAATTCATCAAACGACAGCACCATATATACCTCAGTCTAATGAAGTAGCTGAACGTAAGAATCGTACTCTTAAGGAGATAATAAATGCAATGTTGATAAGCTCTGGCTTACCCGATAACTTGTGGGGGGAAGCCATACTCTTTTCCTAACTACATTCTTAATAAGATATCTAATAAAGGAATTGATAAAACTCCTTACGACTTATAGCATAATCGTAAACCTTTTTATAAATACCTCAAAGTGTGACCAATATTTGACAAAAAATTATATGTAATTTCATTTTATGTAAATGAAAATAGATTGCATATTTGTAATCTACTTTTGGAGTAGATTAATGTGATGTATTTATTTTCTCAAAAAAAATTGTGGTGAATGAAAAATTAATGCTCAAACTATGCAATTTATAATGGGTTTATGAAATTTTTTATAAATATAGAAAGTTATATCCCACATTGCCTAAAAAGCACAAAGTATGAGAGTTTATAAACTCATCCACGTCAAATAGGCAACAATCAAGTGTTATCCACCTATCATTACTTTTGATTGATATATCAATTAGTGATTGTTATTAGTGATCGTTATCAATTGGTAGTAGTTACCTAACTTATAGATATTGTGTATATCAATTACAGATTATAGTTAGAAAGATAATATTTGAATCTTTGGGATTATCCCTTGTAATATGTATAACTATCATTGTGAATATACAACTTACTTTTTGTCAAACTCTTATATGGTACAAGAGCATTTAGATCCAACCCTCCCACCCTATAAATTTTTCCGTCGTTTCCCACCATGGCCGCCTCTACCTCCAGCACCTTTGCCAATCTGGCCGACCCTAACAATCCCATTATCCTCATTAATCTATCTCAATGTAAACCCCTCACCTCCTCACTTACCTCACATGTGCATCCCAAATCACCTCCATTCTATTAGGGCTTGATCTTACGGCACCCAACCCTCAACCAGTCGCCACCACTAAAGCCAACAATGTCGACACACCCAATCCCTCCATCTCACATGGAATTTCCAGGACCGCCTAATCATTGGCTCCCTCATAGGAACACTTGATCTCACCATAGCGCCCCTAGTTATCCAAGTCAAAACCTCTCATGAAGCTTGGACCATTCTCAAATTAACCTATGACAATCCATCCCGTGGCCACACTACAAGCCAAAGACACCCTTGACTCTCTCACAAAAAACACCTATTCCATGTCCGCCTATATGCATGCCATTAAATCATGCACTAATAAACTCGCCATTTTGGGCAAAACCCTGAGGACATCATTGCTAAGATTCTTAAGGGTATCGATTATGAATCTCACAAACCAGTCATTAACTCAATTCGAGCTCGTGATACACCCATTTGAAGCCTTGCATGAAAAGCTCATTCACCATGAATTAACCCTAAAACAAACTACCTCACCAGCCCCATTTCCCACTTCCGCACATACTGCTCATACCCACACCAATCCCTATCGCCCTTCTACCCGACCAATTCCTCTCCCTTTGGTGCTAACACATTAGGGCTCACACTTGCCAACTATCACGACCCTAATCCAAAACCTTTTAAAGGAAAATGCAAATATTGCTGAATTAAGGGCCACGTTATTGCCCAATGCAGATAGTTCAAACGTGACTATCCATCTGTAGTCTTTCCACCCCCTCTCACCTTCTCTCGCCCACCCCACAATAATACTACCACTCCCCAGGTTCACACAGCCGTAACCATTAACCCTAACCCTCCAACCTTCTGGCTCATTGATAGCGAAGCCACCTACCACCTTTCCAATGACCTCTTCACCCTTGCTCTACACAACCTATATGATGGCAGTGGCGATGTAATTATCGGCGATGAATCCTCTTTCCCCATCCCTAACATAGGTTCTTTTACTCTTTCTACTCATTCCTCAACTGTTTATTTCAATAATGTTTTACATGTTCCCCTCATATCCTGCAAAATACTATATGTCTCATAATTTTTCTAAGACAACCATGCTAACATCATTTTCTCTCACTCTTCTTTTATTATCAAGGCCACATCGACAAACCACATCCTACTTTTATAGAACTCTTGAACATGGAGTCTACAAGTGGCATCCCACTTTCATTCAAGCTTCTCCATGCGTCACTTCTTTAATTCCATCATGGCATCATAGATTAGGGCATCCATCCCCCTATTATCTCTTTGTTAAGTAGGCAATTCTCTTTAAATATTCTGCCTAGTTCCTCCTCATGTAACTCTTACAACATCAATAAAAGTCATAAAATGCCATTCTCGATTTCCTCTCTCACCTCTAAAGCTCCCCTTGAAATTATATTATCTGATGTATGGACTTCTCCTGCTTATTCTTATGATACTTTCAAGTACTACGTTATTTTTGTTGACCACTTCACCAAATACATTTGGTTCTATCCACTTAAACACAAATCTGACACATTCACTTGCTTTAAAGCACTCGTAGAGAAATACTTCAACCGTCCTTTCATTCAACTCTTCTCGAACAATGGAGGTTAATACCTCAAACTCACACAATCTCTTCTCCGAGAAGGTATCTCTCATCTCACCTCCCTTCTACATACCTCGAAACATAATGGTATGATGAACGTCCTCACCGCCATATTGTGGAAACATGCCTCACCCTCTTCTCCCATGCTCAGCTTCCCCTTACCATCTGGTCTTATGCATTCACCACTGCAACATACCTTATAATGTCCATAACGCTTTCGACGACTCACACCCCACCCAACAAAAACTCCGCAGCTTTGGGTATCTTTGCTACCCTTGGCTTTGACCTTAGAATCCTCACAAACTTGCCCCAAAATCCATTCCATGTGTATTTGTTGGCTAATCCCCCACCCAAACTGCCTATTACTGCCTTGATCCTACCACCCACCATGTCTACACCTCAAGACACATAAAATTTGTTGAATCCTTTGCCTTGCCTACCTCTCCCTTATTCAGCAGCCAACCCCACCCTCTAATATTTCCCCCTCCGACTGGTGTAATATCTTCACACCCATCCTACCACCTACTGCCCCCATCCCACCCTTCCAACCTACAACCCAACCACCTGATGCAGCTTCTGTGATCACACTAGCATTAAATCCCTCCACCCAACTCACATCCCCACCACTTGATGCAGCCCCTGATGTGATCACAGCAACACCACACTCTTCTCCACAATACACATCTTACATTGGAATGATAATAGATCTCATTGACGCAAGATGCTAATTTTATCTCCCTCAACTTGCAAAGTATAATATAAAACTTCAAAATTTGTACTAGATTATTTGCCACATTAGCGGATCTCTTGTTTGCCTCTATCGAACCCTTGATTTATATATAGACTCCTTGTATGTGCATGTGAAATTGTACATATTGTAGCTCAAAAATATGTGTACAATTTTTTGTGCAATTCATCTGTATACATTGCAAAGTAGAAAAAAGTATTGCATTATCGCCTTATTCCAACTACATTTTCAAATTTTTTTTCATTTAATGTTGAATATACTACTTAAACCTTACTCTAACTTTATCAAGTAGAGTATCTGCATAAACCTAAAAATCAGGGATGGTGAAGGGATTTAACAAACCATAAGGGGTGTTGAGACAATTTTTAAACATAAACGTGGCCTAGTAGGCTGGCACGTGATGATAGAGATCTGTGTGGGGTTTGGGTCCATCTACATGGACAACAACATTAGGCCATGTTATTTGTATTTGATTTATTCTATAAAAAGAATAAATAAAATGTTGCTTTCATATATTAAACCTCATATAAATAATCAATTTTGAGTATGACAATTGACTTTATAATCATGCTACTTTTCCCTATAAACATTATTTAAAATTAGGTGTATTGTACCAAAAATAATTACTAATTTAAATTAAAGAAAATTTATTTCCTCTTTCTCATTTCAGAATTGGCAATTTGAAAATCTTGACGTTTAATATCATTTTCATCAGTCATATGGTGAATGTTTATATTTATTCTTGATTAAAAAGATGAGCAATGATTTTGGGGCATAATGAATACTATTATAATTGTCAAAGAGATCCAGCTCAAACAACATTCGATTCGATGTTCTTTTTCATACGAGAGTTCAGAGATTCAAATCTCACCAAATACAATTTCTATCACTTTGAAATGTCACTCTTTTGATATATTATATCATTAATTAATAAAACCTTAATTAAAAAAATATATTATAATATTAATAGAAAATAAATATACATTTAAGGGTAGATGAAGTATATCCTAAATAAATGATATAGCATCACTAAATACAACTTTGTTTTAGTTGAGATCAGAAATGGAAAAGTATCCTTTATATTTGGCTTAAAGCAATTATCTTTCTATCTTAATCAAGGTTCTAAAAAGCGCTAGGCGGATGCTAGGCGGCGGAGCCAAGCCTAACGCCTAGGCGGGGACTAATCAAAATTAGTCATAACCTAGGAGAAGCTCAGAATTAAGCGTTGGATAGGGACCTAGCGCCTAGGCGACCTTAGGCGAGTCTTTTAGAACACATATCTTATTTTGCCTCTATGGACCTCTGGGTGATGTTGCTTGATTAACAATAAAAACAAGAATCTGTTTACACTTTTTATGTTCATTACAACAATAAAATAGATAAACATACTCAATATTAGTTTTAAAAACGCATATACTCCCTGCATTCCATTTGAAAAGATATTTTTGATCAACTTTAATTAATTTAATCCAAATATTAATATAAATCTAATTATTTTATTAAATTCTAAAAATTGTAGTAATTGATAACTCATTAAATGATTTATCAATTATAACTTTTAGAATTTTAATATAATAATTTAATTTATGTTCAGGCAAAATTAACATTGATCAAAAGTATTTTTTTAAATTAAACGTAGGGTGTATAGTCCAATTGGCAAATTCTTTCATCTACAACTTTGTTCATCTTTTTTCCTTAGCCAAAATTGTAATTCAGTTACCTATTCGTATTAGTTTTGCAATTTGATTCTCAACATTAAAAATATTGTAATTTGATTTTTAACATTGATATTTTGTTTTAAATTGATATAAAAACTAACAAATTATTAATTTTTTAACGGAAGTAAAGTTATGTACCATGTAAATAACTTTTTAACAGGCATGATAATCATTTCGATGGGGAAAAATGAATAAATTAATTTTTAACATCAAAATGATATAACTTTATAACACTTGTTTAATGAAAAAATGATCAAAAAAATATAAATTAATTAAAATAACACATAAAGTAGTGAGTGACGGTGAATATGGTGCTAATAGTGGTAATGGTCGGTGGTGTTGTGGTTGAAATGAATATAAAATGACTATTATGACTCTAAAAAATTCAAGTGAATGGCGCATAACTTGAGTTTTGTCAAAAAAAAAATTAACATTTCGTTAATTTTTACACCAATTAGCAACAAAATATCAATGTTAGGAATTATATTTTAATTTTTTTAATATTAAAAATCAAATTACAACATTAACACAAATATAATTAATCAAATTGCAATTTGCCCCTTTTTTTTTTTTTTTTTTTTTGCTTTGATTGTTGAATGTGGGGTCCTCTCCAATGTGATGGGAAACCACTAAGCAAACAGCCACCACAAACAAACATTAATTAATCAAAAGAGGAAAAAGGAACACATCACTATTGGACTACCATTTTAATGCAGCTAGCTGGCATCTATCATTGTCATTCTAATGGCATTGAAATCTAAGCTATCAGGAGTGAATTACAATCGAATTGTAAATCAATTCGATGTACATTAGATAAAAATCATTCATATCAATCTCTAAGTTTAATACTCCTTCCTATCCAATCTAAATGTCCGAAAATGAGTTTGGTACGAGAATTAAGAAAAATGATGTAGGAAAGAGAAAAAATTAAAATGTTGTGAGTATGAAAAATTAAATGGGAGAGAGAATGAGTGAGAGAAATAGTTAGGAGAGAGAATATTGTGAGTGTAAAAGTAAAGTAGGAGAGAGAATGAGTGGGTGAAATAGTAATAAAAATTTTCCTTTTTTGAGTTGAGACGTTTTAAACGGAACGCCCAAAAAAGAAAGTTGAGACATTTAGATTGGGACGGAGGGAGTATTCATTTGAAATTTACCATATAATATCTCAAACTTATCAATTTTATCTTATAAAACAAGCAATATTTCATCTAATCATATAATCTCTATCTTAATAAGTACACCATCTCATCATTTTACTAAGTTCACCCTCCTATCATTTTTCTAAATTCATCATTTTTATCAATTTATTTTCTCTACAACGACCATCAACTTAGGTCACCCCCTCCCCATCTTCTCCAGTCAACAACTCCATCAACCATCAACTCCGGTGACTTTTTTTTTTTTTACACCAGCGACCTCTCCGTCGACCAAACAACTGAGAACTTAACTTATCAGTAAATTCTCAGTTGTCAACTAAACTACTAATAACACGATTAACCCCGACGACCACCAACTCCGGCGACCTCCCCGACGACCACCAGCTCCGGCTACCTCTCCGGCGAGCAAACAACTGAGAACTTAACTTATTAGTAAGTTCTCAGTTGTCAACTAAACTACTAAGAACACGATCAACTCCGGCGACCGCCAACTACGGCGACCTCCCCAGCGATCAAACAACTGAGAACTTAACTTATCAATAAGTTCTCAGCTGTCAACTAAACTACTAAGAACACGATCAACTCCGGCGACCAAACAACTGAGAACTTAAATTATCAGTAAGTTCTCAGTTGTCTCCACGAAGAACACGATCAACTCCGATGATCACCAACTCCGGCGACCAAACAACTGAGAACTTATCAGTAAGTTCTCAGTTGTCAACTGAATTACTAAGAACACGATCAACTCCGGCGACCACCAACTCCGGTAACCTCTCTGGTGACCAAACAACTAAGTACTTAACTTATCAGTAAGTTCTCAATTGTCTCCACTAAAAATACGATCAACTACGGCGATCACCAACTTCGGCGATCAAATAACTGAGAACTTATCAGTAAGTTCTCAGTTGTCAACTAAACTACTAAAAACACGATCAACTCCGGTGACCTCTCCGGCGACTAAACAACTACCAAACAACTGAGAACTTAACTTATCAGTAAGTTTGCAGTTGTCAACTAAACTAATAAGAACACGATCAACTCCGGTAACCACCAACTTCGGCGACCAAACAACTGAGAACTTAACTTATCAGTGAGTTCTCAGTTGTCTCCACTAATAACACGTTCAACTCCAATGATCACCAACTCCGGCGACCAAACAACATAGAACTTATCAGTAAGTTCTCAGTTGTCAAATGAACTAATAAGAACACGATCAATTATGGCGACCACCAACTCCAACGTTGATCGCTTATTAGAAATATACTCTCACACCTATCATATTTTTCATGTTCATAATACTTACTTTATTATTAATATATATTTTTCTTAATTATTACGCGCTTCCAATTTTGTGTTTTTATTATTAAGCGATGGTGAAAGTAAAACACAAAAATAAAATAAAATACATAGAATAGTTTGGTCCCATTTGTTATTTGAAGATTAAGAAGATGCTAAAATGTAAATCAAGAAGAGAATAATCAAAACATGGGAAGGAAGAATGAATGGCCGATCAAATGAGGTGTTAAGCTTTGTCATTCTATTAACTAGGATGAAACCTGTGCTACGCACGGGATACTTTTTAATTTATTATTAGTCATTTTTTGGGAGATTTTCTTTAGTTATTACCACATTAATTGTTTTTATAATATATATTTTCATATTAATATCAATTAATTGTGAAGTACATTAAAATGAAATGAAATCAACTACAAAGAGGAGTCTCATGCATGTATTTATTCATTTGAAGATGTATTTCATTTTTAAACATTATGTATTCTCATCGAAAACGTGTTTTTTAAATCTTGATTCATTAAATAATTTCTAATCTACTCATAATTATTGAAGTCAAGTAATAATAAATATTTAACAATGTTCAATGAGCATTAAACTCTTCAAAATGCAAACTTTCATATTTTGTAACTCCATTTGAATCGAAAAACATTCACATTTTGTAACTCTGTTGACATTAATTAACTGTGTGCATGCATCATATTAATAAGAACTAACATACTTTATATTCATATTTCAACATTCGTTATTAGAAGTTAATTCGTATAATATATTTGCATTCATTCTTTTATCAATTACAAATTTAGCTTTTGAGTTAAATTATTATAAATATAGAGATGTATGATGAAGTCCAAACATTAATATTTGTACGTTTACTTTTTTGTTTGCTTAACTTACTATGATATTTCATCTTGAATATATACCTTTTGGTCATTTGTTTTATGCTTGTGAGAATACAGACAATTTAAGCTATAATTTTATTAATTGATAACTTAGCTAAAACTTAAATGATCTCATTGATTTGTTCTTACTTTCAATTTATGAGATTCATATCCCTTCATATTCTTCATATTCATAATAAGGGTAACTCTCCATTCCTCTTCCTTCAACGTTCATTCATTTAACATTACTTTTATATGAAATGAACTGGATCTAAATTAAAAATATAGAAACAAAGTTGGAAAAGAGAGATAGAGAGATAGTTAATAATAATTTTCTCCAAGAGAATTATTTTTTTTAAGAATATATTTTTTCTGATTCATAATGGCAATCTCATTTAACTATTTAATTTTTTCACAAAAGAAATAAAATAAATATGAAAACTTACTATCTAAAATAAATTACAAAATAAAATTGAACAATAAAAAAATATAAATGAAAACTAACAAAAAAATCAAAATAAAAAATTAAAACAATTGACAATAAAAAAAGTAAAACCAAAGGCAAATGCATATTTCTTGACAAATTGTAATAATAAAAAAAAGGAAAATGCAACAAATAAAAGTAAAATATACCTGAAAACTCACTTTTAAGTTTAAAAAACACATTTCTTCAGATATCGCAATAAAATAAAGATAAATATGAAACTCACTTAAAAATAAAAACTAAAAATGAAGTATAATTCTTGTTCCAAAAATGACAAAAGGAAACTTAAGAATAAAAAAAAAGAAAATAGATCTTCACAATTTGTAATAAAATAAATAAACAAAATAGAATAAAAAATATATGTAAAGATACTTTTAAATGCAAAATCTAAAGTCAATGATAAAAAAAAATTATTCACAAAATTGCAAGAAAAATAAAGAGAAAATATAAATTCAAAACAAATACTCCCTCCGTCCCACTTCAATTGGTTCAATTTCCTTTTTGGGACGTCCCACTTCAATTGATCCCTTCCATAAATGGAAAGTTTTTCATATATTTATACCCTTATCATCTCCACATATTTACAAAAAAATCAATCATTAACTTACTATTCCTCCCACTCATTCTCTCTCCTATTAAATACTATTTTTAACTTTTACATTCTCTCTCATATTCCCTACCACACATTTAACTTTTACATTCTATCTCCTCTAATTTCTATTCACTTTATTCATTTTTCTTAAAAATCGTGAAATAAACCAAGGGACCATTTGAAGTGGGGCGGAGGGAGTATGAAAATATACTAAAAAAAATTAAAACGAAACTAAAAATCAAGAACAAATCAAAAATCAAATCAAACAAAAAGTAAATAGAAACATGAAAATGAATTTCTAATCAAAATATAAATGAAATATAAAAATTACAACTAAAGTTCGTCACAAAATTGCAAGAAAAATAAAGAGCAAATAGAAATTCAAAACAAATATGAAAAGATACTAAAAAATGTAAATGAAACTAAAAATCAAGAAATCAATTCAAAACAAAACAAAAAATTAAATAGAAACATGAAAATGAATTTCTAATCAAAAGACAAATGAAATCTAAAAATTACAACTAAAGTTTCTTCACAAAATTGCAAGAAAAATAAAAAGCAAATAAAAATTCAAAACAAATATGAAAAGATACTAAAAAAATGTAAACGATACTAAAAATAAAGAAATCAATTAAAAATAAAATAAAACAAAAAATTAAATTAACTAGAAACATGAAAATGAATTTCTAATCAAAAGACAAATGAAATATAAAAATTACAACTAAAGTTAAAATTGCAAGAAAAATAAAGAGCAAATATAAATTCAAAACAAATCTAATGTATAAACGAAAATCAATATCAATATAAAAACATAAGAAAAAATAAAATGCAAATAAAAAATTAAAATTAAAATTAAAATTCTAATAATTAAAAAGTGAAAGAAACATTCACAAACATAAAAGAAATAGAAAAAAAAGCAAGAAATAAAATCAAAATAAAGACAAAAATTTATAAAATAAAAGTTAAAATTAAAATTAAAATTAAAATCAAAATCAAAATCAAAATAATAAACACAAACATAAATATAAAAAACAAGTCCTATTCAAAATAAGTCAAAAGAGATTATAAAGAAGTCACTCACAAATTAAAAAAAAATGAATTTTATGAATACTTACAATAGCATTCCCTAGAACCTTGACACATTTTCTTTCTTCATGAATTAGCCTCTACAAAAGTGATGGAGAGCAAAAAACAAACATTTGTCAAAAGAAAATTAGTCTTTATATACTTGAATGAAGAAAATGGATGACTCTTCAACTATTGATTTTTTATAAACTGTCTAAATGTTTTTTTAATTATTGTATTAGTTAGTATTACAACCTTTAAACTTCAACTTGTTTCATATTTTCGTTGATTATAACAAAATAAAATTATATTCTTCTATATGTTTAGTAATAGATAGCAAAATTTTGAATTATCATATTGATGTTATTAATGAACATAATGTGAAACTAATGCAATGATTCTTCATGTTCTTAACGGTTGAAGTATACTAAACGATGAAGATATGAACAATCTTCCGTTCATGAATTTGTAAAGTCTCTCTTCATGTTAAACATTTTTTTGCCTTTTGGATTACTAAAATAAATTTCTTTAATTATTATCGTATTTTCAAACAAAATCATATGTATTTTGAAAATAAAATAATGCATTTTTATATATGAAAAGTTGAATTGGGATAATCAATACATAAGAAGCCGAAAAGTTGATAATGTATCAATTTATTAGCGTTTTTAAATGCATAGTCTACCTAATCTATACTTCTATTATATATATAAGAGTATATGTCTATTACTACTTATACCTATTCACATGCCCTAGTCTATACTTCTATTATATACTCCTATATAAGAGTACCTAATACCATACCTAAAATCTATACTTCTATTATATACTCCTATATAAGAGTACCGAATATCATACTTCTATTATATACTCCTATATAAGAGTACCTAATACCATACCTAATATCTATACTTCTATTATATACTCCTATATAAGAGTACCTAATACCATACCTAAAATCTATACTTCTATTATATACTCCTATATAAGAGTACCTAATATCATACCTAATATCTATACTTCTATTATATACTCCTATATAAGAGTACCTAATATCATACCTCATATTATTGTCTAATATACTCAACTAATAGCCGAATTTGAAAAGCCTTGGCACATCAATAGTTAGGATGATGTGGCTTCCTAGAAAAAGATACTCCCATTTTTTGATGAGGTGTCACACCCATAATCACTTTGGCCTACTTTAATATACTATAGTATAGATTTCTCATTTAGTCATGGTTTTATTCTTTGGATCTCCTTTTTTCTTTTCTTTTTTATTTTGATGATTTATGAGGTAATGATAATGTTAAGGTTAATACATATGGGGGCCATTCATCTTATCCACGTCATTCAGTTACTCTTTTGATTCATTCAATTTTATGCTTAGATTTGATGTTAATTTTTATGTTTGGAAGCAGAAAAACAAGAAAACCAAAAAGGAAGCAACTCAACAGATTCGATAACGTACTAATAACCCTGACGTTGCACGACCTCCGTCGCTGTTCTGATGCCCCGTCAGCAACCTCGCATCTTCCGGCAATAACAGATTTGCTACGACGGAGCTGCCTCAAGGACCAAATTAATTTTACTACATGTACCGAGGAAAAAGAAACAGCATTCTAGAACCTGAACTTATACAAATGCCCAAAGAATACACAACTATTACAACCGACCCAGAGAAACTCCGATAACTAATAGATCTGGGATTAGTTCCTCAACGGCGCCCTTCGATGCCGGAGAACGCCATCTCTACCACCGCTGGAGTTGGAGGAAAGGTCCCTGAAGTTGTAGATCTAGTCGGGAAAGAGAAGGAGATCGTCGGTCGGAGGTGGAGAGGGATGTCAGAGGTGAGGGAGGGGGTGGTCAGGATAGGGAAAGGTCGATTGAGCTGTAGATGTGGCCGGAGAAGAAGAGGCCGTTCATCGGAGGCAGAGAAGAGTCGCCGGCGAAGAGGGGGTCACCGAAGAGATGACGGGAGAGATGGAGTAGAGAGAGAAACTTAGAGAGAGAAGCTGAGAGAGAGTGTTTGTGTGATGTGGAGAGGGGGTGTATTATTTTATTTAATATTTTAAATGGATTGAGTGATTATATTGTTAATTTTTTTTCAAAGTAGGACTAGTAAATAGAATTGATGATTTCATGTTTTAGGATGTAATTTTGTTTAAACTGAGAAATTAGGACGTAATTTTCTCAATATTCATTAAGAGGATTATAAAAATATTTTGCTCAGCTCGTATATCTGATTCATTCGTTCATATTAATCGTAACTCAATAATCTCATTTGACTAATATACAGGTGAACCGTACAAAACTCAAATCTTTTTAGTTATAGTTACAGGATTCAAATTCATCCAAACTCAATTATTAGGTTGAAATATCCCACTGTCGAGTAGTAATTGTAATGTCATCACCCCAAATTTTACACTATAAAAATAGGCTTGACAATTTCAATTTGTTACCCACTAACCCATCCCATGCAACCCATCCCACTAATTACCCTACCCAATCATTAAGTTAGCAGGTTGAAACGGCCATCCGTCTCAAGCCAGTAAGTTTAATGAGTCGACCCAACCTGTTTCAACCTGCAAACATAAATAGCCAAAATTAATTAATCTAAGGCACCCGGGTAGAAAAAAATAATCGACAAAACCGCATCAACCCGCCAACCCAACCCGTTTTAATCCAATTCATTTGATCCGTTAATTTAAATGAATTGTAGATGGTTGACCCATTTCAACCCGCTAACTCGCCACAATCCAACCCAACTCAACCCACACAATTGTCATATAAAAATAATTACATTTGTTCCCATATTGCTAAAGCTCCTTACCAAAATTGAGATACTTGTAACCCCTAGGGTTTATAATTTGGCACACAGATCAATAAGTTTATCTACATCTAGTGTGATCAGAAAGAAAAGGGAAACGCGGGGTCTTAGCCTGATGGTTAGAGTTCATGGCTTTCAACCTGGAGGTCATGGGTTCGATTCCCCCACCAGTGGTTAGAGGGAATGACATTGCCTCCCAAGATGCTAGCGCCTGTGAAGTGCATCAAGGGAGCGGTGAAATGTGTTGATCCCCTTCTTTAAAAAAGGAAAAAAGAAAGAAAAAAAAAAAAGAAAAAAAAAAAAAAAAAAAAAAAAAAAAAAAAAGGAAAAAAAAAAAAAAAAAAAAAAAGAAAAAAAAAGAAAAAAAAAAAAAAAAAAAGAAAGAAAGAAAAGGGAAAACCTAAGGCCTCCTGGTCTTGTGGTATGCTAACCGACCTCCCTATCGGGAGGTCACAGGTTTCGATTCCCCCTGGGGGATCTGTTGTGAAAAATTATACCATGAGTTTCAGGAACCTTTAGCAGCTGGAGCAGCCATTTATTTGGTGATGTAAGAGTGATGTAAATGTCATGTAGGAGGACTCCCTTAGGGACAGGAGTATAAGGGGTGTTGCCACCCTGACTATCTGGGCATATCCCGAGTGATGTAAATGTCATGTAGGAGGGCTCCCTTAGGGCCAGAAGTATAAGGGGTGTTGCCACCCTGACTATCTGGGCATATCCCGCGATTTACCTCCGCCAGTCACTGAGGGGCCGATAGCTGGTGGTCCAGGATTAGTCCGACAAAACTGGGAACCTGGATATAAAAAAAAATAAAGAAAAAAAAAGGGAAATTAAGAAAGACCATGCTACATTAATTAACAAAAATGATTTAGTAAGAAAATTGTTTCTTTAATGATCTGACAACATGAGTTTGCATGTTGCTGTAGTTTAGAAATTCATTATATTATTCATAGCTTTGTTAATTACATAATGTCCACCACCAACAACAATTATAAAATAGTTATACTTATAGTCGATGTATTTCTTTCATCCATCCGATAGATAATATCTGCCGTGTCAGCGGTTGATTTATCAAACTTTATAAAAATTAATTACTAAGTACTTATTTATACAATGATTTGTATCATGGTAATTTTACAATATATATATATATATATATATATATATATATATATATATATATATATATATATATATATATACTCCTTTCGTCTCAGCCCAAGTTTCACCATTTTGATGTTGATACAAAATTTAAGGAAAGTGTTGAGTGGAAAATGGTTGTGAGAGAGAATAAGTGAGTGTGGAAGACAAGTGAGATCCATAATTTAAATGTGAGGGAGAAAAGTTAGTGGGTATGGCAAGTGAGACCCATAATTTATGAATGTGAGTATGAGAAGTGAGATATGTATAATAGAATATTAATAAACCTTTTCCATTTTAGGAATGATGAAGCTTCTACCGGGACACCCATTTAGGTAAAAGATGAAGCTTCGAACGGAACGGAGGGAATATATATTTAGAATGCAATACTTATTTTGAAACAGACCGAAAAGAAAAACAAAATACTTTTTATGAAACATGTAGAATAATTAATAATAATTTAGTTCAAAGTTGAAATGCTTTTTTTTTTTTTTTTGCTTTATCTTCTCTTATAGTTGGTGTTATAACAAGTTATGAAAATGAAAGGACAAAATGGAACCCCATAAAAGAAAAAGGGCCAAAAAGTTGAAAATGATTATAACATTTATCTACATCTACAGTAATCAGATTAACATTAGACAAGCTTTTGGGATAAGGAGTAATTTACAACTTTTTATTAGTTTATATTGTATGTTCGATCTCATCTCAGCGTTATATACACTCAATCTGATAGTTAAAATTGTCTAACTACTACATGACAAATCTGACAATTTTAACGACTAGACTAACGGTTTTAATAGTAAAACTGACAATTTCAACAATAAAACTGTCAATTTTAGCCGTAAAACTGACGATTTTAACTTTTTTACCGGGTTACAACATAAAACAACCGGATAGTAAAGGTGACAATTTTAATTAGTAGACTTACTGTTTTAACGTGATACAGATGATTTTTCATATTGATTAGGGATAACTGATTTTTCACAAGATTTTACGGTAAAAACTGATTCTTATGCTTTCCATAATTCTAATCTAATGGAGGAAGAGCATATTTTGCCGCTATGGCAAGGTAGGCATTACATGGATTCCATCCTCCCTACCGCCTCCGATCCGACCGAACAACATATCTCTGCTTACATTCAACACTTCAATGGCCAATCGAAAACAAAAACACCAAACGGTAGTCATGGCGACGCGACTTGATCAAATCTAGTCTTATTAGCAACAATAACTTACAACATCAAGGTGGCAGTTTACAGCAAGCTTCTTTCAGATATCTGTGAAGTGGAATAAAAGTTACTGTACAAGCTTTCACATTTTGCCCAACATATATATATATATATATATATATATATATATATATATATATATATATATATATATATATATATACTTGGTGATAGTACAGTTCCCATCTGTAATTTGGCTTAGAAAAGAACAATATCAGACCTTGATATACTTGGTGAACCAGTTCAGCATGTCCTGATGAGCCTCATTAGCACTTTTAATTGCCAGTTCATCGTCATCGCTGTATCTCACGGTCCAACCATGCGAAACTCCCGGAAATATCTTCACAAAGTGATCAACCTGAAAAACACTCTACTGTCATTAGTATATGTTCAACACAAACACACACCCTGCAAACATCCAAAAAAAAAAAAAAATACTCCCTCCGTCTCTTAATAAATGTCGTAGTTGACTTGTCAATGTATTAAAGACATTTTCTTTGAAATTTTGGGAAGATAATGGACCAGAATGGGTGAAATGTATTAAGTTTATGTAAGATGGTTTATGATTTGGTATTTTAGTTTAGTGGTGGACCTGGTAATACTAATAAATTTAGGTGATTTTTGATAATTGACCCCTTAAATATCTAGTTGACAGGAAGAAAAGGATGAGGTGGTTTCGGGTAAAATACGGCCATTACACCTACAAACTACATGAGTTAATAAATCATTATATTGGCTGCTGAGTTCTGGGAATTTCTCACCTCAGGCTTAGCTTCTAAGGCAACTTCAAACTGTTTGACAACTTGTGGTGGAGATAGATGGTCAATCTCAGCTCCAAGAATTGAAATTGGGACCTCAACCCCTGAAAATCAGACCAACAATCAATCTTCAACAGGTAAGAATATAATCCACGACGAAAATGTTTCATCACACAGTTTTGCACAAAAACGAAACGTCTTCCCAGTCCTTGAGGAAAAATAATCTGGACAGGGAAATTTCATAAAGCTGATCTTTAAAAGTATAATAAGAAAAAAAAAAATCCTTCGCATCTAGAATTGTTCCTTGGGACACACATAATTCAACAATTTTCTTCTCTAACAAAATGAAAATAGAAAATAAAACTCTAATTAGTTTAGTAACAAAATATACCCTTGATATCATCAACAGAGACAAATGAAGGATGTAAGAGCACTGCGGCCTCAATATCAGCAGATTTTGCCAGTTCCACAACGACCTTGGCTATAAAATTAACGAAGTTGGTTCAGAAAATAAAAAATGCAAGTGACGTATGAGCAGGAAAGTGTAACATCAGATAACATAACTGGAAGGAAAGATGATACCCTTCAAATGACACAAATCAAAGACAAATCTCACCTCCCCAACAGAATCCTGCAGCTCCAACTTTCAATAGCCCTTTGCTTTTTAGAGCTTGAATGACCGGCTTTGTAGATTCAGCAGCTGGAACCTACACAAAGTAGAAATATCCAGACTGTAAGATTGGAAAAACTCATTTCTTTATTCACAGACTTGTAAATATATAGTACATGAGAGAGAGTCATATTCTAAATACAATATTGAGTTCCTAACCTAAATACAATATTGACTTTCCTATTCTAAATACAATATTATATGTGCAAGAATATTCTAGAAAGATAACATCAATAAACTTAGGAAACCTTAGGAGAAGTTTCCTTAATAGATGACGTTTCCTTAATACGCCCTCGCAAGCTGGACGATCCTTGGAGAAGACAAAGCTTGAAAATAAGTTGCTGGAAGCGGATACGGGGAAGTGGTTTTGTCAGAACATCAGCGAGCTGATCGTTGCCAGAAATGTGTTGCACACAAAGAGAGGCAGACTGAACTTGTTCACGAACAAAGTTAGATGAGAGAGCCACATGCTTCATCCGAGAGTAGAAGACTGGGTTTGCTGAATAAGTTGTAGCACCGAGGTTGTCACAATAATAACTGGTGTAGAAGGTAGAGAAATCTCGAGCTCAGTAAGCAAGCTCCGAACCCAAGTAAGTAAGCTCAGCAGTGGTGTCAGCAATTGCACGAAATTCGATCTCGGTAGTAGACCGGGCAAGGGCACGCTGTTTGCGGGAGGACCAAATAACCGGGTTGCGTCCAAGATAAACAAAGAACCCAGAGGTGGACACAAAATAATCTTTGTCACCAGCCCAATTCGCATCACAGAAGGCATGAAGGGAAGGTGGAGACGTGGAAAAAATCTGAAGGCCCAAGTGCACAGTACCATGAAGGTAGCGGAGTAGACACTTGAGGGTAACCCAGTGAGTGGGTTGGGGGTTTTGCATGAACTGAGCAAGCTTGTTTACAGAAAATGCAATATCGGGACTAGTGAAGGACAAGTACTGAAGACCACCAACAATGGCACGAAAGGATGTGGGGTTTACTGCAGGAGTGGTGGTGGATCGAGTGAGAGGCGGTCATGTGACCATAGGAGTGGGAAGTGGTTTACAATCTATCATATTGTGACGGGTGAGGAAATCATGAATGTATTTTGTTTGGGAGAGAAGAAGCCCATTTCGGTTCGGAACGACTTCAACACCCAAAAAGTAAGATAAAGGACTAAGATCCTTAAGGGAAAAATGATTGGACAAGTTGGTGATGAAGGACTGAAGAACAGATGGTGATAGTCCAGTAACAATGATATCATCAACATAAACCAAAAGATAGATTGGAGATGGGGTTTTATTGAGTATAAAGAGAGAGGGATCGGCTAAAGATGGGTGAAAGCCATATGTGGTGAGATAGGTTTTATGTTCCTGGAACCAAGCACGGGGTGCCTGTTTATGACCATAGATGGCCTTAGAGAGACAACAGACAAAGGAAGGATTGGAGGAGTCCTTAAACCTGGGGGGTTGGGACATAAACACAGTTTCCGAGAGAGTACCTTGAAGAAAGGCGTTGTTCATATCAATTTGGTGAAGGGGCCAATGTTTGGTGGTGGCAAGAGAGAGAAGGAGCCTGACAGTAGCAAGTTTGACAACGGGACCGAAGGTTTCGGTGTAGTCAACACCGGGTTATTGGTGAAAGCCCTTGGCTACAAGCCGAGCCTTGTATTTTTGAATTGTGTTGTCAGGGTATGCGGAAGACCCATTTACATCTGAAATGTTGTGAGTTGTGGCAGGGGGAACCATGTTTCAGGTATTGTTTCGAGTGAGAGCCTGAAATTCTTCAATCATGACATTACGCCAGTGTGGGATAGATAGAGCTTGTTTGGTGGTGGTGGGAAGGCTTGTGGGGGAGGTGAGGAGAGAGAGGTTAGCATATTTGAGGTTAGATTTAGTGATGACATGGGATAATCTGGTGGTAATAGTACGAGCAGGAGGGGAAATGGTGTTGCTCGGTAAAGGGGGCGACCGCGCGGTTGAGGGTGCGCGATCGCGCTCATTCTCTGGACAAAGGGAACGATCGCACGGTTCCAGGGGGTGATCACGCTCACTCTCTGGAAAAAAAGTGAGCGATTGCGTGGTTCCAGGGGGCGATCGCGCTGTTCTGCTGTCTGGGCATGGGTTGTTTTCAGCTGGATTGGGGGTAATGGTTGGTTGGGGGGGGGGGAAGTAGGGTTTAGAGGGGGATGGGTGGGGGCATGGGAGGGAGGTGGTACGGGGGGGTGTAGTGTTTAGGATGAGAAGGAATAGGGTGTGGCAGTCAAAGGGAGGGGGAGCAGAAGGGGTGGGAGAAGTGGAGGTGAGGGAGTTATAGGGGAATGTGGTTTCAACAAAATGGACGTGACGAGAGGTGTAGACTCGATGAGAGGTGGGGTCAAGACAGTAATACGCACTTTGTGTAGGTGAGTAGCCAACAAAGATGCAGGGAATAGACTTTGGGGCTAACTTGTGGGGAGTATATAGGCGAAGCCAGGGATAACAGAGACATCCAAAGCTACGTAATTTGGAGGGGAGCAGAATAGGCGAAGGTAGGGGGAATCATTGTTGAGGGTGGGAGTAGGCATTCGGTTTATCAGGTAGGTAGCAGTGGTGAAGGCATAGGGCCAGAAGGTAAGGGGTAGGTTGGCGTGAGAAAGGAGGGTGAGACCTGTTTCAACAATGTGGCGGTGAGGACGTTCGGCATACCCATTGTGTTAAGGAGTGTGAGGTGAGGTGGTAAGGTGGGTAATACCATTTTGAGCTAGAGTGGGTGTGAGTTTGAAGTCACCCCCGTTGTCGGAGTAGACCTGAATGATGGGACGTTTGAAGTATTTTTCGACTAGGGTCTTGAAGCGAAGAAAGGTGTTGTAAGTGTTAGATTTTTATGTTTTAGGGGGTAAAACCAGATGTATTTGGTGTAGTGGTCGACAAAAATGACATAATATTTGAATTGATCGAGAGAGTGAACTGGAGATGTCCAAACATCAGAAAAAATGAGATCAAGTGGAGCATGTAAAATAAGAGAAGAAAATGCAAAAGACAGTTTGTGGCTTTTATTGATAAAACAGGAGTTACACAGAGATAAATCGGAAGAAATAGATAAATGAAACTTGTTACGTAACAAACTAAGGATAGTGGGAGCGGGATGTCCTAATCTATGATGCCACAACTGCGAAGAAATAGTGCTGGAATGAGCTTGGATGGGCGGAGGGCGCCAAATGTAGATGCCATCCTCAAGGGTTCCATGGAGAAGAGTTTGACTCGTAGCTTTGTCTTTAAGAAGAAAAGAAGAGTGAGAATTCAATGATGACATTATTGTCACGACAGAGTTCAGACACAGAGAATATTTCGAGCGATAAGAGGAACATGTAAGACATTATTAAAAATGAGGGAGGAATAGGGTGTGGAAAAAGAGAATGAACCTATGTAAGATATAGGGAGAGAGAAACCGTCTCCGATAATGACGTCATCACTGCCACTGTAGGGTGTATGTAGGGCAAGGTTGGAGAGGTTATTGGTGATGTGGTTGGTTGCACCACTGTCGATGAGCCAAGAGGGAGGGGGAGGGGGGTTGTGAAAGGCGGCGGTGTAGGCTTGGGGATTAGGGTTAGGGTTTCAATTTTGGCGAGGGAGTGGGGGAAAGTTTACAGTAGGGTAGTCGCGTTTAAACTGGCGACATTGGGAGATGACACGACCGATGTTGCGACAATATTGGCACTTGCCCTTAAAGGGTAGGGGTGTGAAATTCGAGCCAGAGGAGGGGTTGGCATAGGTGGTTTTGAAGGTGGTGGAGGAGGAGCCGACCATTGTTAGGGTGGGGGAGGCTGCCGAATTTTTTCAGAGGTTTAGGGTTTTTAGGGTTTTGGATCTTACTTGCTCTGATACCATGTAAGATTGGAAAAACTCATTTTCTTTATTCACAGACTTGTAAATATATAGTACATGAGAGAGAGTCCTATTCTAAATACAATATTGACTTTCCTATTCTAAATACAATAGTATATGTGCAAGAATATTCTAGAAAGATAACAACAATAAACTTAGAAAACCTTAGGAGAAGTTTTCTTAATAGATGATGTTTCCTTAATACAGACCAGTCAAATTGATGCAGCATATTACTCGCTTCGTCCCAAAATAAATGTCGCACTTTGACTTTTTGGTAAACTTGGTTGAACTTTGACCAAAAAGTTATGAAATTTAATTATCTTCAAATTATTCTAAAAATGCTTATTGATGCACCAATAGAAACACTATCAATAACTATTTTTAGAATTACATGAAGATAAATATTTTTTCATAAAATGTTGATCATTTTTCAATTAAGTTGACCAAAAAAAGTGAAGGTGCGACATTTATTTTGGGACGGAGGGAGTATATCAAATTGTCGTGGATTTTGAGAAATTAAATCAGGTCAATCTAATTCATTCAATGGAAGAAAGTATGGCAAACATTAAGGTTCCTCTCATAAGAACACAGTGATTGTCAAAAAACAAAGTAAACTCTTGCTTTTCAAATTATGACTACTAAAAAACATACAAACACTAGGAAGATAACTAACCGGGCCATGAATTTTCAGCCACTCTTGTATAGGTCTAGGCTCTCCAGGAGTGTAAGTGTCTCCTTGGAAATAATCAGGGACCACTACGTAGAATCCAGCAGCTGCTACTTTGTCTGCGAGCTTTCTTAACAGTCAAAAGTTGGTATTGTTAGTATCTAAAAGAACATAAACTTATATGTAGAGAAGCTTCTGATTCACAGTCTTAATGATATGCTCTATCCGTCCCATAAAAATGTTCTCATTTTCTATTTTTGTTCACCCTATAATGCAAGTCTCATTTCCAAATTTTTGTGCTTAAAATAAGCGAACTTCCTAAACTATACCACTAAATTGTTTGAATAACCATTTGCTACTAGCCGTTTTCTTACTTTCAGTAAGGTAGTTCTTACTTTCATTAAGGATAATAACAGAAAAGAAAATCTACCACTAAAATGTTTAAATAATGTTTGAATAGTCAAATAGGAACATTTTATGGGACGGAGGGAGTAATTATTAACTGAAAGTCCTGGAACTTTGTCATAATGGGATGTCCAATGGGTGCTGAACACAGCGTTAAAGGTTTTAGTTTCACGACAAGAAAGAGCTGAGTCATGTCACTACTCACCCATGGGAGTTCAGGGGTTCTGAGTGGTGGCACAAATGGGATTCTCAAGTGATGAATTTTCATGATAATTGCTCCATGTAAATTTACCAAATATAAAGAAGAAGATGCTATCCAAGATATGATGTTTATCCACAATCAAACCATTATGTTCACTAAATCTTGGCTTGACCAGACCTAATCAGTAACGAACAGAAACTGCCAAACGAAAACCACGGGCATGGCTCACTCATGCAAACCAACTTATGCACCCACATAAGAAAACGCCTACCACACGCATGCAGTTATTTGCTAATGCCAAATACACACCAGGTTACTTGATTTCACTTCACATGGATAATATTTTCCTAAACTGATGAGAAATCCAAGAACATAAATACCAACCCAAAATAGCATTTATCATGACAAAAATCAGCAAATTAACTGGTATAATTAGCACCATTACTAAGAATGTAAAAGTGCAAATACTACCGTCACAGTATTTGTTCATATTTCATGAAGAAAGTTGTTCAACAGCATACCTCAATTTTGGAGCTTCAAATCCTGCCATCAAATACACACACGATAAATTAGAGAATAATAGTGGTATTATGTAGTATGTGGAAATGCCTCAGATCAATACATACTCCCTCCGTCCCTTACATTGGTTACTAAAATTGAATGTGCGGGAATTAAGGAAAAAGTAAGTGTTATGAGTATGAAAAGAAAAGTAGGAGAGAGAAAGTGGAGTAGGAAGATTTGTCTTATGAGTGTGGCAAGTGGGTCTCATTGACATTATGGGATAGTAACTATAGTATAAGATGCCCAAAAGGGGAATAAGTAACCAATAATATGGGACGGAGGGAGTAAATATATTGACAAGCACACGCACAAAATCCAAGTCCATCTCCACTTAGATTGCGCCACCAATCTTATTAACAAAATACTCCCATGAAATCGACAAGAGGGAGAAAGCTGAGAGAGGTAGAAGCTAGAAAAAAATATTTCACATGAAAGTAGCTACACCATCTATTTAACATGTAGATGTTCATCTTCCTTATTTGTATTTCTCATTTCAAGATTTCCCATTTATCTAATCTAACCTTACCCTCTCACGGACAATTGAAACTAGTTGATGCAGTTGGAATGAAAGTAATTCTCCCACCGTCCCCAAATAAATGAGGTGAATGACCAAAATATGCAACGTACTTTCACATTTTTCACACATCAATGCAATATACTATCTAGTGACAGCTTTATGCAATGTACTTTATCAATTCGTTACATATAATGCAATTTACGTATTATTTGCATTATTTGTGACACGACTACGAAGTAAATTGCATTATATTGTCACTAGATAGTACACTTTATTTAATTTTTTATGAAAGAAGGATACTATATTAAATTAAGAACAAACACAAGGTACATGGGAATGGCAATCCATAGATCTGCACCCAAAACGGCAAAACATCAAGAAGGACATGCAGTGGGTGTTTACCAGCCTTTATGCTACTCAACAGTAGAGGGTAATTGGCGCATACCACCAAGGGCCACCATTGGATAAGTTAGTAATTATTCATAAATAAAAGTTGAAAAAAAGTTTCGACTCAAGAGCAAATTTGAAATTTTTCGACATTCATTTAGGGACAGAGGGAGTATGCCTTACTCCTAATCCAAGGTTAGTCAAATTATTCATCTTTCAAATAAGAAATCTTTAATCTAGGAAACGGAAACAAATTCACAATATAATTCCAGAAGTAACTAAGAAAAACAGAACAGAGTAAAAACAAAAACCATTAAACACACAGCAATTACATAGTCTGAAACATGTGCATAAAGAATGAAATCATATCTGTAACCAAAAACTCAATTACCAAACAAACATAAACACAACAACAAATTTACTAAAATTAGAAAGATACCCAGAACATAAATTGATAAGATTAGAAAGTGAGTACTCACCATAAATGTCGGATATCAAAAGAACAGCAGACTTAGAATCAGGTAGGCCGGAAATGTAAGAAGTGAGGCCTCCAATATCGTCGACATGACCTTCCCCGGAGCTTGAAGAGAGCGTTGGTGGGTTCTGGCAGCACTGAGGGCCTGACATAGCTTCCACGCAGTGAGGAATAGACGGAAAATGTAGAGTAGTGCCGTACCGGGACCGATGATCTCAATGTGTAGTGGAGAGAAACCGACGTCAATAAAAAACTCTGGACTTCTTAATAGCCACTTGATGGGATATTTTATCTAATTAAGTACTCCCTCCAACCCAATCTAAATGTTCAAAAATGGGTCCGGTGCAGAAATTAAGGAAAGTGAGGTAGAAAAGAGAAAAAGTGAGGTAGGAAAGAGAAAAAGTTTAAATGTTGTGAGTATGAAAAATTAAATAGGAAAGAGAATGAGTGAGAGGAATAGTTAGGAAAGAGAATATTGTGAGTGTAAAAGTAAAGTAGGAGAGAGAATGACTGGGTGGAATAGTGAAAAAAACTTTCCTTTTTTGAAAATGAGACATTTTAAATGAAACGCCCAAAATAAAAAATTTGAACATTTAATTTGGATCGGGGGGAATATTTCTCTTCCTCGTGTTTGGTTTGGCAGTTGGTTCTTCACCAAATAATTTAAAGAGAGTCGTTATATATTATATAAACCCGCAAAATTATTGAGCAAACCCGTGTAATGTAATTATTACATATTGTCATTATCATATAAGAAAATAGCGAAATTAACCATAAATCCTTATACACCCAAATCAGCTTCATATTTTCCACAGGCCAAGGGTCAGATTGAACGATCATCAGGCCGGTCCTGTGATAAATGGGGCCCTAAACTAAATAGTTAATTGAGGCCCTCATTTTTTTTATCCCTGGTGGTAGATGATCGATGACGTTCTAAAATTTCTATTCGCTGTCCCTTATTTTTGCCACGTTATTCTTTTTATCCAAGATCTTTCTTTATGTTTTTTTTTAAATTTTAACATTCTTTTCTTCAAGGTCTCTCTTTTCATCATTTTCTAGATTTTAGATTTTATTAATAAAATGATTGAGATTCTTGACTAGTGAAGATTGATAATTAGGTTGGATTAACATTTTTTATTTGAGATAATTCTGAGTAATTTAAAAAAATATTGTAATAAATTATAATAATAATCACAAAGTATTCAAATAATTGCTAGGATAAAATTAAGATGATAATTGAAGACAGAACTTGGCCAATAATATTCTGAAAGAGTATAAAAAAAAATAATGCAAGCAAGCTGAGCTAAGAAAAGTTTTTACTAGAAATTGAACTTGGCCAATTCATTTCTTGACTACATCCTAAACCACTAGGCCACTTTAGCACATATATAAAATTTTGGGGCCCCTAATATAAGTAGTAATTTTGGTGGCCCTAGGCAATGAACTCACTTGCCTTGCACTAGGGCCGGGCATGACGACCACCCACTGCCTACGCTAACTAGGGGCCAAATTTTATTTTCAATATAGTGTAAAACACTTGTATTTTTTAGTAATATAAAATATTAGTACAAAATAATTTAATAAGTAATATGTTGATTTGATAATAAATGAGTTAAGTTATTGTAAGTGAGCAATATCTAAATAGCTAAATAAGAGATAAATTTGAGGTCGAATAATTAAGGCCACAATTTCAAGTTATCTTTACAAGTCTTATAAATTTGTTTTTATTTATATTTTATCTCTAAATTATAAGATTAAATTTTAGGTTTTCGTGTTATTCTATACTCCCTCCGTCCCGCTAATATTAGCACACTTTTCTTTTTGGGCGTCCCGCTAATATCCGCACACTCCCAAAAAGAAAACTTTATATTAATAAAATATTCACCCAACCCCACTCATTCTCTCTCCTACATTATTTTAATACTCACAACACCATTATAATTTATTACACCCTCCACTCATTCTCTCTCCACTCATTCTTTTACACTCACAACATTTTATTAAAATATCATATTCCTTAATTCCCGCACAAACAGTGTTTGTGCTAATACTAATGGGACGGAGGGAGTATACTGTATATAATATTTACTCCATATGTATCATAACATACTATATAATACAGTAAATAGTTTAGTATGTGTTGTAAGTATAAAAAGTAAAATATTAAAGAAAAGTTGGGTAGTAAATACTATTTTGAATTGTTGTTGTGAGTGTGACAAGTCTCATTGAATAAATAATTACTATCAAGTTTTCATTTTTAAATTATAACATTTGTTACGAGAAGCCCAAAACAGAAAGAATTAACATTTGTTATGAGACGAGGGAGTATATTTTGTTGGAATAACTATTACACAATAATAGAAAATTGTAGAAAACTAAATAAAACAAAATTACACAAAAGAAAAGATAAGGAAAAAGATTTGTCGAGGAATCCGAGTCGTGTGAAATCACACTCTCCTTAAGACAAATTACGCCCCTCACCACGTGCTTGAGTTGTTACGGCAACGCTTGCCTCCCTGGATGAAACGGAATGCTTAGGACGGTGGTTGCACAAGAATACCTCCGGCGAACTGAAGTCGATGCTTGAGCTTTATCACCACAAATGCAATGCAAGGAGGCCAAGGAAAATATTTGTTCAATATGCAACAAGAGGAAAAGGAGAGGAATTCTGGAAAATCTGTGTGTGTTTCTCTCTTGTTGTGTTCTTGCCATTATATAATCCAAGTAGATAACAGAAAATTAAACCATGTTTTAATTTTCTTAATTAATACAATTATTTTAACATAATTGCATAATTATTTGGCTCATAAACTCCCTTTGATCAGTTATATGGCTGTTGAAATTACACATTCATTAACAGCCTTTTGAGCTGTTACAAAACATGGTAAAATCATTTTTCCCGTACAGCCACTGGAGCCCAGGCGCCCGCCTCGGGGAAGAAAATTTGCATGCTTCAACCGCACTCACGGCTTGAACATCCATCACATTTTCACCCAACTTTGTAGGATCTTTCAAAAGAAACCTCTCTAAGTTCAAGGTGGTCAAGTAGAACATCTTTTGTTGCCATCACTTAAAGTCAAGGCCAACAAAATTTTCTAACTTTTCACTATGGTGATTCGAAAACTTGGAACAACCACATTCCATTAGAGATTTGTCTTTACACAAATCAATCATTGGCTTTAATTTTTAAAAATTATAACTTTGTTGTTAAAATTATAACTCTCTAACTTAATTAGAGAATTAACTTTAAGAATAAATTGCTAATTCAATAGGAGAATTAACACAATTTATTTCTTATCACCACTCATATTTTTAAACCTTTGAATTCCTTAATGGAATTATAATTGAAGGTTAATTATTCCAAAACTTTAAAGGTCTCATCTTGGAGCACCTCTAAATTAGAGAAAATCACATTCTCATTTACAAAATACACAATTTCTTTTAGAAGTTCCCATTCTAAATATTTTGTGTTATTTGTCATCATCAACAACAATATGATTTAACAACTTCCTTCAAGAAGCCTTATTATTTTTATCTTTATGACATTAGTCACATATTTCCCCAATAGGTTTTAACAACTTCTTTCAAGAAGCCCTATGATTTTAGTTCTTGTAACATTTTTCAATGTTCACAACAATAGAATTCAACAACTTCTTTCAAGAAGCTCTATTGTTTTTATCTTTGTGACTTTTGTCACTATTAACAATAATAGGATTTAACAACTTCTTTCAAGAAGCCCTATCATCTTTGTCAATACATCATTGATAAAATGCAACGTTAAAGACTACATCTTTTAACGTTCATCTTCTCAACATAGTTCCAATGAACTATTCAATTTTTCTCATTATGATTTTATGAACCATAAGAAAGTTAAAGATTACATCTTTCAACTTTCAATTTCTCAATTTAGTTCCTACGAACTTTTCGATTTTTCTCACTATGATCTCATGAACCATAAGAGATATATCACCCATTGTATAAATACTAGAAGTGGCATCGCCACAACTATTTTACACAATCATCGCAACATCCTTGATGTTCTTCCGTGAGTTCATTATATGTTCAAAATATTTTTTTCCTTTCATAAACTGTTCTGTTCAGAAAATTTTATCTTTATCTCCAGATAAAAGATTTCGATCTCCACCGTCCAGATTGTTCTTATATGAGATTAGAACATGCTCACCAAATTTGAACTCGATCCAACGGTTAACGAAGCAGGAAATGCTGTATTACTACACCTGGTCAAGAAAAATCTGTGCAGAAATTTTCTTGATTTCTTTCTCATTGTTTTCCTTCCAACAAACAATTGTTGGAATAACTATTACACAATAATAGAAAATTGTAGAAAACTAAATAAAACAAAATTACACAAAAGAAAAGATAAGGAAAAAGATTTGTCGAGGAATCCGAGTCGTGTGAAATCACACTCTCCTTAAGACAAATTACGCCCCCTCACCACGTTGTGCTTGAGTTGTTACGGAACGCTTGCCTCCCAGGATGAAACGGAGTAACCGGACGGTGGTTGCACAAGAATACCTCCGGCGAACTGAAGTCGATGCTTGAGCTTTATCACCACAAATGCAATGCAAGGAGGCCAAGGAAAATATTTGTTCAATATGCAACAAGAGGAAGAGGAGAGGAATTCTGGAAAATCTGTGTGTCTTTCTCTCTTGTTGTGTTCTTGCCATTATATAATCCAAGTAGATAACAGAAAATTAAACCATGTTTTAATTTTCTTAATTAATACAATTATTTTAACATAATTGCATAATTATTTGGCTCATAAACTCCCTTTGATCAGTTATATGGCTGTTGAAATTATACATTCATTAACAGCCTTTTGAGCTGTTACAAAACATGGTAAAATCATTTTTCCCGTACAGCCACTGGAGCCCAGGCGCCCGCCTCGGGGAACGCGAGGCGCCCGCCTCAAAGAGTTTCTATGGCCAGCTCCTCTACTGTGCGCGAGAGAGAGCCTCTATGTACCACAATCTTACTCCCTACCAAAGTGTAGGAGTATTTAAACTTAACCACTTTTTCATCTTTTTCCAATGTGGGATAACCACATTTTACCCATTCCAACCCATTAACTTTGAGCCTTCATATCTCATTCATTTCTCAACCATTTTGAACAAATGAATATATAATTTCAATGTACTCATGGAGTAGAACACAATCCAACAATCAATTTGTCATTTTAACAAATAACAAATTAAGAAAATAACTCATTATTTCCTTCAAAACACACTTTTTTCCAACAATCCCCACATGAAGTAATAATGCGGAATTGGTAATAAAGCCCGGCAGACTAAAACTTGCATACGAAGAGGTGGGAATGCCCATTGATTCTTCGCTCGTACAAGCATATTTACTCTACTCGCAAATCGATAGACGCGATGTCCTTGAATCGTTATGCTTTTGTGTAGCCGTCATATGCTTGACACAAGTATCGTCCTAACATACTTCAATTCTCATAGCTATGTTCAATCATGGCCCCGAACATACGCCCGGTTCTCGCGAGAGGGTCTAAGAATTGAGCCTCACACAATTCTCCTCGAAGCGGCCCCACTTCTCTCTCACATATGTGATTTCTTAAAGGTAACCCGTATTACCCCGCTCGAATTTTCGACGCGTAAGAATCATTAAAAGCCATATGCTTATCCTTGTCCTTTCGGGATGTCACTAACAGAATGGACTTGGGGTTGATTCCCCAGGTGGCACGCTACAAGTCTTTTAACAGTTAGGTTGTCCCATTGAATCTAGTTCTTGGGATCTCCAAATATCTAGATTGGGTTTTCCGCTGTGTTTAACTTTTAAGAGGCTTAAGTCCCATTCCCCTCGTCGAGCTTTCAACTAACTCTCTATTTAACCCTTTGGTTAACGGATCCGCTAAATTTTCCTTTGACTTAACATAGTCAATGGATATTGTGCCAGTTGAGTAGTTGTCTAATGGTATTATGTCTTCGACGAATGTGTCTAGACTTACCATTATACATATGATTGTGTGCCCTTCCAATCGCCGATTGGCTATCACAATGTATACATATTGATGGCACGGGCTTCGTCCATCTTGGAATATCTTCTATAAATTGGCGTAGCCACTCGCTTCTTCACCACATTTATCTAACGCTATAAACTCAGATTCCATCGTGGATCTAGCTATAACCGTTTGTTTAGAAGATTTCCATGATATAGGCTCTCTCTGCTAATGTGAATACAAATCCGCTCGTAGACCTTGAGTCTTTTATATCGGATATCCAATTAGCATCGCTATACCCTTCAATTACCGCTGGATGTCTAGTATAGTGTAAAGCATAATCGCGAGTATATCTTAAGTACCTTAGTACTCTCACTATACCATTCCAATGTTCCGCTCCGGGATTACTTGTATACCGACTCAGTTTGCTAAGCGTAAGCAATATCTCGGTCTAGTACAACTCATCAAGTACATTAGACTTCCAATGATTCTCGAGTATTCAACTTGAGAAACTGTGTCACCTCTATTCTTTGATAGATGTTGACTCATGTCTATTGGGGTTCTAGCAATAGCTAAGTCATTCTTGTTGAATTTCTCAAGAATTTTATCCACATAATGTGACTGGCTTAAAGCAAGTCCATTTGACATTCTTGAAATTTTCACGCCAAGGATTACGTCGGCTAACCCCATATCTTTCATGTCAAACTTTGAGTTCAACATATCTTTAGTGGACTTTATCATTTTATCACAGCTTCCTATGATAAGCATGTCATCTACATAAAGACATAAAATGACGTAGCCATTTCCCGTGTCTCTAACATAGATACATTTGTCACATTCATTTATTTTAAATCCACTTTCCATCATGGCTTGATCAAACTTTTGATGCCATTGTTTTGGTGCTTGTTTCAAGCCATACAATGACTTTACTAACTTGCACACTTTATTTTCTTGCCCCGGCGCAGAAAATCCTTCCGGTTGCTCCATGTAAATTTCCTCTTCTAAATCCCCATTTAGAAAGGCTGTTTTAACATCCATTTGATGTACTTCAAGATTCCGCAATGCGGCTATTGCAAGTACAATTCTTATGGATGTTATTCTCGTAACCGGAGAATATGTATCAAAGTAATCAAGGCCTTCCTTTTGCTTGTAACCTTTAATTACAAGTCTTGCCTTATACTTGTCAATTGTTCCATCCGTCTTCATTTTCCTTTTAAAAATCCACCTACATCCTAGTGGTTTACTTCCCGGAGGAAGATCCACTAATTCCCAAGTGTGATTTTGTAAAATGGAATCAATCTCACTTTTAATGGCCTCTTTCCACAAAGGTCCTTCGGAAGAGCTCACGGCCTCTTTATAACTTTGTGGTTCACTTTCAAGCATATAGGTTAGAAAATCTGGGCCAAAAGATTTTTCTACCCTACCTCGTTTGCTCCGTCGAGGTTCTACCTCCGCTTCATCATTTTCATCATGATGATTTGCTCCTTCGACTTCTTCTTCTTCTATTGAATCATGTCTCCGTTTAGATGAACTTGCATCATCTCTTTTGCACGGAAACACATTCTCAAAGAAAGAAGCATTTCTTGACTCCATTATAGTATTCTTGTGTATATCTTGAATCTTCGTTTCATGCACAAGAAACCTATAAGCACTACTATTGTGAGCATACCCAATAAATATGCAATCAATAGTTTTTGGTCCAATTTTCACCTTTTTGGGAGGTGGTATTGAAACCTTTGCAAGACACCCCCACACTCGCATGTATTGGTATGAAGGCACTCTTCCATGCCACAATTCATAGGGGCTCTTATTGACTTTCTTTCGGGGCATTTTATTTAACACATAATTTGCCGACAATCCTATTCTCTTCCTCAATCCGAAGACGAATAGCAAGCGCTTCAACATTCATTTCCTTTCGTTTGTGTTTAAGATAATTCTTGAAATCTTTCCAAGCGGGAGGCAACTTTTCAATTATTGCCGCCACTTGAAAGTTTTCACTAATTATCATCCCTTCGGCATGAATTTCATGAATGATTATTTGCAACTCTTCCACTTGACTTTTAACAGTTTTTGAGTCCACCATTTTGTAATCGAGAAAACGGCCCACAATGAATTTCTTTGTGCCCGCGTCATCGATCTTATATTTATATTCCAAGGACTCCCAAAGTTCCTTTGCGGTTTTCTTAACACTATACACATTGTATAGCGTGTCAGACAATCCATTAAGGATGTAATTTCGCAAAGAAACTCGGAATGCTTCCAAGCATCAAGAGCCGAGATGGCTTGCCCATCCGTCTCATTCTCACCAACTGTGGCGGATCTTCCTTAAGAAATCTCGCCAAGTTCAAGGTAGTCAAATAGAAAAGCATCTTTTGTTGCCATCTTTTAAAGTCTTGGCCAACAAACTTTTCCGGTTTCTCACCATGATGGTTCGAAACAGTTTGGACAACCACCCTTTGAGAGTTGGTTTCCACACGAAGCGCTTCCTCCACACGAGGATTCTCGGAGTTGTTCCCAGCGTTGGTTTCCACGTTTGATTGAGTAGCCATCTGAAACAAAACAAACAAGTTTAGTTCACTGTTTTAAATAGTTTTCCTTCCAACTAATTTGTCTTAAGATTGTTGGAATAACTATTACACAATAATAGAAAATTGTAGAAAACTAAATAAAACAAAATTACACAAAAGAAAAGATAAGGAAAAAGATTTGTCGAGGAATCCGAGTCGTGTGAAATCACACTCTCCTTAAGACAAATTACGCCCCCTCACCACGTTGTGCTTGAGTTGTTACGGAACGCTTGCCTCCCAGGATGAAACGGAGTAACCGGACGGTGGTTGCACAAGAATACCTCCGGCGAACTGAAGTCGATGCTTGAGCTTTATCACCACAAATGCAATGCAAGGAGGCCAAGGAAAATATTTGTTCAATATGCAACAAGAGGAAGAGGAGAGGAATTCTGGAAAATCTGTGTGTCTTTCTCTCTTGTTGTGTTCTTGCCATTATATAATCCAAGTAGATAACAGAAAATTAAACCATGTTTTAATTTTCTTAATTAATACAATTATTTTAACATAATTGCATAATTATTTGGCTCATAAACTCCCTTTGATCGCTTATATGGTCGTTGAAATTATACATTCATTAATGTACCTTTTGAGTGTTACAAAACATGGTAAAATCATTTTCCCGCAGCCCACTTTGGAGCCCAGCGCCCGCCTCGGGAACGCGGCGCCCGCCTCAAAGAGTTTCTATGGCCAGCTCCTCTACTGACTTCCATGCGGCCGCCTCGGACAGCTTCAGGCAAGAGGAAGAGGAGAGGAATTCTGGAAAAATCTGTGTGTCTTTCTCTCTTGTTGTGTTCTTGCCATTATATAATCCAAGTAGATAATGTAGAAAATTAAACCATGTTTTAATTTTCTTAATTAATACAATTATTTTAACATAATTGCATAATTATTTGGCTCATAAACTCCCTTTGATCGAGTTATATGGGTACATTGAAATTACACATTCATTAATGACCTTTTGAGCCGTTACAAAACATGGTAAAATCATTTTCCACGTCTGACAGCTGGAGCCTGTGCGCCCGCCTCGGGAACGCGAGGCGCCCGCCTCAAAGAGGTTCTATGGCCAGCTCCTCTGCCCGACTTCCATGCGGCCGCCTCGGACGGCTTCGGGCGCCCGCCTCGGAGTTTTGCCAATGGCTGCCGCCTCGGAGTCGAGACGCCCGCCTCAGGCAGGTCCAGGCGCCCGCCTCACCTCCAGAAATATTGGGTCAAGTTTTGGAAAAAAATGTAAAAAGTGGGCTCGCGCGGACAGGCTATTTCGGAGCTACATTCGTGTCCGCAGGACGCGCATGCACATGAGTTCGGTAGTCCGAAGCCTATTTCGGTCCATGATTTGCACCCCCGCGCACCCGTGCGCGAGAGAGCCTCTATGTACCACAATCTTACTCCCTACCAAAGTGTAGGAGTATTTAAACTTAGCCACTTTTTCATCTTTTTCCAATGTGGGATAACCACATTTTACCCATTCCAACCCATTAACTTTGAGCCTTCATATCTCATTCATTTCTCAACCATTTTGAACAAATGAATATATGATTTCAATGTACTCATGGAGTAGAACACAATCCAACAATCAATTTGTCATTTTAACAAATAACAAATTAAGAAAATAACTCATTATTTCCTTCAAAACACACTTTTTTCCAACAATCCCCCACATGAAGGAATAATGCGGAATTGGTGATAAAGCCCGGCAGACGAAAACTTGCATACGAAGATGTGGGAATGCCCATTGAATCTTCGCTCGTACAAGCATATTTACTCTACTCGCAAATCGATAGACGCGATGTCCTTGAATCGTTATGCTTTTTGTGTAGCCGATCATATGCTTGACACAAGTATCGTCCTAACATACTTCAATTCTCATAGCTATGTTCAATCATGGCCCTGAACATACGCACAGTTCTGCGAGAGGGTCTAAGAATTGAGCCTCACACAATTCTCCTCGAAGCGGCCCCACTTCTCTCTCACATAGGTGATTTCTTAAAGGTAACTCAGTATTACCCCCGCTCGAAATTTCGACGCGTAAGAATCATTAAAAGCCATAGGCTTATCCTTGTCCTTTCGGGATGTCACTAATAGGAATGGACTTGGGGTTGATTCCCCACGGTGACGCTACAAGTCTTTTAACAAGTTAGGTTGTCCCATTGAATCTAGTTCTTGGGATCTCCAAATCATCTAGATTGGGTTTTCCACTGTGTTTAACTTTTAAGAGGCTTAAGTCCCATTCCCCTCGTCGAGCTTTCAACTAACTCTCTATTTAACCCTTTGGTTAACGGATCCGCTAAATTTTCCTTTGACTTAACATAGTCAATAGATATTGTGCCAGTTGAGAGTAGTTGTCTAATGGTATTATGTCTTCGACGAATGTGTCTAGACTTACCATTATACATATGATTGTGTGCCCTTCCAATCGGCTGATTGGCTATCACAATGTATACATATTGATGGCACGGGCTTCGTCCAGCTTGGAATATCTTCTATAAATTGGCGTAGCCACTCGGCTTCTTCACCACATTTATCTAACGCTATAAACTCGGTATTCCATCGTGGATCTAGCTATAACCGTTTGTTTAGAAGATTTCCATGATATAGCGACTCTGCTAATGTAAACACAAATCCGCTTGTAGACCTTGAGTCTTTTATATCGGATATCCAATTAGCATCGCTATACCCTTCAATTACCGCTGGATGTCTAGTATAGTGTAAAGCATAATCGCGAGTATATCTTAAGTACCTTAGTACTCTCACTATACCATTCCAATGTTCCGCTCCGGGATTACTTGTATACCGACTCGGTTTGCTAAGCTGTGTAAACAATATGCGGTCTAGTACAACTCATCAAGTACATTAGACTTCCAATGATTCTCGAGTATTCAACTTGAGAAACTGTGTCACCTCTATTCTTTGATAGATGTTGACTCATGTCTATTGGGGTTCTAGCAATAGCTAAGTCATTCTTGTTGAATTTCTCAAGAATTTTATCCACATAATGTGAGCGGCTTAAAGCAAGTCCATTTGACATTCTTGAAATTTTCACGCCAAGGATTACGTCGGCTAACCCCATATCTTTCATGTCAAACTTTGAGTTCAACATATCTTTAGTGGACTTTATCATTTTATCACAACTTCCTATGATAAGCATGTCATCTACATAAAGACACAAAATGACGTAGCCATTTCCCGTGTCTCTAACATAGATACATTTGTCACATTCATTTATTTTAAATCCACTTTCCATCATGGCTTGATCAAACTTTTGATGCCATTGTTTTGGTGCTTGTTTCAAGCCATACAATGACTTAACTAACTTGCACCCTTTATTTTCTTGCCCGGTGCGAGAAAATCCTTCCGGTTGCTCCATGTAAATTTCCTCTTCTAAATCCCCATTTAGAAAGGCTGTTTTAACATCCATTTGATGTACTTCAAGATTCCGCAATGCGGCTATCGAAAGTACAATTCTTATGGATGTTATTCTCGTAACCGGAGAATATGTATCAAAGTAATCAAGGTCTTCCTTTTGCTTGTAACCTTTAATTACAAGTCTTGCCTTATACTTGTCAATTGTTCCATCCGTCTTCATTTTCCTTTAAAAAATCCACCTATATCCTAGTGGTTTGCTTTTCGGAGGAAGATCCACTAATTCCCAAGTTTGATTTTGTAAAATGGAATCAATCTCACTTTTAATGGCCTCTTTCCACAAAGGTCCTTCAGAAGAGCTCACGGCATCTCTATAACTTTGTGGTTCACCTTCAAGCATATAGGTCAGAAAATTCGGGCCAAAAGATTTTTCTACCCTACCTCGTTTGCTCCGTCGAGGTTCTACCTCCGCTTCATCATTTTCATCATGATGATTTCTTCCTTCTACTTCTTCTTCTTCTATTGAATCATGTCTCCGTTTAGATGAACTTGCTTCATCTCTTTTGCACGGAAACACATTCTCAAAGAAAGAAGCATTTCTTGACTCCATTATAGTATTCTTGTGTATATCTTGAATCTTCGATTCATGCACAAGAAACCTATAAGCACTACTATTGTGAGCATACCCAATAAATATGCAATCAATAGTTTTTGGTCCAATTTTCACCTTTTTGGGAGGTGGTATTGAAACCTTTGCAAGACACCCCCACACTCGCATGTATTGGTATGATGGCACTCTTCCATGCCACAATTCATAGGGGCTCTTATTTATTTTCTTTCGGGGCATTTTATTCAACACATAATTTGCCGACAAGACGGCCTCTCCCCACATGTTATCCGGTAACCCCGAACTTATTAACATGGCATTCATCATGTCCTTTAGAGTCCGATTTTTCCTCTCGTCAACTCCATTGGATTGTGGGGTGTATGGTGGTGTTGTAACATATTTTATCCCATGTTGAGCACAAATACCTTCAAAAGGAAATTCATACTCACCACCACGATCACTTCTTATGACCTTTATTTTCCGATTGAGTTGATTTTCAACTTCATTTTTATAGAGAACAAACTTCTCTATAGCCTCATCTTTACTTTTGAGAAGATACACATAACAATATTTTGTGCTATCATCAACAAAAGTCATAAAGTACTTATTTCCCCCTCGTGTTTGTGTTGACTTGAAGTCACATAAATCCGTATGAACCAACTCAAGTGGTTCATTATTTCTTACAACCGAATGGAACGGAGGTTTTGTAAACTTTGCCTCTACACAAGTTTCACATTTATGTTTGTAGTCTATTTTACATTTTGGTATGCAATTCATGTTAATTAATCTACGTATAGTATCATAGTTAACATGTCCTAGTCTACCATGCCACAAATTGGAAGACTCAAGCAAGTAAACGGAAGAATTATTCTTATTCATCTCATTCATCTTAGGCTTGTTAGCCATTACATTGCTTTTAACAACCATAGCACTAAGCTTAAACATACCATCACAAACATAACCTTTGCCTACAAACATTCCACTTTTAGACAAAGTAACCATATCGGATTCAAACACAACACGAAAGCCATGCTTAATCAAAAGCGATCCGGACACCAGATTTTTCCGGATTTCGGGCACATAGAGCACATTGTTGAGAGTCAACTCTTTCCCGGAAGTCAACTTCAGCACCACCTTTCCTTGACCTTTCACATCGGAGGTGGCAGAATTTCCCATGAACAATTTCTCACCATTTTCAAGGGCTTCAAAACTACTAAACATTTCCTTGTTTGAGCAAACATGCCTAGTAGCACCGGTGTCAATCCACCACTGATTTGGGTTTGAACCCACCAAATTCACCTCAGAAATTACCGCCGCCAAATTCATATCGGAAACTTCATTCGAGATGACATCCACCATGTTTGCTTGTTTCTTTGGCTTCCTACACTCGGAAGACTTGTGGCCCACAATGCCACAATTGTAACAAGTTCCACCGAACTTCTTCTTGGAGATTCCTCCCTTTGGTTTCAAACTAGAACCACCCTTTTTGGGACCAAACTTGCCTTTGGCTTTGCCATTGGCCTTGGAGCTATCAACATGCTCCACCACATTGGCTTTCGCCACAAGAAGATTATTCAACTTCTTCTCCGCAATTCTATTCTCTTCCTCAATCCGAAGACGAATAGCAAGCGCTTCAACATTCATTTCCTTTCGTTTGTGTTTAAGATAATTCTTGAAATCTTTCCAAGCGGGAGGCAACTTTTCAATTATTGCCGCCACTTGAAAGTTTTCACTAATTACCATCCCTTCGGCATGAATTTCATGAATGATTATTTGCAACTCTTCCACTTGACTTTTAACAGGTTTTTGAGTCCACCATTTTGTAATCGAGAAAACGGCCCACAATGAATTTCTTTGTGCCCGCGTCATCGATCTTATATTTATATTCCAAGGACTCCCAAAGTTCCTTTGCAGTTTTCTTAACACTATACACATTGTATAGCGTATCCGACAATCCATTAAGGATGTAATTTCTGCAAAGAAACTCGGAATGCTTCCAAGCATCAAGAGCCGAGATGGCTTGCCCATCCGTCTCATTCTCACCCAACTGTGGCGGATCTTCCTTAAGAAATCTCGCCAAGTTCAAGGTAGTCAAATAAAAAAGCATCTTTTGTTGCCATCTTTTAAAGTCTTGGCCAACAAACTTTTCCGGTTTCTCACCATGATGGTTTGAAACAGTTTGGACAACCACCCTTTGAGAGTTGGTTTCCACACGAAGCGCTTCCTCCACACGAGGATTCTCGGAGTTGTTCCCAGCGTTGGTTTCCACGTTTGATTGAGTAGCCATCTGAAACAAAACAAACAAGTTTAGTTCACTGTTTTAAATAGTTTTCCTTCCAACGAAGAGACATGTAATTTGTCTTAAGAAGAGTGTGATTTCACACGACTCGGATTCCTCGACAAATCTTTTTCATTATCTTTTCTTTTGTGTAAAAATCTTGAAAATATAGAAAGGAAAACAAATTACAACATTGAAAATATAATATACAACAATTCTGAAAAACCATAAAAAGAAAGATACAACCGTATTTGATCTCTTCATTGGGTTTGTCCATCTTTAATCTCTTGTATCCGAGTCGTGTGAGAACACACTCTCCTTAAGACTAATTCGTCCTCCTCTCTACGAGTGCTTGAGGTTTCAACGGGCGTTAGTCTCCCAGGATAAAACGGATTAACCGGAACCACTTCGCACTTGAGATTTCCGGCGAAATGAACTAATATGCTTGGACAATATCACCATTCCAATTATTCAAGGAGGGCAAAGGAAGAAGATGAACGAATTGCAAGAGGATAGAAGAAGATTGATGGAAAAAGCTTCTTTTTGTGTGTTTTCCTCTTATCTTTTTCTCTATTTTTTTTTCTCTCTTTTCTTCAAAGAGTTGTGGGTATTTCTTTTATAGCTCAAAACTCCCCAAGGATTAACTCTCCAATTAATCCACATATTGATGATCATCTTAATTCAACAATTAACATTGCCATCAATTTATTCTTGGAGTTTCATTTGCCAATCATAAATGGACATTAACTTTGAAAGTTATTCTTGGAATTAATCTTGAATTAAAAGAATTATAATTCAATAAAAAATGGCCAAAACTATCAACTAGTTTTTCCATTCTTTTCACATGTGAGACAAACTCATATTTCCAACTTTCATCCATTTATTTAAGCTGTAATATTTTTATCATTCAATCTTCAAATTGAACAAATAAAATATCATTTTCATGTTCTCACGGAGTAGAATATGAACCCACAATAATCTTTGTCCAACGACAAACGATTTTTCCAAGAAAATGTACACAATTTTCTTCACACACAACATACTTTTCCAACAATCCCCCACATGAAGGAAATTGAGGACGAGATTGGTGATAGAGTCCGGCAGACAAAAACTTGCATACGAAGGTGTGGGGATATTGCCCATTGAACCTCCGCTCGAACTAGCATATTTACTCTACTCGCAAGTCGATAGACGCGATGTCCTTGAATCGATATGCTTTTTGTGTAGCCGATCATATACTAGACACAAGTAATGTCCTAACATACTTCATTTCTCATAGCTATGTTCGTTCATGGCCCTGAACATAATGCACAGTTCTGTGAGAGGGTCTAAGAATTGAGCCTCACACAATTCTCCTCGAAGCGGCCCCACTTCTCTCTCACATAGGTGATTTCTTAAAGGTAACCCGTATTACCCCGCTCGAATTTTCGACGCGTAAGAATCATTAAAAGCCATATGCTTATCCTTGTCCTTTCGGGATGTCACTAATAGGAATGGACTTGGGGTTTTGTTTCCCCCACAGTGACGCTACAAGTCTTTTAACAGTTAGGTCGTCCCATTGAATCTAGTTCTTGGGATCTCCAGTCATCTAGATTGGGTTTTCCGCTGTGTTTAACTTTCAAGAGGCTTAAGTCCCATTCCCCTCCGAATTTACAACTAACTCTCGATTTAACCCTTTGGTTAACGGATCCGTTTATCATTTGACTTCACATAGTCAAATTAGTTGAGAGTAGTGTTCTAATGGTATTATGTCTTAGACATATATGTTTAGACTACCATTACACATATTGCTATATGTCTTTTCAATCATAAATTGACTTAGCAATATACCATCTTGCTAACACAAGATTTATCCATTTGATAACTGTTAACTCAGATTCAGTTAAATCCCAGCTATTCCATATTGATCCTTTCAAATAATTCAAGAATATCCACCTAATGACTTGTTTAACCACGAGTCCATTAGTTTTCCTTGAATTTGAATCAACGGATCAAATTGACTAGAATTTTCCTTAGTTAACATATCGTTTTTGGATTTAATAAACAAAGTGACGTAGCCACTCTTGTTTAAATCCACACAATCAAACCTTTGATGTCTTTATCTTTGTAATTGTCTCAAGTCATACAATGACTTTACAAACTAGACAAACTAGCACATTTCCTTCTAAGGTTTCATTTCTTGAACCATTTCAACACTTTGATCTATTTCATTCAAAGTATCATTTATTCACTTTCATGAATTTGACATCAATGCTTGATTTTTATTGATTTTATTTTCTTTTGATTTTTATATATATTCAAACTTATTGAATCATATATAACAAACCAATATGCACAATTGTTATGAACATAACTCTTGAAACACAATCCACCATTTAATAATCAAATTCAATTTCTTTGATAATTGGACTTGCTACTTTGCGAAACACCCCACATTCACAAGTGTACGTAGGCCTACGTTTCCATACTTCATATGGACATCTCATTGTTTTCTCGGGGAAACCTTTCCAATAGGTAATTATTTTCCAAAGTATACTCACCCCCACATTTTCGGGTTAGTCCCAAAATTAGCAATAATGCCAATTTTCACCATTTGATC
Organism: Adenophora triphylla var. japonica; assembly: GCA_022495995.1. NCBI lineage: Eukaryota > Viridiplantae > Streptophyta > Magnoliopsida > Asterales > Campanulaceae > Adenophora > Adenophora triphylla. Next base: position 82,319 of record JAFEMH010001434.1, read on the forward strand.
ATGGTGTACATTGTGGACACTTTGTTTCATTGTTCATGTACAAGAAACCCCTCGGGTTGTTCTATGTAAATTTTCTCTTCTAAATCGACATTTAGAAAGGTTATTTACATCCATTTGATGTATTTCAAATTCTGCTATGCAGCAATTGCAAATACAACTCTTTATTCTCGTGATGAGAGAATAAGTATAAAAGTAATCAAGTTCTTCATTTCCTTGTAATCCTCAATTACAAGTCTAGCCTTGTACTCATTGATTGTTCCATAGGTCTTCATTTCCTTTTTGAAAATTCACTTATATGCTAGTGATTTACTACTCGAAGGTAAATCCACTAGTTTCCAAGTGTGATTTTCCAAGATGGAATCAATCTCACTTTTAACGGCCTCTTTTCACAAAGATTCTTTCAAAGAGATCAATGTCTTTATAACTTTGTGATTCATTTTCTAGCATGGAGGTTAGAAAATCCGGGCCATAGAATTTTCTTATCCTACCTCATTTGCAATGTCGAGGTCATGCCTCTTCTTTATCATTCCTCATGATAAGTGTCTTCTTCTTCTTCTATTGAATCATGAATCCGTTTAAATGAGTTTGTCTCATCTCTTAATTTATACGGAAACATATTCTTAAAGAAAGAAGCGCTTCATGATTCCATTATTGAGTTAAACAAGAATTCTATAATCACAACTATTGTAAGCATACTGACCATATGCAACCAATAGTATTTTGTGTAACTTATACACAAACTACACTTAGTTGTGCTTTATCACTATCTCTTTATTAAGTTGATTTCCAACTTTTCCTTTAAAGAGATAAGATTCAACATTTTGCTTTTAGCAAGCAACGTTAAAGGCAAAAATTTACATTTTACCATCATCTAGTGAATAATATTCACATCTCAAGAATCAATATGCCTTGATTATAACTTCAAGCACATATATGATGAGTCTTGTTTGAATCTATTTTGACCATATAAAGGGATTCATTCTCATATTGATCACTTGAACACCCTTCCGTTTCATTCATTTAAACATCATGAATGACATCACATTTGTCTCTCAAGACACAAGGTAAATGTTCAACTTTTCAAACGAATTTGGCTTTTAAAACACGTTTGACTTTTCAAACGATTTTGACATTTCAAACAAGTTTGACCAACTTTGTTTTAGTATTAAGCATTTCGGCATGCTTCATCACATTTTCTTTTGCCACAAGAAATGTTAGACAACTTTTTCTTCAAAGTTCTATTCTCTTTTTCAACACAAAGACGAATAACACACACCTCAACATTCATTTCCATTCATTATGTTTGAGGTGATTTTAAAATATTTTCAAGTGAAAACAATTTCTCAATTATTGTCATCACTTGAGAATTTCACTCAACACCATCCATTCGACATGGTTTTTCATGGAAGACTATTTCCACTTCTTCCATATAATTTTTTATTTCATTTATGGATTCCACGATTTAAAATCAAGGAAGCGGATTACGATGATTTTCATTTCACCCGCATTCTCGATTTTATATATATATGTAGTCCAACGACTTCCACAAATTTTTTTGCAATTTTCTTCGTACTATATATGGTTTATAATGAATCCAACAATTCATTAAGTATATAGTTCCGATAAAGAAAATTGGCATGCTTCAACCGCACTCACGGCTTGAACATCCATCACATTTTCACCCAACTTTGTAGGATCTTTCAAAAGAAACCTCTCTAAGTTCAAGGTGGTCAAGTAGAACATCTTTTGTTGCCATCACTTAAAGTCAAGGCCAACAAAATTTTCTAACTTTTCACTATGGTGATCCGAAAACTTGGAACAACCACATTCCATTAGAGATTTGTCTTTACACAAATCAACCATTGGCTTTAATTTTTAACAATTATAACTTTGTTGTTAAAATTATAACTCTCTAACTTAATTAGAGAATTAACTTTAAGAATAAATTGCTAATTCAATAGGAGAATTAACACAATTTATTTCTTATAACCACTCATATTTTTAAACCTTTGAATTCCTTAATGGAATTATAATTGAAGGTTAATTATTCCAAAACTTTAAAGGTCTCATCTTGGAGCACCTCTAAATTAGAGAAAATCACATTCTCATTTACAAAATACACAATTTCTTTTAGAAGTTCCCATTCTAAATATTTTGTGTTATTTGTCATCATCAACAACAATATGATTTAACAACTTCCTTCAAGAAGCCTTATTATTTTTATCTTTATGACATTAGTCACATATTTCCCCAATAGGTTTTAACAACTTCTTTCAAGAAGCCCTATGGTTTTAGTTCTTGTAACATTTTTCAATGTTCACAACAATAGAATTCAACAACTTCTTTCAAGAAGCTCTATTGTTTTTATCTTTGTGACTTTTGTCACTATTAACAATAATAGGATTTAACAACTTCTTTCAAGAAGCCCTATCATCTTTGTCAATACATCATTGATAAAATGCAACGCGTTAAAGACTACATCTTTTAACGTTCATCTTCTCAACATAGTTCCAATGAACTATTCAATTTTTCTCATTATGATTTTATGAACCATAAGAAAGTTAAAGATTACATCTTTCAACTTTCAATTTCTCAATTTAGTTCCTACGAACTTTTCGATTTTTCTCACTATGATCTCATGAACCATAAGAGATATATCACCCATTGTATAAATACTAGAAGTGGCATCGCCACAACTATTTTACACAATCATCGCAACATCCTTGATGTTCTTCCGTGAGTTCATTATATGTTCAAAATATTTTTTTCCTTTCATAAACTGTTCTGTTCAGAAAATTTTATCTTTATCTCCAGATAAAAGATTTCGATCTCCACCGTCCAGATTGTTCTTATATGAGATTAGAACATGCTCACCAAAGAGATATATCACCCATTGTTCTTATCTGGGAACCATAAGAGATATATCACCCATTGTTCTTATCTGGGAACAGGCTATTTCGATCTCCACCGTCCAGATTGTTCTTATATGAGATTAGAACATGCTCACCAAATTTAAACTTGTTTGTTTTGTTTCAGATGGCTACTCAATCAAACGTGGAAACCAACGCTGGGAACAACTCCGAGAATCCTCGTGTGGAGGAAGCGCTTCGTGTGGAAACCAACTCTCAAAGGGTGGTTGTCCAAGCATTTCAAACCATCATGGGGAGAAACCGGAAAAGTTTGTTGGCCAAGACTTTAAAAGATGGCAACAAAAGATGCTTTTCTATTTGACTACCTTGAACTTGGCGAGATTTCTTAAGGAAGATCCGCCACAGTTGGGTGAGAATGAGACGGATGGGCAAGCCATCTCGGCTCTTGATGCTTGGAAGCATTCCGAGTTTCTTTGCGTAAATTACATCCTTAATGGATTGTCGGATACGCTATACAATACAATGTATAGTGTTAAGAAAACCGCAAAGGAACTTTGGGAGTCCTTGGAATATAAATATAAGATCGATGACGCTGCACAAAGAAATTCATTGTGGGCCGTTTTCTCGATTACAAAATGGTGGACTCAAAAAGCGTTAAAAGTCAAGTGGAAGAGTTGCAAATAATCATTCATGAAATTCATGCCGAAGGGATGGTAATTAGTGAAAACTTTCAAGTGGCGGCAATAATTGAAAAGTTGCCTCCGCTTGGAAAGATTTCAAGAATTATCTTAAACACAAACGAAAGGAAATGAATGTTGAAGCGCTTGCTATTCGTCTTCGGATTGAGGAAGAGAATAGGATTGCGGAGAAGAAGTTGAATAATCTTCTTGTGGCGAAAGCCAATGTTGTGGAGCATGTTGATAGCTCTAAGGCCAATGGCAAGGCAAATGGCAAAGCCAAAGGCAAGTTTGGTCCCAAAAAGGGTGGTTCTAGTTTGAAACCAAAGGGAGGAATCTCCAAGAAGAAGTTCGGTGGAACTTGTTACAATTGTGGCATTGTGGGCCACAAGTCTTCCGAGTGTAGGAAGCCAAAGAAACAAGCAAACATGGTGGATGTCATCTCGAATGAAGTTTCTGATATGAATTTGGCGGCGGTAATTTCTGAGGTGAATTTGGTGGGTTCAAACCCAAATCAGTGGTGGATTGACACCGGTGCTACTAGGCATGTTTGCTCAAACAAGGAAATGTTTAGTAGTTTTGAAGCCCTTGAAAATGGTGAGAAATTGTTCATGGGAAATTCTGCCACGTCCGATGTGAAAGGTCAAGGAAAGGTGGTGCTGAAGTTGACTTCCGGAAAAGAGTTAACTCTCAACAATGTGCTCTATGTGCCCGAAATCCGGAAAAATCTGGTGTCCGGATCGCTTTTGATTAAGCATGGCTTTCGTGTTGTGTTTGAATCCGATATGGTTACTTTGTCTAAAAGTGGAATGTTTGTAGACAAAGGTTATGTTTGTGATGGTATGTTTAAGCTTAGTGCTATGGTTGTTAAAAGCAATGTAATGGCTAACAAGCCTAAGATGAATGAGATGAATAAGAATAATTCTTCCGTTTACTTGCTTGAGTCTTCCAATTTGTGGCATGGTAGACTAGGACATGTTAACTATGATACTATACGTAGATTAATAAACATGAATTGCATACCAAAATGTAAAATAGACTACAAACATAAATGTGAAACTTGTGTAGAGGCAAAGTTTACAAAACCTCCGTTCCATTCGGTTGTAAGAAATAATGAACCACTTGAGTTGGTTCATACGGATTTATGTGACTTCAAGTCAACACAAACACGAGGGGGAAATAAGTACTTTATGACTTTTGTTGATGATAGCACAAAATATTGTTATGTGTATCTTCTCAAAAGTAAAGATGAGGCTATAGAGAAGTTTGTTCTCTATAAAAATGAAGTTGAAAATCAACTCAACCGGAAAATAAAGGTCATAAGAAGTGATCGTGGGGGTGAGTATGAATTTCCTTTTGAAGGTATTTGTGCTCAACATGGGATAAAACATGTTACAACACCACCATACACCCCACAATCCAATGGAGTTGCCGAGCGGAAAAATCGGACTCTAAAGGACATGATGAATGCCATGTTAATAAGTTCGGGGTTACCGGATAACATGTGGGGAGAGGCCGTCTTGTCGGCAAATTATGTGTTAAATAAAATGCCCCGAAAGAAAGTCAATAAGAGCCCCTATGAATTGTGGCATGGAAGAGTGCCTTCATACCAATACATGCGAGTGTGGGGGTGTCTTGCAAAGGTTTCAATACCACCTCCCAAAAAGGTGAAAATTGGACCAAAAACTATTGATTGCATATTTATTGGGTATGCTCACAATAGTAGTGCTTATAGGTTTCTTGTGCATGAATCGAAGATTCAAGATATACACAAGAATACTATAATGGAGTCAAGAAATGCTTCTTTCTTTGAGAATGTGTTTCCGTGCAAAAGAGATGATGCAAGTTCATCTAAACGGAGACATGATTCAATAGAAGAAGAAGTCGAAGGAACAAATCATCATGATGAAAATGATGAAGTGGAGGTAGAACCTCGACGGAGCAAACGAGGTAGGGTAGAAAAATCTTTTGGCTCAGATTTTCTAACCTATATGCTTGAAAGTGAACCACAAAGTTATAAAGAGGCCGTGAGCTCTTCCGAAGGACCTTTGTGGAAAGAGGCCATTAAAAGTGAGATTGATTCCATTTTACAAAATCACACTTGGGAATTAGTGGATCTTCCTCCGGGAAGTAAACCACTAGGATATAGGTGGATTTTTAAAAGGAAAATGAAGACGGATGGAACAATTGACAAGTATAAGGCAAGACTTGTAATTAAAGGTTACAAGCAAAAGGAAGGCCTTGATTACTTTGATACATATTCTCCGGGTTCTGAGAATAACATCCATAAGAATTGTACTTGCAATAGCCGCATTGCGGAATCTTGAAGTACATCAAATGGATGTTAAAACAGCCTTTCTAAATGGGGATTTAGAAGAGGAAATTTACATGGAGCAGCTTGGGAAGGATTTTCTTCGCGCAAGGCAAGAAAATAAAGTGTGCAAGTTAGTTAAGTCATTGTATGGCTTGAAACAAGCACCAAAACAATGGCATCAAAAGTTTGATCAAGCCATGATGGAAAGTGGATTTAAAATAAATGAATGTGACAAATGTATCTATGTTAGAGACACGGGAAATGGCTACGTCATTTTGTGTCTTTATGTAGATGACATGCTTATCATAGGAAGTTGTGATAAAATGATAAAGTCCACTAAAGATATGTTGAACTCAAAGTTTGACATGAAAGATATGGGGTTAGCCAACGTAATCCTTGGCGTGAAAATTTCAAGAATGTCAAATGGACTTGCTTTAAGCCAGTCAGTGAACTAAACTTGTTTGTTTTGTTTCAGATGGCTACTCAATCAAACGTGGAAACCAACGCTGGGAACAACTCCGAGAATCCTCGTGTGGAGGAAGCGCTTCGTGTGGAAACCAACTCTCAAAGGGTGGATGTCCAAACTGTTTCGAACCATCATGGTGAGAAACCGGAAAAGTTTGTTGGCCAAGACTTTAAAAGATGGCAACAAAAGATGCTTTTCTATTTTACTACCTTGAACTTGGCGAGATTTCTTAAGGAAGATCCGCCACAGTTGGGTGAGAATGAGACGGATGGGCAAGCCATCTCGGCTCTTGATGCTTGGAAGCATTCCGAGTTTCTTTGCAGAAATTACATCCTTAATGGATTGTCGGATACGCTATACAATGTGTATAGTGTTAAGAAAACTGCAAAGGAACTTTGGGAGTCCTTGGAATATAAATATAAGATCGATGACGCGGGCACAAAGAAATTCATTGTGGGCCGTTTTCTCGATTACAAAATGGTGGACTCAAAAACTGTTAAAAGTCAAGTGGAAGAGTTGCAAATAATCATTCATGAAATTCATGCCGAAGGGATGGTAATTAGTGAAAACTTTCAAGTGGCGGCAATAATTGAAAAGTTGCCTCCCGCTTGGAAAGATTTCAAGAATTATCTTAAACACAAACGAAAGGAAATGAATGTTGAAGCGCTTGCTATTCGTCTTCGGATTGAGGAAGAGAATAGGATTGCGGAGAAGAAGTTGAATAATCTTCTTGTGGCGAAAGCCAATGTTGTGGAGCATGTTGATAGCTCTAAGGCCAATGGCAAGGCAAATGGCAAAGCCAAAGGCAAGTTTGGTCCCAAAAAGGGTGGTTCTAGTTTGAAACCAAAGGGAGGAATCTCCAAGAAGAAGTTCGGTGGAACTTGTTACAATTGTGGCATTGTGGGCCACAAGTCTTCCGAGTGTAGGAAGCCAAAGAAACAAGCAAACATGGTGGATGTCATCTCGAATGAAGTTTCGATATGAATTTGGCGGCGGTAATTTCTGAGGTGAATTTGGTGGGTTCAAACCCAAATCAGTGGTGGATTGACACCGGTGCTACTAGGCATGTTTGCTCAAACAAGGAAATGTTTAGTAGTTTTGAAGCCCTTGAAAATGGTGAGAAATTGTTCATGGGAAATTCTGCCACCTCCGATGTGAAAGGTCAAGGAAAGGTGGTGCTGAAGTTGACTTCCGGGAAAGAGTTGACTCTCAACAATGTGCTCTATGTGCCCGAAATCCGGAAAAAATCTGGTGTCCGGATCGCTTTTGATTAAGCATGGCTTTCGTGTTGTGTTTGAATCCGATATGGTTACTTTGTCTAAAAGTGGAATGTTTGTAGGCAAAGGTTATGTTTGTGATGGTATGTTTAAGCTTAGTGCTATGGTTGTTAAAAGCAATGTAATGGCTAACAAGCCTAAGATGAATGAGATGAATAAGAATAATTCTTCCGTTTACTTGCTTCGAGTCTTCCAATTTGTGGCATGGTAGACTAGGACATGTTAACTATGATACTATACGTAGATTAATTAACATGAATTGCATACCAAAATGTAAAATAGACTACAAACATAAATGTGAAACTTGTGTAGAGGCAAAGTTTACAAAACCTCCGTTCCATTCGGTTGTAAGAAATAATGAACCACTTGAGTTGGTTCATACGGATTTATGTGACTTCAAGTCAACACAAACACGAGGGGGAAATAAGTACTTTATGACTTTTGTTGATGATAGCACAAAATATTGTTATGTGTATCTTCTCAAAAGTAAAGATGAGGCTATAGAGAAGTTTGTTCTCTATAAAAATGAAGTTGAAAATCAACTCAACCGGAAAATAAAGGTCATAAGAAGTGATCGTGGTGGTGAGTATGAATTTCCTTTTGAAGGTATTTGTGCTCAACATGGGATAAAACATGTTACAACACCACCATACACCCCACAATCCAATGGAGTTGCCGAGCGGAAAAATCGGACTCTAAAGGACATGATGAATGCCATGTTAATAAGTTCGGGGTTACCGGATAACATGTGGGGAGAGGCCGTCTTGTCGGCAAATTATGTGTTAAATAAAATGCCCCGAAAGAAAGTCAATAAGAGCCCCTATGAATTGTGGCATGGAAGAGTGCCTTCATACCAATACATGCGAGTGTGGGGGTGTCTTGCAAAGGTTTCAATACCACCTCCCAAAAGGTGAAAATTGGACCAAAAACTATTGATTGCATATTTATTGGGTATGCTCACAATAGTAGTGCTTATAGGTTTCTTGTGCATGAATCGAAGATTCAAGATATACACAAGAATACTATAATGGAGTCAAGAAATGCTTCTTTCTTTGAGAATGTGTTTCCGTGCAAAAGAGATGATGCAAGTTCATCTAAACGGAGACATGATTCAATAGAAGAAGAAGAAGTCGAAGGAACAAATCATCATGATGAAAATGATGAAGCGGAGGTAGAACCTCGACGGAGCAAACGAGGTAGGGTAGAAAAATCTTTTGGCCCAGATTTTCTAACCTATATGCTTGAAAGTGAACCACAAAGTTATAAAGAGGCCGTGAGCTCTTCCGAAGGACCTTTGTGGAAAGAGGCCATTAAAAGTGAGATTGATTCCATTTTACAAAATCACACTGGGGAATGAGTGGATCTTCCTCCTGGAAGTAAACCACTAGGATATAGGTGGATTTTTAAAAAGGAAAATGAAGACGGATGGAACAATTGACAAGTATAAGGCAAGACTTGTAATTAAAGGTTACAAGCAAAAGGAAGGCCTTGATTACTTTGATACATATTCTCCGGTTACGAGAATAACATCCATAAGAATTGTACTTGCAATAGCCGCATTGCGGAATCTTGAAGTACATCAAATGGATGTTAAAACAGCCTTTCTAAATGGGGATTTAGAAGAGGAAATTTACATGGAGCAACCGGAAGGATTTTCTGCGCCGGGGCAAGAAAATAAAGTGTGCAAGTTAGTTAAGTCATTGTATGGCTTGAAACAAGCACCAAAACAATGGCATCAAAAGTTTGATCAAGCCATGATGGAAAGTGGATTTAAAATAAATGAATGTGACAAATGTACCTATGTTAGAGACACGGGAAATGGCTACGTCATTTTGTGTCTTTATGTAGATGACATGCTTATCATAGGAAGTTGTGATAAAATGATAAAGTCCACTAAAGATATGTTGAACTCAAAGTTTGACATGAAAGATATGGGGTTAGCCGACGTAATCCTTGGCGTGAAAATTTCAAGAATGTCAAATGGACTTGCTTTAAGCCGGTCACATTATGTGGATAAAATTCTTGAGAAATTCGGCAAGAAGAATGACTTAGCTATTGCTAGAACCCCAATAGACATGAGTCAACATCTATCAAAGAATAGAGGTGACACGAGTTTCTCAAGTTGAATACTCGAGAATCATTGGAAGTCTAATGTACTTGATGAGTTGTACTAGACCGTATATTGCTTACACGGTTAGCAAACCGAGTCGGTATACAAGTAATCCGGAGCGGAACATTGGAATGGTATAGTGAGAGTACTCAGGTACTTAAGATATACCCGCGATTATGCTTTACACTATACTAGACATCCAGCGGTAATCGAAGGATATAGCGATGCTAATTGGATATCCGATATAAAAGACTCAAGGTCTACAAGCGGATTTGTGTTTACATTAGCAGGAGCTGCTATATCATGGAAATCTTCTAAACAAACGGTTATAGCTAGATCCACGATGGAATCTGAGTTTATAGCGTTAGATAAATGTGGTGAAGAAGCCGAGTGGCTACGCCAATTTATAGAAGATATTCCAAGATGGACGAAGCCCGTGCCATCAATATGTATACATTGTGATAGCCAATCAGCGATTGGAAGGGCACACAATCATATGTATAATGGTAAGTCGAGACACATTCGTCGAAGACATAATACCATTAGACAACTACTCTCAACTGGCACAATATCTATTGACTATGTTAAGTCAAAGGAAAATTTAGCGGATCCGTTAACCAAAGGGTTAAATAGAGAGTTAGTTGAAAGCTCGACGAGGGGAATGGGACTTAAGCCTCTTAAAAGTTAAACACAGTGGAAAACCCAATCTAGATGACTGGAGATCCCAAGAACTAGATTCAATGGGACAACCTAACTGTTAAAAGACTTGTAGCGTCACTGTGGGGGAATCAACCCCAAGTCCATTCCTATTAGTGACATCCCGAAAGGACAAGGATAAGCCTATGGCTTTTAATGATTCTTACGCGTCGAAAATTCGAGCGGGGTAATACGGGTTACCTTTAAGAAATCACCTATGTGAGAGAGAAGTGGGGCCGCTTCGAGGAGAATTGTGTGAGGCTCAATTCTTAGACCCTCTCGCAGAACCAGGCGTATGTTCAGGGCCATGATTGAACATAGCTATGAGAATTGAAGTATGTTAGGACGATACTTGTGTCAAGCATATGATCGGCTACACAAAAAGCATAACGATTCAAGGACATCGCGTCTATCGATTTGCGAGTAGAGTAAATATGTTTGTACGAGCGAAGATTCAATGGGCATTCCCACATCTTCGTATGCAAGTTTTCGTCTGCCGGACTTTATCACAAATTCCGCATTATTCCTTCATGTGGGGGATTTTTGGAAAAAATGTGTATTTTGAAGGAAATAATGAGTTATTTTCTTAATTAGTTATTTGTCAAAATGACAAATTGATTGTTGGATTGTGTTCTACTCCATGAGTACATTGAAATCATATATTCATTTGTTCAAAATGGTTGAGAAATGAATGAGATATGAAGGCTCAAAGTTAATGGGTTGGAATGGGTAAAATGTGGTTATCCCACATTGGAAAAAGATGAAAAAGTGGTTAAGTTTAAATACTCCTACACTTTGGTAGGGAGTAAGATTGTGGTACATAGAGGCTCTCTCTCGCGCACAGGTGCGCAGGGGGGGGTGCAAATCATGGACCGAAATAGGCTTCGGACTACCGAACTCATGTGCATGCGCGTCCTGCGGACACGAATGTAGCTCCGAAATAGACTGTCCGCGCGAGCCCACTTTTTACATTTTTTTTTCCAAAAACTTGACCCAATTTTACGGAGGTGAGGCGGGCGCTGGACTCCCGAGGCGGGCGCCTCGACTCCGAAGGTGCAGCCATCGCGCAAAACTCCGAGGCGGGCGCCGAAGCCGTCCGAGGCGGCCGCATGGAAGTCGCAGAGAGCCGGCCATAGAACCTCTTTGAGGCGGGCGCCTCGCGTTCCCGAGGGCGGGCGCCTGGCTCCAGTGGCTGTACGGGAAAAATGATTTTACCATGTTTTGTAACAGCTCAAAAGGCTGTTAATGAATGTGTAATTTCAACAGCCATATAACTGATCAAAGGGAGTTTATGAGCCAAATAATTATGCAATTATGTTAAAATAATTGTATTAATTAAGAAAATTAAAACATGGTTTAATTTTCTGTTATCTACTTGGATTATATAATGGCAAGAACACAACAAGAGAGAAACACACACAGATTTTCCAGAATTCCTCTCCTTTTCCTCTTGTTGCACATTGAACAAATATTTTCCTTGGCCTCCTTGCATTGCATTTGTGGTGATAAAGCTCAAGCATCGACTTCAGTTCGCCGGAGGTATTCTTGTGCAACCACCGTCCGGTTACTCCGTTTCATCCTGGGAGGCAAGCGTTCCGTAACAACTCAAGCACAACGTGGTGAGGGGGCGTAATTTGTCTTAAGGAGAGTGTGATTTCACACGACTCGGATTCCTCGACAAATCTTTTTCCTTATCTTTTCTTTTGTGTAATTTTGTTTTATTTAGTTTTCTACAATTTTCTATTATTGTGTAATAGTTATTCCAACATATTTATAAGGTTCAAAATCTTAAGATATAAGAATTAACGTTTATTATGGGACGGGGGAGTATGTTTATAAGGTTCAAAATCTTAATATCTAATATATTTAATTTGAATTATAATTTTATTTATATATAACTCATAAATTCAAATCATAGAAAATCATATTTTTTTTAAAATATATTTATACATTTTTTTCCTTCTATTTATAGATTATTGATTATGGCCTTATAACTTTGCAAATTGTTGTTATCTACAATCTAATGCATTTATATTTATATTTATCAATAAATTTATAAATTACAAGTTTACATTTTAATTTTACATAATATCTCTCTCAATTTCCCTTTCTCCGGATCAAATAAAATAAATAAATTTGTTATACATAATCTGTTTCATATTTATTGTTTCCACATAGTTAAAGTACTTCTTATTTAATTTCGTATTACGTAACCGGTAAATATCTTTCAAATTTGGAGACATATAAAGTAATTTTTCTAAAACTCCATTGTAATTTTTTATCTAGAACATTATCATATCAGTTATAAATATTTTTATACTGTATTTAATTTACACACATATACTCAATTTGAAAATGTTAGTTTAATTTTTTTCTCGATTAAAGTGAGGAAAAATATAACAAATAATAAAAACAAAATAAAGTTATAAAAATTTGAACAACTAATGAACATATATACATTAACTTATTATACTATTATACTATTTTTAATGATATATAGATATATGTGTGTAGCTATATAAAGTCATTAGGCCCGTTATTTAGTTTCGCCCCAGACCTATAAAACACTAGAAACGCCCTAACCAAAATTTACAAAAATAAATCAGCCAGGCGTGACCAAATGCACCTTTCATTTATTTCCCTTTCGAATTTTACGACCATCTTGATTTACTTTTAAATATAATATTTTACAAAAATTAAAATAATATTAACAATAATATTTTTTAGAACTGTAAGAGAATAATTATAAGTTCATAACTTGTTGTTAAAGTGCAAGATTAATTTCACGAGGCCCTTCAGCCCAAACCTTTCTTCATAAAAACTCAAAACTCAGGTGAGATTCGAAAGCCCACAATCAAATAGAGACCCATATCAAAATTACATAAAACCCCAAAATCCTTTACGCGGCCAAAACAAAATCCCCTATTCCCTTGCTATCTTCCTCCCATCAATATCTTCCGCGTGGTTTGTGATTGGACTAGTTACATCTAAAAATGATGTGGATTTTCATGGAAATCATCAAAAATGTCTATTTTGCACCTTCAATTTCATGCATTTGTTTAGTTTTGAATACAAACCATTATTATAAATCCTAAAAAATACTTTTATATCTTAAGTTATAAGAATAATTATAGTCTTACACCTTTAGATATATAATCAGATTGTTTAATAAAATATGAGACTTTTTTATTATTTTTTAAGAAAAAATGAAAATTGTGAAAACAATACTCTTATAATCTAAGGTATAAGAGTAATTTTAGTATTATATCTTTGAATATAAAATATAAGAGCGATGTGGAGGAATAATGTGTGAGAATATTTTATGGATTGAGCATGTGAAATATTCTTAATATGTTGCTCTAACAAACATTACCTTATCCATCAAGGTGTTGTGCAGTACAATATATTAAAGCATGGAGTATTTTGTATGTAAACGAATTTATCAGTTGTTAAACCAAAAAATCAAGCACAAAATACTCTTTAAAAAACTGATAAATGAATTTATCAGTATAAACAACTGATAAATACATTTATCAGTTGTTTTAACCAAAAAATCACGCACAAAATACTCTTTAAAAAACTGATAAATGAATTTATCATTTATAACCAACTGATAAATGCATTTATCAGTTGTTTTAACCAAAAAGGCAAAAAAAAAAAAAAAATATTTTTTTTTGCAATATCACATCTTACATGGTTTTTTTTGTAAATAACATTTTTTTTTGAGATAGTTTTTTTGGTAAAAACTAATATTTTTTATTTATATAACATTACTCAAAAGTAAAATTTTATTTTACCATTTCAGACATCAGACAACCAAGCTAAGACCTATTAGCCAGTGGTAATTGCATGAGTTGAAAGCTGAGCTCCGACGAGGTCTTATACATAAAGTGTTACTCCCTCCGTCCCTAACTGTGTCGAAAAAAATTTTGAATTTACTCTTGTTCAAAAGCAATTTTTTTTTTTTTTTAAAAAAATCGACATTCATTTAGGGATGTAGGAACAAAAGTAAGAAAATTTGAATTTTTGAAGCACCTAGACATGAACCAACAACACACTGAAATGACTTTCAAAAGGCTTTTATTGCCACACATTTTAATTGTACACTCATGTATAGAAAAGAGTCACAATTTCAATTCAACAAAAAAAACACAAATTAATATTGCGCTAGGCCAAGTCCAATCTCCCATTACAGATTCTTTCTTATAAGTTGAATAAGGAGTGGGTTCACTTGACGTACTTGGTCAACCAGTTGAGCATGTCCGAATGCGCTTCTTGAGCACTCTTAACAACAAACTCATCTTCGTCCTTGTATCTCACTGTCCATCCATGAACAACACCCGGAAATATCTTCACATAACTATCAATCTGCAATTACGAGTTCTTAAACAAGTCAATAACTCAAATTAGTATCAACCATTGATTCAAAAGTGGAAAGGTGTTGCAAAATCTACACCCCAAGCAGCAGCTCTGCAGCAAACATGGGGAGGAGCAGTCCCTGGTCCATGGATTTCTCATGTTTCATAGAACTCAAATGAGAATCACTTACGGGTTTTGCTGATAAAATTTCGCCAAATTGTTTCAATTGCTCTGGTGGGGAGAGGCTGTCAGTCTCAGCTCCTAATATTGCTATTGGAATCTTGACCTCTGAAATGAGAGAAATACAATGATAGAGGCTATAAAGTACCATCGATAAGAAAATGTTCTTGAGGATGAAGAATTGAAACGTACCTTTAATGTCATCAACATTGAGGGGACCAGGGTGCAATAAAACCCCAGCTTGAATGTCATCAAACTTTGCTAGTTTTGTGACTACCATCGCTGTAACAAGCCAGAACCAGTTTTAGTATCAAAATTATTTATTATTATTCCTATGTTTTGGAAATAATACAACTCAGTGGAAGCAGCTACAATTCTTTCTAAGAAAAACAACAGGTAAATGATTAATTACCTCCCCAGCAAAAACCAGCAGCACCTATTGCTGACACTCTTTTGCTTTTTAAAGCAGCAATCAAAACTCTCGTATCTTCGCACCCTTTTGCCTGAAAATAAAGAAATGATGTCCATGTTTTATTTTATCCTTGAACAAAGCCTGAAATTTAAAATTATGATATCTTACGGGTAAATGGTCTTTAATCCAAACATGTAATGGCCTTTCTGAATCTTTTTCAGCTACATATGGATCTCCATAGAGGAAATCCGGGACCACCACAAAGAATCCGTCTCTTGCAACTTTATCTGCAAGTTTCCTTCAAGAGATTAAGTGGCAACGAGCTTAGATTGGTTCATAAGGATCAAGGAACGGAATCAATTGACTAATTTATCCATGCTCAATCTAAATATGTGCTTCCATTCTAGAGCATTGCTACTACGAAGTGTTAAAAATGAAGACACTTTTAAGTGCAGTCATGTGTTCAGATTATAAGTCACTCAAGTGAAGGGCATCAATGTTTTAAAGTCAGTTCTATAACAGCTGAAGGAGCAAATGTATAGCCATACCTCAATTTTGGTGCTTCATATCCTGCCCAACAAAAATAAGTG
Source organism: Adenophora triphylla var. japonica (assembly GCA_022495995.1). Lineage (NCBI taxonomy): Eukaryota > Viridiplantae > Streptophyta > Magnoliopsida > Asterales > Campanulaceae > Adenophora > Adenophora triphylla. The sequence goes on from JAFEMH010001434.1 coordinate 98,270, forward strand.
AATAATTAGAAATTGAGAATGTTGAGATTATAAACTTGAAAGTCAGTCCCACGATACATGCTTTTTTTTTTTTTTTTTTTTTTAATTAGCACAAATATTTGAAGAAATAATCTACTAGTCTTTAACCAGCAGAGGAGCTATGGTGCACCACAAATAGCAATCCCATAAAAGCCATAACAATCCCTTATACAACACGATACAAATTGATGTGTTTTAAGCCTTGTTTATTCCATATCACCTCCATGTAATGCCTTATGTCACACTTAGAGATGATTAAATTTTCGTTCTACCCCTTGCCGGCCTCAAGAACCTATATAGACATATCCTGTATTTCTAATACTCATGATTGGCCCCAGTTCCAAATTTTACTCTACTAGAGTAGCTAATCACATAATCATTCATACATCCCTATTTCTTTTTTTGTTTTGTTTACTAAATGGATTGATATATTACAAGAGTTGCACTTGAAAGTGCTAGAAATTGCATTTGGTGGGGATTGAACCCTTGAATGGCTTAATATATTACAAGAGTGGCACTTGAAAGTGCTAGAAATTACATTTGGTGGAGCTTGAACCCCTGACCTCTCGTGCTAGAACTTGCTCTTAGGGATGTATGAATACATCCCTAAGAGCAAGTTAATAGGGATGTATTCATACATCCCTACTAACTGCTCTTCTAAGTCTACATGTCTATATTCAATGCTACATCCCTAAGAGCAAGTTAATAGGGATGTATTCATACATCCCTACTAACTGCTCTTCTAAGTCTTCATGTCTATATTCAATGCTCACTTCCCTCTCAATGCACTTTTGAATGTCTCATGCCGGCACGACAGATGAGTGCTCATCATCCAAAGGTGCTTAGTTTCGGTCCATCTTATTTCTTGAGATATAGCTTTCTCGAAATTTGTCCCGTAATCAGTTTCAATCTATGTCTCATTTATATCAATGTAAAATATGACCCAAAAATACATCTCTCTTTTATGACAAAAAACAATTACTCAGTAGCACCTAGTCCTATCGCATGTCGCAAAATCTACGTTATGAGATCACATTACTTTGATACATCAACTGAGTTCATCATCAAAGAAATGCTTTTAAAACAAAAATGCATATCATCAAACATCTGGCAGGCATTTCTCTCACGAAATCAACCTTTGATTTCTTTTCATGTCTCTGTGTGTGCTTGTTCTTGTACTGATTATTGCAAGAATAACATAACCCAATATCAATCAACAATTAAATATTAAATATATTCATGAAATCACAAAAATGATAAGATTGGAGATGGGGGATTGAGAAAGTACCATAAACATCAGAAATGAGAAGAATAGAAAGTTTGGATTGAGGGGAGCCAGAAACGTAAGATTTGAATCCTCCAATCACTTGTACAGTTCCTTCCCCACTGCTGGAGCTGAGGATTGGCGGGTTTGAACAACAATCAGAGCTTGACATTGCTCACAATCTTGGATCCTAAAATGGCAAATTGTCGATTGAATTTTTTTTTTTTTTTTTTTGATTAAATGAATTATTGTGATAATGAGAAAATGTGGAAACGACAAAATTGACCTTTCAGTGTGGAAGGTCAAATGGAGGAGAAAAATAAGGATCTTGGTAAGATTTTCTTTTGGGCAAGTACATGACTACATACTCCCTCCGTCCCAACTCCCTCCGTCCCAATAGAAGCTTCCCATTTTGCCATTTTGAATATCTCGTTAATAATTTTCACTTTCCTTTTTTGATAAATGAATTTTTACTATTCTCTCCACTCATTCTCTCTCCTACATTATTTTAATACTCACAACACCATTATAATTTACTATTCCCTCTACTCATTTTCTCTCCATTTTCAAATTACACTCACAACATTTTTTTTTTCCCACCCATTTTATTAATTTGCATGCAAGATAAAATTGGACAGCTTCTATTGGGACGGAGGGAGTATATTTTATGTGTTTTGATCTACATAATGGTTATGTGATTTGCTATTTGTTTTTTGTTTTTTTAGCAAACAACAAAATCTCTGTCATTTGGTAATAAGAAAACACAAAAGGGAATCTCTGTGGTTTAATTCCTATCTTGGATTTTAGGGTCTTTTGGAGCCTCCCGGGGCACATCCGTGCAGTTAAGGAAGCAACATTGCTGGGCTTGTATCCTCAGTGTAGGGAGTTCGAATCTTGGCGAGCAGTGGGCGACAATCGGTGTTGTAAGAGTGATGTAATTGCCTCGGCGGGAGCAGTGGAGCGACAATGGTGATGTAAGAGTGATGTAAATGCCTTGTAGGAGGGCTCCCTTGGGGCTCTGGAGTATAAGGGGTACTGCCACCCTGGCTGCATAGGGCACATCCGCGATTTACCTCCACCAAGATGCGAGGGCCGATACCTCAGTGGTCCAGATTAGTCCGGCGAAGGCGGGAACCCTGGATATCAAAAAAAAAAAAAAAAAAGAAAACACAAAAGGGGGAGCTCATCACAAATATCGATAGAAGTTCCATTTCAACCTACAACACCTTTTCGATCTAAATCTTGGACGATCGAATTGCACTTTAATTAAAACTTGGACACTGTCTCAATTTGGCATTTAAGAAAACCCCCCTCGGGTACTTTTGCGCTGAGAACTCGATATACTAGAAAATTCGAGTCAACAAGAAAACGCTCAATCAGACATATCAAAATCCATGAAACATCTTTTTGAAGGAATAACAATGACATCCACTTCATTGCGAATGAATGTAATATTTGTCACAATTGCAAAATGATAAAAACAACAAACAAACAAATAAATAAACATAAGCTCTCAACGGTGGAAAGAAAACAACGACTCTCAATAATAGAGAGAAAACAAATATAGAGGAAGGGGTGTCTTTGTCAACTTCTGAACCGTTAAGGTAGGTGTCTGGAAGTGGATTTTGGAGGTTTATGAACACCGCTGAGAATTTCGAGTTTCATTTTTGAGGAGAGAGCAACAATCATAGCTCTCTGCCGGTGATTGTAGTTCGAAATGTGTAAAACATCAGTAATTAGAATCATACAAGGGTGATCGTTGGGATGCAAATACAGAGGATGAGTCGGATTGAGTTGGAGATTTGTATCAACAATATCATATTCATCTGAGGAAGGAGCACCGCCTACAATTTAATTGATGATTGCCATGGAATTGTTAATCGAATGTAGTACACAAGCAAATCGAACAGAGATAAGCTAAAAAGTTGAAGAAACAACAATAAAATGTGCAGTGGAATTGATGGAATATACATAGTATCAAGCTATGATACCATGATAGAACTTGAAATGTAAATTTAGAGAGAGAAATTGAATTGTGTTTTTCTCATTGTTAAAGGATACTGGAAATATACAGAAAGAGGACTATTTATACCTCTCTACATTTGTTCTCTCTCTAATTGACTAACAACCCACACAACAACTTTGTAACAGCTGTAACAACTTCTAAGTTGTTACAAATACTTCCCTTACATGGATGTCACCAATGCATTCTTACATGGTGATTTGTCTGAGGAGGTATATATAAGTTACCACAAGGTTATGTTCTACCTTCAACTGTACCATGTCAGAAAGGATCCCCTCCAATTATATGTAAACTGCTCAAATCCTTGTATGGCCTCAAGCAGGCTCCCAGACAATGGTTTTCCAAGTTTTCCACTGCCCTTGTCACCTATGGCTTCACCCAATCTCTTAATGATCATTCTCTGTTCACCTACAAATCTGCTACCACTATTGTGATTATTTTGGTTTATTTAGATGGTATTATAATTTCAGGCCCTGATCAGAACTCTATTAATGCTGTGAAAGCTTATTTACATACTCAGTTCAGTATTAAAGCTTTGGAATCTTTGAAGTATTTTTTGGGCATTGAGATAGCCAAAAATTCCTCTGGTCTTTGTTTATATAAGAGGAAGTACACTATGGACATTGTTGTTGATTCTGGTCTCTCCGCTGCTAAGTGCTCCTTAGTGCCTATTGATCAACATCATGGTTTGGTTCTCGATAAAGGTCCTCCTATGATTAATCCAGATCAATATGGGAGATTGGTGGGAAGATTGATTTACTTAACCATCATTCGACCTGATATTACCTACTCTGTTCATATCTTAAGTCAATCCATGGCTTCTCCTAGGGAACCTCATTTGAATGCTGCTTTGAAACTGGTCAAGTAATTAAAATGAACAGTTGGACATGGTTTGTTCTTTGATAAATCAAGTTTTCTTACTTTGTCAATTTTCTGTGATGCTGATTGGGGGGGCATGTCCCACAACTAGGAGGTCACTTTCTGGTTATACAGTGATGCTTGGGGAATGTCTTATTTCATGGAACACTAGGAAACAATTGACTGTCTTAAGAAGCTGAATACATGAGCATGGCTAATGCAGCTTGTGAAGTCACTTGGCTGGTTTCTCTCACTACAAGAAAACTGACTTTTCGCGATTGCTTTTGGCGATGACAAAAAAAGCAGTCGCGTTTGATTATATAAGGAGAAGGCTTTTGTGACTGCATTTAGTGCAGTCACATTAGGTTAGTGTGATGGCTAAGCAGTCAAGGATGCCATCACATATATGATTTTCCTTTGGCACCAATAATGTAGTCCGGACGCGGAAATGTGAAATTCTAACACTATTGTATTTTTATCAAAGGCGATGGCTTTAGCAATCGAGTGTTATAAAAATGTTAAATTAAACAATTTAAAAATTGGATTTTTAATTATTTTTAAAGGAGACTGATTTTGCAATCGCATTATATAAAAAATAAATAAAAATATTCAATTACGCAATTAAAAAACCTTTTTCTTTTCTATGTAGCATTCCACGACTACTGTAATTTAGAAAAAACCCTTTTCTTTTCTTTTTCTCACTCATTCACTCTCGTTTCCTCTTCCTCTTCCTCTTCCTCCAGCGGCGATTCCTCCGGCGGCAACGGCGATTCTTCCTTCGGCGGCAGCGACGATTCTTCCTCCGACGTTCTTCCTCCAGCGGCGATTCTTGCGATTCCAAGGTACAAGGTGACTCTCTCTCTCTCTCTCTCGCTCTCTGTCTATCTCTCTCTCTCTCTCTCTCCATGTCTACTCGATGACTTAATTTTCTTGTTTCCTAGTTTATTTTGATTACATAAATTACGGGGCGTTTGCAGTTGATTGGGGGGGGGAGGAGAGTAACGGGGATGATGAGATTTAAGTGGGGATTATGCGAAGATATCTGGATTTTGATTAATGATAAAATGCAATATTTACTAGGGTTTTCAATATACACAAATTTATAGATTGATTTCTCACAAAAATTATATTACAGACAATGTTAAATATTGTTTTCAAAGCCCCCAAAGTAGATCTCTATTTGTTCCCTCTCTTTTGATTACAAATTAGGGCTTTTTCTTATAATTCCTTTTCATGGGTGATTATACAAAAAAGTCATTTTTAGGGACATCATTTTTTGGGTCGGAATAAATTACTTGTCCCTATTAACTACTTAATAAGACATCCAACACCGGTGGGCCTAACGGGACGGTGGTTTTCACTAGGCTAAAAAAAAACAAAAACAAAAACAAAAAATAAAAAACAAACGGAAAAGGAAAACCCTTTGCCCCTCTTCCAGTTCTCCCGGCCTATCTCCTCTGCACGCTGCACGCTACTCCCTCTCTTTCTCTCCCTCTACAAATCAATCGGCGTAAACCCTAGAATCAACCATGGTTCGTCGGTTCTCCTCTGCAACTCTTGGCGCTACTCCCTCTCTTTCTCTTCCTCTGCAAATCAACCGGCGTAAACCCTAAAATCAACGACGGTTCGTCGTTTCGGCGATCAATCTCAGTTTGTATTCTTCATATTATTAGTTCAATTCTTCAATTTTGAAGCATAATCAGGATATTTGCTATTATTATTACCTAAAATTGGGTTTTCTTATTTCCAGGCGAGAAGTATCCTCCGACGTTTTGTCGATTATCCAACCCAGGTACGATCAGTAGAATCCTCCATCGATTGATATTTCTCAGAACCTTTGGTATGCATCTTCTTTCATTGTTTGTTTAGCAGTTGCCATTTAGGATTTTGATTTTGATATTGCGATTTGATATATGTATATTTTACCCTTCTCTGTCTGAGATGTGTAGAAAGATTTTAGCTTCACAATTAATTTTGGCAGTTCTTATTCTTAATACATGAGGTAATGACTTAAATGTGCAGCCATTGTCATTTTAAATACCACCAATGGACCTCAAGAAAATACCTTTGTACAATAGTTGGGTTAAATTCCAAACTGTTGCTGAAATAGAGCTTTTGGTGATAATTTATTTCTCTACCAACTTGGTGGTTAACACGAGATGATGTATATTAGTAATATCTTCATTATATTGGTTTATAATTAGAGACGCACAATTGATTTTTAAGGACAACAAAGCTAGTCTTTTAATTGTGCAAAACCTTTTCTTTTTTTGGAACTTTTCAATTCCCTCTTATGACATGTTATGTTGAATGATTTGCTTTTTATTTCTGACAGTGCATTACAATGGTTATGGATAAGAGTTGGATTGCACTACGAAATAGGACTTCTAAGCAATACAAAGATGGGGTTGAAGCTTTCTTAACCTTTGCTTGTAGAGAGAAAAATACCACTACAGATGTAATTTACTGCCCGCGTAGTAAGTGTCGCAATCGTTATTACCACAATATAGAGATGGTAAGGATACATATAGAGATGCATGGGTTTGATAAAAGTTACTTAGTTTGGAATCGTCATGGAGAGAACTTTGTGAGTGAGTTGAATATAAATTCTAATACTTCAGAGGATGACATGTTAAATGGTGCTACAACAGTTGAGGGTGCTATAACAGCCAATATGATCTCTTTAGTCCATGAGGGAATGGGGGTTCCACCAGTATCCAATGAACAATCAAGTAATGATGAGCACGTAACTCATGATGATGTTAATTTTAAAGATGCTTTTGAGCATGATGTTATGGGGTCTAATAAAGATGTCACAAATTTTTACAGATGCTTAAAAGATGCCGAGAGTGAGCTTTATGATAACTGCCCAAAAGGAGTAACATAACTCTCGTTTGTCATTGAACTCTTAAATATAAAGCAAGTCGATAATCTAACAAATGCAGCTGTCCCACAAATCTTGAAGTTCTTGAGAATGATTTTCCTAATGGCTAGAATTCCAAAATCTTATTATTTGTCTAATAAGCTAACTTCAGACATGGGGTTCAATTATGTGACTTGGGATGCGTGTCCAAATAGTTGCATGCTTTTTCGCGGTGAAGATGCAAATCTAAAAAACTGTGAAATTTGTGGTGCATCTAGATATAAGAACGGTGGTTCAAGTCAGAGTGGAATTGTAGGTGAAAGTCAAGGAACAAGTGAAGGTGCACCAAGTAAGAGAGTACCTGAAAAACAAGTTAGGTATTGGCCTTTAAAGCCAAGATTGCAAAGACTGTTTTGGTGCTCTCATACAACTCCACTTATGAAATGGCACGAAGAAGAACGTATTAAAGATGGTGTAATGAGGCATCCAGCAGATTCTCTTGCTTGGAAAAGATTTGATGAGTACAACCCTTCTTTTGCTAGTGAAAGTCGTAATATTAGGCTTGGACTAGCAACTGATGGCTTTAATCCTTTCGGAAATATGAGCATCTCTCACAGTACATGGCCTATTGTTCTCATACCATATAACTTACCCCCCATGGTTGTGCATGAAAGAGTCAAACTTTATCTTGTCTGTTCTCATTGATGGGCCTAAGGGACCTTTAGATAATATTGATGTTTATCCATAACCATTAGTTGAGGAGCTAAAAGAGTTGTGGGAGGATGGCATCTCTACATACGATGTATCAACTAAAAACTTCTTCCAGTTGAAAGCATCCTTGTTATGGACAATTAATGATTTTCCTGCATATGCTAATTTATCTGGTTGGAGTACAAAGGCAGAATTTGCATGTCCTAATTGCAACAAAGATAATCAAGCAACAAGATTGAGTCATGGTGGTAGGTTTTGCTATTGGGGTCATCGCAGGTTCTTACCTCCTCGCCATAGGTTCAGGAATCAGAAAGATGCTTTTGATGGAAAACTAGATACTAGACCAGCCCCTCCTAAGCTTACTGGATCTCAGTTGTTAAAGCAGTTAAATGACGACGCCATCGAAACTGTGTACAAGAAAGAAGATGTGTTCAGAAAAAGAAAGAGGGAACAAAGAGAGAAAGAGATTTCCAAATGGGCAAAACAACAACCTAAGAAAATACATAACTGGAAGAAGAAAAGCATATTTTGGGAATTGCCATATTGGAAGAATAATGTAATTCGCCCTAATCTTGATGTTATGCATGTTGAAAATAATGTATGTGATAATGTATTGTTCACAATATTAGGTGTCAAAAAGAAAACGAAGGACAACTCAAATGCAAGGAAATACCTCAAAGCCAAGAATATTATGCATGAGTTGCATCTCATTCCACGAGGGGAAAGTAAAGACTATTTTCCTCTGGCAAAGTGTACAATGACTAATAGAGAGAAGGAAATATTTTTAAAAGTGTTGAAAGATGTTAGAGTCCCTGATGGTTACTCTTCGAATATCTCACGATGCGTGCACCTCACCGAACGTACAATTTGGGGGCTTAAGAGCCATGATAATCATATATTAATGCAACAACTACTTCCCATAGCTGCAAGAAGGGCTCTACCAAAGCATGTTGTACAAGCATTGATTGAGTTGAGCAATTGTTTTGCAGTATTATGCTCAAGTGTGAATACTTTGGCTGATCTAGAGAAATTTGAAGATCGCATGGCACTTACGCTTGGCACTTACGCTTTGCAGTCTTGAAAAGATATTTCCACCGAATTTCTTTGATGTAATGGAGCATTTGCCTATACATTTGGCAGAAGAGCTTTGCTTAGCAGGGGCCGTGATCTATCGTTGGATGTATCCAATCGAAAGATATCTCCATACATTAAAGCTCTTTATGCGTAATCGAGCTCGACCAGAGCCATCAATTGCTAAATATGTCCTTTTACATGAATGTATGACCTTTTGTACAAGGTACATGGATGATAGTGTGGAAACAAAGTCTAATCGTCCTGCTAGAAATGATGATGGAGGTGAAGAACATGGTCGTGGATTAGGAAAAAAAGTGGATGTTGAGCTTGATGATATAACATTCATACAAGCACATCGATATGTTCTTGGAAACGTTGTGGCATTGACACCGTTCATCGAGTAAGTTTATTTGAATATAGAAATATAAGTATATAGTTGAGTGTATTTAGAAACTAATATTATTTATATTATATTGGCAGAAAACACATAGCTGAGCTTACCTTAACGTACCCCCACAACTCACAGAAGCATCTTGTTAACCGTAAGCATAATGAAGAGTTTCATTTATGGTTATGCAATCATGTAAGTAAATTTTATATGGTCAATAACCCTTTTTATTTATGTAGGTAACTTAAAGTTTATTTATTTTTAACGAGTGTAGGTCAACGAAGCTATTAACGATGACCAAATTACAAATGAAATAAGGAGTTTTGCTCTAGGACCTCGAAGGAATGCATATCGTTATAAGTCATACATAATATCTGGCTTCCGTTTTCGAACCAAAAAGGTCGATATGAGTAGGAAGACACAAAACAGTGGGGTTGTTCTAAAAGCAATTCAAATGAGTTATTCCAGTAGTAGAGATTCAAATCCTCGTGCAGGGGATGTTCTCTATTATGGAGTATTAACTGACATCCTTGAACTTCATTATCTTAATGGTATGAAGTTTGTGTTGTTCAAATGTGATTGGGTTAATTCAAGAGGAGGAAAGATGGTAGATGAATTCAATTTTACGCTTGTGAACTTCAACCATTTGCTATATAAAGATAATCGTGTTGGCGATGAACCTTTCATATTAGCATCTCAAGCAGAACAAGTCTTTTATGTGCAAGATCCTATAGAACCGAATTGGCATGTTGTTGCTCGAATGACTCCAAGAGATAGGTTTGACAAGTACTCAGTAGTTGAAGAAGAATTGGAAGTCTCTCGAGTAGAGCCGTTCAGTAGGCAACAGTTAGAGCAAAATCAAAACATTTCCTGGTTGCGACAAGGTGTAGATGGAGTTGTGATTGACACAACCGTCCCCAGGGATGATGATGTCGAAGAGGATGAGATAGAAGATAACTGAAAATCTGATTAAGATTTATTAAGTTTTCTTGGAAACACTTTAGTAGTTCTGTAGCTTGTTTCCTTTGAAATTGCTTTATAATCCATCACGCTTATAAATTTCTGAAAGAGTTGAGAAGATTGTGTCTTTCCATTCAATTACCATTGGATGATGGTCGTGTTCCTTCACGTTTTTGTTTACTGGTGATTAAGTCAATCAAAGTGAGTTTTTTAATCTGCTGTTCTTCAATAATTTACAGGGAGTTTAAAAATTTGAAGTTTTTTGTTTTTAAAGTTCCAATTTAGTCATCTGTTTTCCACCATGTAATAAATCAATGGTTTGAGCTGGAACTGAAAACCACAGATTTCTTAACAGGGTCTAGGATGTAACGACCCCGAATTTCCACAATAATAATAGTACTTACTTGATATTAAAATAACCTCCAATGGCTACTAAAATCATAATTCAAACACTAACCACAATTTGAAATAACTTAAAGGCTGAAAACGGTAACAATTTCAACGGCTAGTACAATCCACTAGCTCAACAAAATCTTTAAAGTTTTACAACTCTTAAATAACTGCAATAACTGACTAAAGAGACTAAAATGAAATAAACTAAACGATCCTTGAACTCCTTATGAAGTGCTCCCGAACCGTTTCACATTATTCCTAAATAAAATTTGAAAGAAAAGAAGATGAAAGGGTGAGCGAACAATGCCCAGTAAGTTCATATACAACCCCTCCAGTTACTAAGGAGGAGTTGACCTGAAGGAATATCAAACGATACAAATTTCAAATAACAATCGAATACATAACAGAACACAATTTCAAAATAGATATTTACGAAATCTCAAACCAAATGTCTTTCAAAATCTCAACGGTTCGCAAAACTGAGTTGACAAATATTTTGGAGTTCCAAATGATGACAAAATCGATTCAAATTGACTCGAATGGTTTACTTATTTAAAACTGTCCCATGCCAGCTTTAACTAACTAAACCACTCACAGATTTTTAGGAATTTCAAAGGACTGATAAGCTGAACAAAGTTGACTCGAATGATCTAGTTATCTACAACTGTCCCATACCAGCTGTAGATAATCAAATCATTCACAGACATCATGATCACGTAAGTGGTCCACTGACCTTATCAAACCAAAATCCCATAAAGGGAACAAAAGCCCATAAGGAGCACAAAGGTTGACTCCGCAGAGTCCTAAACAGTGTATCCGGAATACTCCACCACTACTACATTGAAGCGGTGAACTAAGTTTGCCCGAATGCCAAAATATCAAATATACCCCGCCGAAGCAGGTTGTCTAACTTAGTGATCATTAATGGAACAAAAATCACATCATATTAAAACTCATTTTTTATACAGAATACGAACTTTCAGAATAATAACAAAATTCTGTATTTACGAAACCAAAAGGATGATATAGCAAACGAATAACAAAAGATTAGCAAATAACGGTAAACGAGGGAGTCAAAACAAATACTGATGCGAGGTCAGCTTTTACGTATCAAAGAAACGTACATCGCCAAGAAATATGCGCAAACCTAAACAATGAAACGGAGCGAAAATCAATTAACTTAAAAATGTATAATCCCTTACCTTAGCGTTGCTTAGTACTTCCAACAATGTTTCACGCGCACGAATCTACAATCATTGCAAAAAGATTTCTTAGGGCACAAATAATGCCTAATTAACTAACCCGAACATTCTTTACTCTTTCTTATTAACCTATAATATAATTAGCTTAATAATTAACATTAGATATCTATAGCAATATGGGTGGAATACACTCTCTAATACAAGATGTACACTAAAGCATCCAAACTCAGATATAATAAGTATTACTAACAGCCATGAAACTAACAAGTCCTCTCACAGACCATTGTTTTGTTTTCTTTTACATATTACAAATGAAATTACCCTCGGCCCCACATGTCATGTACATGAATCAATTTTCTTATTTTCTACTCCCACAATCTGTTAAATTTCATCTTCTTTTATTTCTTCTATTTTCTTTTTGATAATTTATCTTCATCCTAAATAATCCAAGCCATATAGTATTTATTTCCCTATATCAAAACAACGCATATCAAATACAACAATAAATTTGTTACCTTACGCCGAAATTCCCTGCCGCCGTTGTCACAAACACTCCAATTCAGCCGACTTCTCTCTCTCACGGCTCTCTCTCTTTTTCTCTCTTTGATTATAAAATTAATAAGGTTCTTAGGGTTTGGAACGATGTACTTATAGTTGGGTCTCTAATATCTAAGACCAAAAGATAACCTAGCCCAATTAAATAAAGATAATCCAAATTAAATTAATCAAGCCCACTTAACCTAGTTCATCTAAAAAAAAATTATTAATTAAGAAAACAAAATTCGGGTTATTACATTCTTACCCCCTTAAAAGAAGTTTAGTCCTCTAAACTTTAACGTACCTGCCACTGTCCACTTTGCATCCTCATCATCTCTAGCTTTCATAGTAAAGACTCTTCCTGTACGCTTCGAATTTGAGTCATCCTTGTTGTCCTTACTCTTGTCCTTGTTCTCATTCTCCTTTGTGAACCTTTCTTTGAGTGGTTCAGGGCAATCCCTAATCATATGCCCGGTCTTCCCACAGTTGAAACACGCCTTTAAGATTCTATAACAACGTTGGGTTTCATGATTACCCCCACACTCATTACACTTGGCACCATCAGTACGTTTTGTCACCTGTTTCTTTGCCTGACTTCCTGAATCCTTATTATCCTGAAAACTCGTTTGTCTATCTCTCTTTTTATGCTTGTCATTCCAATCTGCCTGTACTTCGATAAAACCTCTTTCCACTAGCAACGCCTTGTTTACCACGTCCTTATATGTCTTAAGCTCAAATGGTACCACACCCCTCTTGATCGCAGGCTTTAACCCCTCTTCAAACCTACGCACACGATTTTCTTCAGTTGCCATGTAAGTAGGGGCAAACTTGGCAAGACGTGCAAACTCAGCCTCATACTCAGACACCGTCTTGTCCTTCTGAGCTAGCTTAATAAAGTCATTCTCTCTCTGAATTTGCTCACTTCTAGGGAAATACTTCTCAGTAAAGGCCACCTTGAAATCTTCCCAAGTAAACAAAAACTCGTCATTCAGATGTTTGCGCTTCTCCATAAGCCACCAATCATAAGCCCCCTCCTTCAACATGAAGGTGGCACACGACACTTTGATACTCTCACGACAGCGCATCCCCTCAAATGTCTTTTCCATTTCTTTCACCCAATCCTCCGCTGCTATAGGTCCCCCAATACCACTAAAGGTTGCGCTAGTATGCTTTTTAAATTCTGCTAAATCACTACTCTGCCTAGGTGGGACACCACCAACCTGTTGTTGCTGCTGAACCTGTTGTTGCTGGATTAATCCTGTAAGTGCTTGCAACAAGGGAACTAATTCTGCCACCGGCGCTACTGGTTGCTGCACTCCCTGACCATTACCCCCATTAGCTTGATTACCGTCCTGAGCATTTTGGTTATTCTCAACCCTATGATTAGAACTATTCTCAGCTGAAACCTCATGGTTATCATTCTTAACATGATCCTCTTCCCTCACATCACAAGTCTGATTCTGTTGTCGACCTCTCCGGTTTTGGATCCTTGTACTCACTCTTCTTTTCGCCATTAACCTAAAATGGCAAAAGGGAAAATAGTTATAAATCCAAATAGATAAGATTTTGATACACTAAGAAATAAACATTATAAACTTTCATAATTTGGTAAAGCAACTAATCTTATCATAACAATCTACACCAAACTCTCCAAGAATGATACTGAGGTCAAACCTAAGACTTAGATCAAACTTATTCTCACAAATCCTAAACTCCCAAAGATCTAAAGCCAAAGCTCTGATACCAACTGTAACGACCCCAAATTTCCACAACAATAATAGTACTTACTTGATATTAAAATAACCTCCAACGGCTACTAAAATCATAATTCCAACACTAACCACAATTTGAAATAACTTAAAGGCTGAAAACGGTAACAATTTCAACGGCTAGTACAATCCACTAGCTCAACAAAATCTTTAAAGTCTTAGAACTCTCAAATAACTGCAATAACTGACTAAAGAGACTAAAATGAAATAAACTAAACGATCCTTGAACTCCTTATGAAGTGCTCCCGAACCGTTTCACATTATTCCTAAATAAAATCTGGAAGAAAAGAAGATGAAAGGGTGAGCGAACAATGCCCAGTAAGTTCATATACAACCCCTCCGATTACTAAGGAGGAGTTGACCTGAAGGAATATCAAACGATACAAATTTCAAATAACAATCAAATACATAACAGAACACAATATCAAAATAGTTATTTACGAAATCTCAAACGAAATGTCTTTCAAAATCTCAACGGTTCACAAAACTGAGTTGACAAATATTTTGGAGTTCCAAATGATGACAAAATCGATTCAAATTGACTCGAATGGTTTACATATTTAAAACTGTCCCATACCAGCTTTAACTAACTAAACCACTCACAGATTTTTAGGAATTTCAAAGGACTGATAAGCTGAACAAAGTTGACTCGAATGATCTAGTTATCTACAACTGTCCCATACCAGCTGTAGATACTCAAATCATTCACAGACATCATGATCACGTAAGTGGTCCACTGACCTTATCAAACCAAAATCCCATAAAGGGAACAAAAGCCCACAAGGAGTACAAAGGTTGACTCCGCAGAGTCCTAAACAGTGTATCCGGAACACTCCACCACTACTACATTGAAGCGGTGAACTAATTTTGCCCGAAGGCCAAAATATCAAATATACCCCGCCGAAGCAGGTTGTCTAACTTAGTGATCATTAATGGAACAAAAATCACATCATATTAAAACTCATTTTTTATAAAGAATACGAACTTTGACAATAATAACAAAATTCTGTATTTACGAAACCAAAAGGATGATATAGCAAACGAATAACAAAAGATTAGCAAATAACGGTAAACGAGGGAGTCAAAACAAATACTGACGCGAGGTCAGCTTTTACGTATCAAAGAAACGTACATCGCCAAGAAATATGCGGAAACCTAAACAATGAAACGGAGCGGAAATCAATTAACTTAAAGATGTATAATCCCTTACCTTAGCGTTGCTTAGTACTTCCAACAATGTTTCACGCGCACGAATCTACAATCATTGCAAAAAGATTTCTTAGGGCACAAATAATGCCTAATTACCTAACCCGAACATTCTTTACTCTTTCTTATTAACCTATAATATAATTAGCTTAATAATTAACCTTAGATATCTATAGCAATATGGGTGGAATACACTCTCTAATACAAGATGTACACTAAAGCATCCAAACTCAGATATAATAAAAGTATTACTAACAGCCATGAAACTAACAAGTCCTCTCACAGACCATTGTTTTGTTTTCTTTTACATATTACAAATGAAATTACCCTCGGCCCCACATGTCATGTACAGGAATCAATTTTCTTATTTTCTACTCCCACAATCTGTTAAATTTCATCTTCTTTTATTTCTTCTATTTTCTTTTTGATAATTTATCTTCATCCTAAATAATCCAAGCCATATAGTATTTATTTCCCTATATCAAAACAACGCATATCAAATACAGCAATAAATTTGTTACCTTACGCCGGAATTCCCTGCCGCCGTTGTCACATACACTCCAATTCAGCCGACTTCTCTCTCCCACGGCTCTCTCTCTCTTTTTCTCTCTTTGATTATAAAATTAATAAGATTCCTAGGGTTTGGAAAGATGTACTTATAGTTGGGTCTCTAATATCTAAGCCCAAAAGATAACCTAGCCTAATTAAATAAATATAATCCAAATTAAATTTATCAAGCCCACTTAACCTAGTTCATCTAAAAAAAATTATTAATTAAGAAAACAAAATTCGGGTTATTACAGCATGATGGTCGTGTTCATTCACGTTTTTGTTTACTGGCGATTAAGTCAATCAAAGTGAGTTTTTTAATCTGCTGTTCTTCAATAATTTACAGGGAGTTTGAAAATTTGAAGTTTTTTGTTTTTGAAGTTCCAATTTAGTCATCTATTTTCCACCATGTATGAAATCAATGGTTTGAGCTGGAACTGAAAACCACAGATTTCTTAATAGGGTCTAGGATTTTTTACTTTGCTGGCAAGTGATGATTTCGGATTCCACTTCTTTAGATTATTGGCTGAACTGGAGATTCTTTCTCTGTGCATTATGGATATAAAAAGTTCATTATCTAGACTTGATTTTTGGCATGCTTCATGTTCATGATGTTTGCTTTAAATCTCATGTTTTGTGTTTGGCCTAATTCACATGCAGAGTGGGTCTGTTAGTCCATCTTACTTGATTTCCATTGATCGAACACAGAGTTGAACACCTCCGCAAGCGTGTCGCCTATTACAAGTCTCAGGTTTTCGTTAATTTTCCCCTCTCTCTATGTACATTTGCATATACCACTAATCCACCAGCAAGGTATTCCCCAATCTTCATCCGGCAGCAGCTCTCCAGGTTATGCTAAAACCAACTCTGCTAGTTAGATTTTTATTTTATTTTAGTTCCTACTGTCTTTTTTTTCGAGTTACACTTAAACAAGTGTACTCTGCAGTACTCAACTTGTCATCACTGCATGTATGGTTGCTTTCTTACAATAGGAGTATGCTGATTGTCTAGTACACTACTAAAAATCATAGTAATTGAGACAGAAAGTGGTCTCATTAAGTATCCTTTACTATTGTCTATTAAAGATTGTTGTCCCGAACAAATATAGTCTATAAAGACATTTTTCTAGTAGTGGTAGAAGTATGTGGTGCTGGCTGATATTCAAAATGAATGTCTAAATTTGCTCCCTCTGATCGTCTAAAAATGAACGTCCAAATTTGCTCTAGA
This sequence comes from Adenophora triphylla var. japonica, assembly GCA_022495995.1. Classification (NCBI taxonomy): domain Eukaryota; kingdom Viridiplantae; phylum Streptophyta; class Magnoliopsida; order Asterales; family Campanulaceae; genus Adenophora; species Adenophora triphylla. The sequence goes on from JAFEMH010001434.1 coordinate 115,312, forward strand.
TAAAAATTAAATAGGGAAATTAATTCTGAGCAGAAGGGAGTATCAAGTTTCTAAAGCTTTTATGAAGACCTTCCCTCCCAAAAGAAGGAATTCATCACAACAGCAAGAAATCTTTTGGACACGACTCTTTCAGGCTTACCATTGTCCAGTTTTTCTGTGCATCTCAGGCAGGAAAGTGTAATTGTTGTTTTACATTATCTGGTATTAGATGTTTCTCCATCCATTATGATGCTAGACTAGGATTAGCCTAAAGATCAATTGATTATCAACTGTATGCTATTTTTTCCCCAACGTACATCTTGTATATTAAGATGGCCAAACTCCATTTTTATTCACTATGCTTTTAAATGTGTGTCACTTTTATCATTATATAATATATATTTTTTATTTAAAAAAATTATCACTGTAATTTGAAATAATGTATCATTTTGACACCAAAATTACGAATTAAGGCACAAATTAATCATAAAACTGATTAGTCTACCTCCATGAGATAGTAGCCACATAAAAATCAAGATGTAAAAACCAAAGTCGAAGTATAAAATTGGTAGGTGCAAATCAAAGTGGTGGACAAAGATTTCAACTCAGTTTTCAAATTTTAATCTTTACATCAAGCGCTACAAGAAAATTATAGCCACTATGAAGTCAGTTTAACCTCCTACGAGTATACCTCCATGAGATTGTAGCCACTATGAAGTCAGTTTAACCTCCTTCGTTCAGTGTCAGAGTCTGCTATGCTGGCCTTATTGTCGAAAAACATGAAGATTATGCTTATTATATTTGCCTGTGAAAAGAAAAATTGCTGACTTGCTGGAATTTAATTCGAGAATCTTGTAATGTAACCCAGTATATAACTTTGTCTGGTGTATTTCTTATTATTATAGAACTCCTTGTCGTACACTCAGATTGTTTTAATTTATTCTTTGATTTTTGATTTTTAGTGCAGAATGAGGAATATAACTTCTCAGACAATGGGAACCCTTTTAACAAATGGAGGATCAACAGGAGGATCCTTGGGTGGATCATCTATACGAACTAAGCATCCAAATGGATGTGCTCGTCGTATGAAAGAATTAGTTGATGAATGGGAAAATGAGCATGGTCCTATAATTCCAAGACATGCTTATAATAATGCTTCTTCACAATCTTTGCCCGAGGATAATGAGCTTAATGATGATTCATCGGGTAATTCTTTTTTAAGTAAATTCACATTTTGCATTTTCTTTGTTATTTAAAAATATATGTTAACTTAGCAGAAAGCTTCTGTAATAAATTTTAACTATTTAATTAAATATTTTTTTCTTGTCTTTCTAGATGACAATGACGCTGACTCCACAGCTAATGACGTTGACTCCACTGGTAAAACAAAAGGTAGAGGACGGGCTAATCCATGGGAGAATTGGGGTAAGGAAAAGAAAATAATCGATTGGGACAAAAATTTTAACCCTATCGGTACTAATGCTGCCAAGTTGGCAAGTCATATTGGAACTTGTGCGAGAAATGGCAGATGGTTCCCTTTATATTGGACTTCATGGGATGGTATGAGAGATATAGACCTTGAAATTGTTTGGAAAGATGTTAAGGTTAGCAAAAATTTTAAAAGTGTATTTGTGTTCTATATATTTTATGTACTACAAAATAAAGTGTTGGATTTATAAGTAATTTAACTTTTTTTTTTTTCAGCCAAACACCAATGCACCTGATGGATTTAAGCCAATTTGCTTTAAAAAATTAAACAAATCTTGGAAATCTTTCAAGCACGAATTGAAGAAAAAAAATACTTTTTGCCCTTTAAAGATGATCCAGAACGTCTTCTTGTAGTGCCTCCTGAAGTGCAACCTGATCAATGGCCAGAATTAGTGAGCTATTGGAGTATGGAATCAACTAAAGTATGAAATTAATTATGGATATGCTATGATCTATTGTTTTTGAATATTTTATTTTCATCACATACCTGAGTTTCTTTACAGACAGTTGCAATGAGAAACGTGGACAATCGGGGTAACCTTCATGCCTATCCTAGAATTGGGAGGAACTCGATTCCTAATATTGTTGATAAGGTTAGTATTATGTTTATGTGAGCAGTTTATGCAACAGTTTATCTAAATATATATGTAACTAGTATTCATTTTCTTCAATTTTTAACAAATGCATTAGAGAAAAAAAAATAATGAGCCTACAGATAGAATAAGCATTTGGAGAGCAACTCGTGCCAAGAAAGGAAAATATACCGAAGATGATGGAGCTGCTGGCATAGATGTAATACATTAATTATGCATGTTCAATATTTATATTATTCATCTATTTAGAGAGTACACATTCTTTTTATATTTTATTTCTTCCAAAATATTTTCTTTACAGCAACAATTTCAAAGGCGTCTTGATGAGCTACCAGAAGAGGACAAGGAAGATCCAGAGAAAAGAGAAAAGATTTTCTCGGATGTAATAGGAAGTGATGGACATGGGAGAGTTTTGTGTGGTGGTATAGGTACTAGACTGGGTTATACATCAGATGGGACTTTACCTTTATCATCCGAGGATATGGAGGCTATTGAGGCTGAGCTTGCAAAATCAAGGGAAGAAGCTGCCAAATTTAAGGAAGAGATTACCAAATTAAGGGAAGAGACTACAAAATTAAGGGAAGAGGCTGCAGAGCGTGACCGTCGTGAGGATGAGAGGGATGGAGAAATTGCTGCATTGAAGGCCTTAATACAAGTTACTCAGCAATCTGCTTTAGCTGCCGAGGCTCGGGTTATTCAAATGTTCCATAGCTCAGGGTTCAATACCAACCTAACGTTTGCTTCAAATCCAAGCACCAGGGAGTCGAGCGATAATGAGTCTAACTCCAGAAACCAGACCAACTTATCATAAAGTTCTTACATGCGATAAATGGTACATGCTCGTTCCTTCTTACTTCTTATATAATTATATAATTATATATATTAGAATCTGTAAATGTCAATTGCGATCCTTGTTTTATTATTATGAGACTGATAAAATATAACAATACGAAGTGCATCTTAATAGTTGCTAGGTTATTGCAGATGTAATTATTTGCTCCATGTTCCAACTGATGGGGTTGAGGGATTAGCTTGTTTGTGATTGCTTACTTGGAATGTTTGTGATTAATTATTTTTGTGTGATGGATTTGGATAGTTCAGTTATCAAACGACAGATTGGAATTATATACCATGTGCTTGTGATATGCCTTTGTCTGAGCGGAGATTAACTTCCTACATCCCATTCAAATGGCTCAGTTGTTTAAACAGGTTTCCACGTGCGTGATCTTGTGCATCTTCATATTTGCGTTCTCTGCTCACTGCAATACTTTGTAGGCAGTCTGATGTATGCGTTATTGCTTTTGTTTCCTTTTTTAATACTCTTCAGAATGCTATGATCATTTTGTGGTAGTTTTGTATTTTATGTCTTTAGTGTGTCGAATTCAGTTTGTGGTTGGTGTAGATTCATTTGTTACTTAATGTCATTTCAATGGTTTATTTCCAATAGGAGTGTACTCATGTCCACACATAAACACATATTTGTGGTAGTTTTGAGCCTTCTTTCTTTAAGTGTCGGCTATAATTTTTTTCTCGATATAAAACCTGATTCATCTGTAGCTTAATGTCATTGTAGTGATTTGTATCCAGGGGTGTACACTTTACTCATTTCTACACACATGCATACATGTATGCATGATAAATTTTAGTATCATTTTCTGTTAGCTCCAAAGAAAACATAATGGTATGACTGCATTTTCTTTTTTCCTTCCATAATTGGGGATATGCTTATAGAAGTGCATACATGCCTAATTGGGATCTGGAATAATCTAAGAGAAGGTAAAACCCACTATTCATACTTCTATTCTTGGTTTCTGTTTTCTTACTAGATTTTGTGGACTTGTATTCTTTGTGCTCTGTTTTCTAAGTAGATTTGTGTATGTGCTGTTCTTCTTTGCAACCTTTTTGGCTCCCACTATTGGAGAATTGCAGATTCAGATGCATTAGGGTTTTCTGCTGTTGTTTTTTTTTTGGGGGGGGGGGGGGTTACTTCACTAAACCCATTTTCCCCATAAAGCTTCTTTGATATGTTCTCAATCGACCTTCAGTCGTTTGTGTATGACAGCTCTTCTCAGTCATTGAGGGGACAAGCAATTTTTTGGGAAATACTTTGTTTGACTGCATCATTTGCAATTTAGATGATTAGAACTAGTTAGAAACTTATTTAGTCAAATTATTTCAAATAGAGATTCGAACTACTTCTAAATAATCTAATTTTTTTTTGGTTAATTGATGACTTTATTTGGATGATGTAGTTGATTATCTTTGGTTTATATACTTGATTTTGGTGGTGTCGTATGCATGAGTTTGTGTGCGTTTGTTTATGTATTTGGATCTTGTAAATTAGGAAATATTGTCGGTTATTTATTGAATGATAAATATTTTAGATTTTGACTTTTTGGGCTACATTTTAATTATTCCAAAATGACATTTGGGACGGGGACCAGGTCCCTAATTATTACCCGCCAATATTTCTTTCTGGCGGCAAATATTATTAAGGTCGGCTTTGCCGTCTCAAAAAACTCGTCCCAAATATGTTTTGCCTCCAAAATTGACCCGCCAATTTTTTTTTGCCGCCAAATTTTTCCCGCGAAATAAATAAATAATAAATTTTATTTAATAATAAATATTATTAGGGACGACAATTTACCGTCTTTAAAAACGTATAGGGACGGTGACGGGGGTCCCTAAAATATTTAGGACGCGTATTAATTAGGACCCCCTATCCCCGTCCTTAATACTTTTAGGGATGGGAAAATGGGTTTTTGGGACGGGACTTTGCCGACCCTAATGTTGTTATTTCTATACATTTGTGTGTAATTGGTATTCCTAGTTAATTTATCATAAACAATAAAATAAATTTAATGTATTAATTTTTTGTGACAATTGTTTTTGTACTCAAATTAATATTAACTATTTAAGTTTTTTTGATTGTTAACACAAAGTTACTCAACAACCGTAATTTCATCGAATTATGTATAGTTGTATTAACATTTTTAATATTAATTTGCAGAACTAATTATCTGTTTGGCTCTATTACAACTCAATACTTGTTGTGTTGCTGTCATTTTGATACACATTTGTTGTGTTCTTAAACTTCATTTTTCAGGAATAATGTCTCATCGAGATTGGATGTATGTAAATGTGATTGATAAGTCCAAACGTGATATATTTATTAAGGGGGTTGAATAGTTTCTTGACTTTGCATTTTCCCACCATGAGTGTATAGAGGATGGCATGATCCGATGTCCATCATCTAAATGTGGTTTTAGTTGCTACAAAATACGAGAATGTGTACGTATGTGTCTACTTTTAAATGGGTTTGTTGCTGATTATAAAATATGGAGTAGACACGGGAAATCTAACATTGAGATGGATATTGATATTGAAGATGAGGGAAATTATGACAATTGGGTTAATGAAATGTTAACGGAAGTTGCGGGTCCTAATTATGAGTCATTTAATGAACATCCTAATGCTAAATCAAAAATGTTTTATGACTTGTTTGAGTCTGCAAATGAACCATTGTGGAAGGGTTGCAAGTCTGATACCACGTTGAGTGCTATAAGTCAGATTTTACACTTTAAGTCGGAGTATGACATACCTAATAAAGGTGTTGACCAAATACTTTTGTTTATAAAACGAATGCTGCCGGATGATAACAAGTTGCCTGATTCTTATTATAAGTGTAAGGCAATGATGAAGGGTCTCGGTCTTCCTTGTGAGAAAATACCTGCATGCGAGAATGATTATATCTTGTTTTGGAGAAATAATAAAGACTTGAAAGAATGTCCTATGTGTGGTGAGTCTAGGTACAAAATATTTGATATAGCCATAAAGGAAAAACGTAATCCCATTCCAAGAAAGGTCTTACGTTATTTTCCACTTATTCCTAAGCTTCAAAGACTTTACTTGTCATCAAAGACAGCAACACATATGAGGTGGCATGGTATAAAACGTATGAATGTTGAGGGTGAGCTTAGGTATCTAACAGATGGTGAGGCATGAAAGAATTTTGATCAAAAGTATCCTTCCTTTGCTGCAGATGCTCGAAATATTAGACTTCGTTTGGCTACGGATGGGTTTAATCCATTTGGGTACTCAAGTAAGCCACTCTCCACATGGCCCGTATTCATGGTTCCCTATAATCTTCCATCGTGGATGTGTATGAAGCCAGAATACATGTTTATGCCTTTGGTCATTCCAGGATCTAAGGGACATGGTAGGGAACTTGATGTCTATTTAGAGCCATTAATAGATGAGTTAAAAACATTATGGGATGTTGGGGTTGAAAGTTATGACAATGCAGAGAAATTGGCTGAAAATTCAAAGAAAGATTCTGAAAGAAATGCTTACATTCAGTCATTGTATAAGTATATGAAAGCTTGTGCCGAGAAGAATGGAGATCCCCCTCCTCCTCGGCCAGGAGCTCCTACATCTGTTGGTGGGTCTAATACTCCCTATGATAGTTCAACAAATCTTGTTGATGATGATATGGATAATGAACACATGGGTGATGAGCACATAGGTGTTGATTAAGACTAGTATGGTATATTAAAATATTTTGGTCTCTCTAGTGGTATTATATTAGCAAGATAATTGTTGATTTCCATTAATCGGATTATGTGATGGAGGATGTCTATTTTTTGAGGTTATGATGGTGGATGTGGATGTCACTCTTTTGAACAATTTTAATCCTGGATGTATGCTTTTAAAAATATTATATATTTACTAGCTATTATTATTTATGGATCAATTAATAGTATTATTTTGAATATTAATCATCATTATTTTTAGGAAAAAAATATCTTATATAAATAAGCAGTGAATTTACATGATTGGGAAAGCTGTCTCATATTGTTTTTATATAGACATTTGCAATTGCTTTACCAGTCTCTTTTTATACAAGCTAATATGATTGCATTTGCCATCTTTTTTTTTTTAACCTAATGCGATTGCATTTGCCGTCTCTTTTTTTAACCTAAGGCAATTGCATTTGTCGTCTCTTTTCTTTAACCTAAGGCGATTGCATTTGTCATCTCTTTTTTTAAACCTAATGCGATTGCATTTGCCATCTCTTTTTTTAAACCTAAGGAGATTGCATTTGCCATCTCCTTTTCTGAGCTAACGAGATTGCAAATGTGATTAAAATAATTAAATATATAAAATTAATAAAAATTGTTATGCGATGGAAAAAGCAATCGCGAAAAATAAATAACCAAGGCGATGGCTTTTTTCCGTCCCCTTATCTTTCCGCAACAAGGCTTTACGCGATTTCCTTAGCGATTGTTTTTCCCGTCGCGCTAACATTCTGCGACGGCTTTAAGGGTTTAGGCGACGGCTTTTGACAGTCGCAAATAACTTTTTTCTTTTAGTGGATCTCCTCAAAGATCTTGATGTCCATATTGTTACTCCTGTTTCTTTACATTGTGATAACAAGTTTGCTCTTCATATTGACTCTAATCCTGTTTTTCATGAGTGAACAAAGCATATTAAAGCCTTATCTTCTATTCAATTGAACCTCTTACACTCCAAACTGAGTGTGATAAACATCTTTGCTCCTTCCAGTTTGAGGGGGGATATAGAGGAAGGGGTGTCTCTGTCAACTTCGAAATCTGTAAGGGAGGTATATGTAACAACTTAGAAGTTGTTACAAAGTTGTTGTGTGGGTTGTTAGTCAGTTAGAGAGAACAAATGTAGAGAGATATAAATAGTCATCTTTCTATATATTTTCAGTATCCTCTGACAATGAGAAAAACACAATTCGATTTCTCTCTCTAAATTTAGGGTTAATGACAATTTAGGGCCTGTAGTATAGGGGCATTACCACATTGGGGCCCGAAGTCCAAAAACTATCAATTTAGGGCCTTAATTTACAATTTTGATCAAATTGGGGCTTTTTGACGGAAAACGTTAAAAAAACCCGTTAAGTGATCATGTGCGAAACATGTGACATTTAGTGAGGGCATTTTGATAATTTCGCGATCAGGCCCAGACTTCGGACCCTAAATTGACAATTTTCTCTCTCTCTCTCTCTCTCTCTCTCTCTCTCCCTCCACCCCGAATCCTCGTACATTTGCATCAAAATCGTTTTCAACTCTGAAAATTTGTAAACCATAAGAGTAGAATTTGGTCACATTGCACATAAAAGTAATCTTCTTATACCCTCCTAACATGCCTCGTACAAAAGAAAACCCTTTCACATGAAGAATCTCAAAACCATTAACACCACCACCACCCACACCATTAATACCACCACCACCACACTTCCATGGAAACCACCTTCACCACCGCCACTGCAACCCACCTCGGGCACTTCTTTCCTGATCTGCAGGCATCGAAATTGGGGGAACTACCGATTCAAATTGGGGATTTCAATCAAAGTTGGGAACCGATTCTTCCTTCTCCTCTTCTTAAGGTCGCCTTCATATCCCGACTCCGTTTCGGGTGCAGTTCGGATTACGATTCCACCGTCGCGGGTGGTGGTGGTACGGAGATGGCAGTGGAAGCACATACATGTTTGAGGTTTAACTGGGAAAGGAACACGGCAGCGGCGGTGACAACGACAATGAGGGTAGTCTTGAGCGGCGAATTTTGTTGGGGATTAGGGATTTGTGAAGGTGAATTAGATAATGAAGCTTTTTTGATGGGTGATGAAAAAGATGACATTTTTAGGGATGAAGATGAGGTTTTGAAGTAAATGGAGGAAATGGGTTTTGAGATGGTGGAACGGCGGTGATGGAGGATGAAGGTGGGTGGATTTTGGTGGTCGGTATTTCAGACAGATGGTGGAACGGCGGTGATGGAGGATGAAGGTGGGTGTAAAAAAAAAATTATTTTATAATTTTTTTATTCATTATATAATTATTTATTTCTATATATGATTATTTTAAAATCAATGAAACAAATATATATTCCTTAAAAAATGAAATATTTATCTTTAGTTTAAATATAATAATGCTACTAAAATAATTTATTAATGTTCCAAAAAATATTTTATAAATTGGATAATTTACTAATTATTTTATGTAAAAAAAAAACTAAATATTTTTATTTATTATTTTATATGAAAAATGTCAATTTAGGGCCTGAAGTCTGGGCATGAATGCGAAATGACCAAAATGCCCTCACTGAATGTCACATGTCTCGCACATGGTCACTTAACGGGGTTTTTTAACGTTTTCCGTCAAAAAGCCCCAATTTGATCAAAATTGTAAATTAAGGCCCTAAATTGATAGTTTTTGGACTTCGGGCCCCAATGTGGTAATGCCCCTATACTACAGGCCCTAAATTGTCATTAACCCCTTATTTAAACACTATTGAAGAATAACAATCCAATGACATGGTATTAATATTCATGCTTAAACAAATGAAACAGTGCAACACGTATTTACACACTATGTGCACAACTAATAATGAATATGTAATCACCTATGAGCACAATGTATATCCTGTAAGCCCTACATATTCATTACACAATATATAATTCAGTAACAGGGTATTAATACTCCTGCCCACCAATGAAGTAGTGCAATATACATTTCACGCATTATATGAACCAATAACCCTATACAGGTCACCACGTAGGAGTACAATATAATATAAGTAGCCCTACGCATTTATAATATAACATTAAACACCTTCTATAAAGGTTCCATATTCAAATACCAAGTTTTTTTATCAACTTTGGTTAACCATTTACATTGCCTTCCAACCATTTTCAGGACAATACTTAAAGCTCTTCCCAATATCAATTTGGACCATTCAAAGTTTCATTGTATAGTACTAAAGTTGTACTAGAATCATAGTTGAAGAGTATTCAATTATATACTGGTTAGACTAGGTTTTCAAAGCTTAAAAAATGGTTCAGAGGTTGCAGGGCAGGGCACGACTCGTGCCCTATTACACCCCACTCAGATACACTCGTCCCCAATAGGTCACGACTCATCCCATCCTGGCAACTAGTGTCGCACGACTTGGCTTGACATGGTCACGACTCGTGCTACAGGGCACGAGTCATGCCCAACCGCAGAAACTGTTGTTCTTGGCTGAACAACATCAGCCTAGACAACTGCAGGTTCTCATTTCAGCTACTACAAAGAGCCATGAACTCACTCTAACATCAGTATACTTGAGTTATAACCCATAAATATACTCCCTCCAAGACACATAACATGTATACAACATATATAAACAATAACTATATCATTTTCAAACCCATTTCTCAGGCCATGACATGAAAGTGTTCAAGTTCCACCCACATCATTTTCTTTCCATTCTAAATCTCCAAATAAAATGATCCAACATTACCAAAGATCATTTATACCACATAATAACATTATTTATTGGTATGAATAATTATTTGAACAAAATCATAATAACTTACAAATATAGGCCAAAATAAAAGGAATATTCAATCGGCTATACTTGCTCTAATCGACTCCCTGATCACAAATATGAAGTCGGAATTGAAAACGGATCAACGGTTGATTTGCTAGGATTTTCTGAAGGTAACCCTAGGTTATGGGATGATACGTAGTACTGAGAGAGAGAAAGAAAAGAACTGAGAGATTAATTGCTTCTGGGAGAATCCTTAAAGAGATTTATATAAACCTAGGTTATGGGATGATACGTAGTACTGAGAGAGAGAAAGAAAAGAACTGAGAGATTAATTGCTTCTGGGAGAATCCTTAAAGAGATTTATATAAACCAATTTCCAACTAAGCTCCTCCAAGTTCTAACTTCTACAATTAAACACCTTGAAGTTATATTTACACATAAGCCCCTCAACTTTTTATACCTTCTCCCTTAATATTTCAAATATTATAACATCACTACATTAATTCCCAATTATTCTAATTAGACATTATATAATTAAAATTAATTTAATAACATCTAAAATCACGTAATTTATCAACTTATGAAAATAACACATAACCAAATCCCATTTATCAATCCAAATACCAAAATGAACACATAATCATTCCAAATGCCAAAATGCATAAGATGAGATGCAAAGCAACCCAACCCCACGTGCTCCACGTGTGACCAAAATGGTGTCTAGGTTTAGGGTCGTAACAGGCGTTCCTCGTCGTCTTCCTCCCTGTTCATTTTCCTCGAGGACGAGTGGTACGAGGAAGGTTTGCACCTGCCCCCTCGGAAGCTGGTTGTCCCATGAAACGGAGAGTCATGGCGAGGGGAGGTGGTCCTTCGGGCTGAGGTGGAGGAGGAAGCACCTCGGTGTTATGTTGGACATCATCAATTTGAGTCTGCTCCTCGTTGGTAACACTAGTAAATCGTCTGTCTTCCATTGTACTTCAGTGATTGTGATGCAAACAGAACTTTAATCAGAATCAAATAACAAGAACGGGCCAAAATTCGCAGCGAACAGCTTTTCCGACAAAAATAACAATTTTTCTGGCCAATGTTTGGAACAGATTTCGAACGCCAATACAAGATTCCAATTTGCGATTTAACAACACCAAAATTTTCGGCCAAAAACGATTGTTCCATGCAAAAAATTTGCAGATTCCGGCCGAATGTTTGCAGAATCCGGCGAAACTCAAAAACAGAGCAAAACGGTACAATGATTTCTGTTTAAATCAAGAAATTATTCGGCAAGAAAACAGGATTCAAGCGAGCTTTTTTCAGGCCAAACAAAGGGCGTTTGAATCGATTCCCGGCAATGGAACCAAACTGATGATGCCAAAATGTCGAATCAGCCCAAATCCAAGCGATCGGTATGCTCCGGCGATTGCTTAGCCTGAAAATAAGACAAAACACGTAAACTAAGTCGGGGCTTCACCGGCGAAGGCCCTCCGGCGTGAGAGTAAGTTCACGATTTTTAGAGAGAGAAACTAATTTGACAGAGTTTCGAAATATCAAAAGTAACGTACCAGAATATGGAAATTATGACTTGTATTTATAATGATGGATTGACAGAATCCATGTTGAACTTGGACTGTAAAGAGATAAGGTATAATCCTAAGAGGATTATATCTGTTAGAGAGTCCTTGTTTGATCTGAATTGTAGGAGGTGGTTACAATTCTGATAAGATTGTAACTGCTTAATCCTTGTTGGAATAGGATTGCTAAGACTGCTTGCCGGAAAGCCGAGGAGTACAAATTCCTTATCTCGTCATATGATGATATGCCGAGATGCATGAATTCCTTTCCTCGTCATATGAAGGTCTGTCGACATGAAGATATGCCGAGATGAATGATTTTGTCTCCTCGTCATATGAAGATATGACGAGGTGCGAACTTTCCTCTCCGCGTCATTCATGACCTCTCGGTCCATGATGAGTCGGGGAGGAAATAAGTAATATGGGGAGCCCGTAACAACGTCAAGGCCGAGGGAGGCACCTCGTCCTCAAGGGAGGCGATCTCGGCATACGAGGGAGGTCTCCTCGGCCCTTATAGTTGGGACATTTATCTTTGGTTGTTGGGCCTTGGTAAACCTTGGTCGGCCTTGTTGATGCCGAGATGGATGTATGAGAGACTCATGTTGTAACTTGAGATGGATTATATTTATGGCCCAATCCACTTGGGCCTGACCCGGACAAGCTCATGTTTGTATCTCGATTTATACTGTTCACTGGGTATCATCAGCTTCTTTAAATTAGGGCAACAAGTCAACTTTAGGAACAGACCTAGTCCGAAAAAGTTAAATGAATTTGAGGTAAAGACCAGAAGAATGTACCGTGGACGTTTGTATCCCTTAATGATCAGGTTGAGCTCTTGAACCTTGTTTCTTAGCAAAATAGCCAGCCATTTATCAACAAGAGATGCATCATTGATGTCGATTTGAAGCCTGAATTTCTCCATACATAAACCCTGCTGATCGTATTTTGCTAAAGCGTTGTTGACAAACTCGAAGAAGGTTTCTTTTTCGATGGAGCGAAATGCAGGTTGATCGAAATCGAGAAAAGGGCTAGTGGACCAAGCATGGAGCCATGGCTTGCTTGGAGACAAGGATGGATCAGCTGCATCTTTGGTGAGGAGGAAAGATTGAATGTGTTGGAGAAGGGACTCTGACAATTGAGAAATTCTATCAATATCATTGCTGCTGCTGCTGCGACATTCATAATCATACCTGAGTCAACAAGTTTTGATCTTACGACGACATCGGTGGACAAAAAATCTTCGTGAATAGTCGGAATCACCATTGTAATAGCCTCTATCGCCACCCGATCCCTCTCATTGCACAGTGTGTTATCACACCTTAATTTTGAACAAGTATCGGTGCGTTTTGAGGTTTTATTTCATTCCTTTGCCCTTATTGAAATATTCTAACAATTTTCATCCTTAATTTTAAAGTGACTAAATTGCTATTTGAACTTTGCATTGAGAAAGTGAAAGATGAAAGCATTCAGATCTGGCGAACAAGAAATACTTGAGACCAACCTAAGAAACATAAATGTATCAAAGTATTTAGCATAGCAACCACACATTCCATATCTTACATCTCCAAATATGCCAAACAAAAAGGTACATTCTACCGAGAAAAGACAAGGGTACAGGTTCCAAAGAGAACAAGTCAATCGAACAATCGATTATCCCGTAGGATCACTAACTCAGATCACTAACTCGAGCTTCCATCAGCGAGGACTGCAAGCATCAACCAATTCATTAATAATCCAAAAAATGTGCATTTCACCATAGCCATAAACGAGATGTGCATGAATTAGGAACATAACATCTAAAGAGGAGACAGGAATGGGAACATTTATCTTCATATTCAAAAATGTTCATCTAAAAAGTATAATCGTCAACTATATTGTCAACCTTAGATAACTTAATAGTTTGTGCATACGTACATCCGCATCTTTTTGTTTCCGAAGGAACTCTCATACTCATGTTGACCATAAAAAAGAGCAAATGAGCCATCAGCCTCCACTTACTCTCTCTCCCATAAAGATGTTTCCATTTGCCAATTTTGAGTGTTCCAAAAAAATTGTCGCATTTCCAAAATGGTTAGGTTAAAATCATTGAACTTCCGAAATTGCCAACTAAGGATGAAGAAGGAAAGAGGAGAGGATATGAGCCAACAAGGAAGAAGAGGGGGTGATTGAGTAATAAGTAAACCTTAACAAGGTTAGAGATGGAAATAAAAAAAATGTTCTTAAAATTTCTGAGTAGTCAAACGGGGACTATCATTATGGCACGTAGGGAGTATTAAAGAAGTTGAAAAGGATTTATGATAACTAATAAAACTCCAGTAACTGTGAAAGACTGATTCCTCCTGCAAAATGGCTGTGATTCTCAAACATGAACCTCCAGTCTCGTCCTAATCAAAGACAATGGTTCACTCTCTCCACTCCCTCCCAAAATACTGTGAACCACCGGCTGCCAATACTTTTCTTCAACTACTACCTCTATCCCATAATGAGTGTCACATTTCAAACTTTTTAACAAATGTTATTGAGTTGTTTGTACATTACTTGTATCATAGTAGAAATGCATTAAAACTAATAAACTATTTCCGTATATAGAAATGCAACGCTAATTTTGGGACAAACAAAAAGGAAAATGTGACACTTCTTATGGATTGGGGGAGCATTATGTAGCAGAAGTCTACTTCACGTGTTTGAATTTGATGTCACTTAAAAATGAAACACTCATGCATGCCACACATCACCTTAGCGGTACGAGCAAATCAAGTCTACCTACGATTAAGATGCTTCTTCTTTTTAATTATCATAGAAGTCAAATCAACTTCATAAATCTGTTGTCAACAGATAAGTTTCTTCTTCAACACTCAATGTTAAATATATTTCAATTCAACACCCCAACATTTAATAGTACAAACCTTATCTTCCATATCCTAATAAATTAAATTATCATTGACTACCAAGTAAAAGATAAGACAGAAAGACAAGCGAAAATCTTAAGTGTGATCCCTTTAGTTAAAATTCACAGTTCCTTAGAAACCCCCTATTTTAATAAGAAAAGTCTTTTCTGAAAGGTTACACGTCATAGACTTCCGATATTGAATCAGCACGGAGACGGAAAATAAATCGGTATAAGAGAGAGCACTAAGCTCCCACCACAAAGGTCTAAAAAGGAGCAAGTTTGCCTATACTCATACCCTGCATACGGCCAAAAGATCACTAATTCCTTCGCCTAATTCATATCCAGAAAATGCTGGTTGTCGTCCTTTTAAAAGAATACTCGCTTTGTCCCAGAAATTGTCGGGATTACATTGCACGCTTTTTAAGGATAAAACTTTACTTTTTGTACCGTCACAGTATAATTATTCTATGTATTTAATGCAGCTCTTTTTGGGACAAACGGGAAAGGAAAACACAACATTTTTTAAGACGAAAGGAGTTGAAAATATAAGAGGTTCTTCATTTCACTGTGAAATCAAACTGCTACGCGCTCAAAAGTTTCCAAGATTTACTATCTCTATCCCTAAATGAATGTTGAAAATAATCTCAAATTTGCTCTTGATCAAGAGAAAATTTGAAAAAAAAAAATCGACATTCATTTAGGGACGGAGGGAGTAACATTCTCTTTTGGTTATGGGGCATGGGGTTAAGACATACACATCCGGACAATACAACAACAACCACAAAGCCTTAGTCCCAAAATAATTTGGGGTCAACTAACATGAATCATCATGTGTCATCGTGAAAAAAAAAGTCAAATTAAAAGAAGAAATTGGAAACATTGGGACAATATGTTCATAAATTATTCTTCCTACGTCCAAAAGGAAAGGTCCTATTTAACAAAGACAAACATTTAATGAATGATGTACCCAAATAAAATTATACTTAATAATTGTCTCTTTCAAAAATGGAACAATTTTCTAGGACAACGCAAAGTTAAAAGTAGGTCTATCTTTTACCGATATGTTTAAAAAATATACTCCCTCGGTCCCAAATCAAACATTCTCATTTAATTTTTCGGGATGTCCCAAATAAATGTCTCTTTTTATACTTCACTATTTATCCTACTCTTCCAGTTATATGCTTAGTTTATCATGTTCATATCTACCAACCATCTATTTGGTAAATGCACCATGGTGCGTGCACCAGTTTATGGGGATGGGTATGTATGTGTGGGAGTGAGTGAGTGTATAAAAGGGCAAACCCCGGTACGCCAAGCGCTCCCCGCCAAGCGGGGGTTGGGAGAGGGAACCATTTGCTAGAGCCTTCCCCTGACAATTGCCAAGAGGCTGTTCACCAAGGTTCGAACCCGTGACCTTATGATCACCAAAGGAGCAGAACAATTTATTTAAAATACAATACCTGAAAGATGGAGAACGAGATCTGGACCGGCTCCTCATTTTCCTCCTAGGGCTTGCTGATCTACCACGGACATACTTCTCGTCATATGGACTCTGACCACTCTCCCTCTCAATTGAGGGTCGTCGATTCGACTTATAGCGTTGCTCGTCATGAAATGAAGGTGATCGGGAGATAGATCTTGGTCGCCTAGAGGACTTGTGGTCCCGTTCACTGCGTGGAGACATGGATCTGGATCTGGATCTGGATTGCTGACGTGACGAGTAATGGCCACCCCTTGTTCTGTGATCCCTATCCCAGCAGTTAAGGAAACACAAGACAAAAATGAACAAACTTACACACTGAAAGCGGAAAGATAGTTCAAAAACCTAAAAGAAAATATAACTCGAAACCATTGGTTCTTAACAAAAGAACGTGAACTCTATCAAAGTCAATTTCAGAATATATTAGCTTCCCTATTTAATTTTATAGGAAAATAGAAGTTCATATGGATCTTCACATGAATCCAAGGATTAACATGGCCTTTACCTGCTCAAAATATTCTGAAAATACACAACAATTTCACCACACACTTTAAAGCCTCTATGATGTACTGGACCAGCGTCTGAAACTTCACAGCTCTTATCCCTTCAACTTATATATATCTCATACTATCTTTTCTCAGAAAATCTCAACAGTAAAACCTTTGACTGGCCTCCTTTCTTTGTAGGTGATATCTTTCTTTGGCCAACTATAAGCTTTATATTCATTCTTTAACTGGATATTATGCAACATTAAGATATCAAACTAAGAATTAAATAAGAGTCTTATGATTGTATGAACTTAGATGGCATGTTTAACTAATTCGTTCTATCAGGAAGCAAAAAATTCTTACAACCAAAAAGGCTTAAAATAGAAAAGCTCGTGAAGTAGGCGGTTTATAGTTGATGACGTCATTGGAATAATGCTAAGCAAGTAGTCTTTGACTTTATGGTCCCTTTTGTCTTTTTTTCTACTATATCGAATTCTTTAAGTCTCTCTCACTTTAAAATCTGCATGAACAAGATTGTCAACAGATATCATTCCATAACACATGCATAATTACACTGTACAGCACGTGCATCATAAAGCACGGCAACCATAAAAGGAAGGGACAGCATAAGCTTCTCATAGTACACATCAAGGTACAAAGTGGTTACAAAGGACTAATGTTCGAACTCAACTAAGTGGAAGAAAAGCTCATCGAGTGAACCCCTTCCAAACCAGGATAGAAGAAAATTCTTAAGTGATGCCGGCATAAATTTTATATGGCAACTGGAATGTTTCAGACCCATATGATTATTTGAATCAACATACAGCCAATAATCAGTCACTATGTGGCAAACAAGTAGTCCCATTTGACAACGTTACCGTTATAATATTGTACTTTTGCTTGTGTTTCCTTCAACTGCACTATGATGAAATCTATTTTCAATCGACACATATTAGATATGTCATGTTCTTGAAAAAGAAAAAAAAACAGAGAGCAATAAGGGAAGCTTGTAGCTTGATTTTAGAGGGGGGGCTTTCTTCTTCTTATCTGTTATGAGAGGTTTTTTTTTTTTTTTTTTTTTTTTTTTTTGGGGGGGTTAAAAATAAGAGCAGGAACCATCTTTTGGTCGAAGGACGTATTATATTGACTCGGTCATATTTCAACAATAACGAATATTCAATTCCTTGTGCAAGTTTCCAAGGAAATAAATTATGTTCCTCATGTAAAAAAAATATTCACTGGTCATTAGGTAACCACAATGAATAAATACTAAAAGAAGGTAAGATAATTTCCAGCGACACGAAATTATAGTAAATTTAAATTGCCTGATAAGCTGCACAAGAGAAAGATTATTGGAATGGCATGCAGAACAAAATAAGGAGAGAGGGTTGTCCAAGGAAAGAACCACAATTAACATCAAGCACGTTAACTTAAAATTACCAGTTCAAGAAAATAGCCAACCAACAACAGAAGAGCAGAACAGAAACTCCCAAAATTCAGATATAGAACCATACCTAGAGCCATCTCTTGCTGGAGATGGTGAGCGCGAATGAGCTGCCATAAAAAAAATAACTATTCAGGTGAAGATAAAAGGAAGATGAGATCACAAATACAATTCTTCAGTTTCATTTTTGATAACTCGGAAAAGAAAATTAGAAATTCTAGCTCATATGTAAACATGCAAAGAGAATAGAAAGTAAAGCTAACAGTGGTATCTGCGCCTTGGAGACCTTGAAGGACTTCGCCTCCTGTAGCTTCCACGACTACTGCACAAATGGAAAAAAGGAAAGAGTTGAACCAATGGCTTCCAGACAGGAAATCCTAGAAGGAAGACATAACACCAAGAAGAAAGGTACAAACAACATGGTTAAAAACTTCAAACCTCACATGTGACACCTTGCGCATTTCCTTGGGAGTTTTCCTGTTTTCCTCGGCAAAAACGATTCTGATTTCACGACCACCAATTACTGTATGATTCAGCTGTTCCTTTGCCTCAGCAGCATCTTCGGCATGACGGAACTTCACAAATCCAAAACCTCTTGGTTCTCTGAAAATAAGTGAGCGATGAGGACAGCCTATGGAAAATTATGTTTTAGCATTTACCAAGTCCGGAATTATACAAGACAACAAACTAATGCAGCTGGTATGAAAAGCAGATACTTAAGAAAGCTACTATAAGTAAGAAAAATGACCGCTATATGCAACGTACTAGACCTCTGTTTACAAAAGTTATTATGTACTTTAAAATGACAACATAATCATATTTACTTTCAGATTTTATTACAATTTATGCAACCCCGTTAGATGAGGTTAAATTTTATTGACATAATGTTTTAATGGTCAGTCCAAAACTAACCCCATTAAAGATTTAACGCTTCTTCCTTCTTCCCCATCCCTACCACCTCTCTTCCTAACCCATAAACACTTCTTCCCAACCCACAATAGCTCAAATCTAGCAAAGCAACCACTGCACCACCATCTTTCCAGTACGACCACCACCACCTCACCGCAACCCCCTCTTAAATCCGGCCAAAAACCCTTCTTCCCCTAACCACAAATCCATCAAAGCACCCATTTAAACAACAACAAAGAACATCTCATACCCATTCAATGACACAAATCCAAATTTAAAGGAGTATATGGCAGTTCGGATCTGAAAATGGGACTGGATAAGAGAGCAGAGGCGACATTGATGGATTCCGGCGACAACATAGCAGCATTTTCAGGTACTTTCTATGGTTTGAGTTTGATTATGCCTAGAGTTCGATTTCGCCTAGGGTTTGATTCGATTTTAGGTTCAAAAATTCAGATTTTTGTTTGATTTTGGTTTCCTTTATGAGAAAATTACGTCCTGATCCTTTAGTATAACCTAATCTACGTTCTAATACAACAAATTATCATATTTACCTCCTATTCCTGCACCACAAAATAACTAACCGTATAGTCCCTATAACCCTGAATAAACACCCCCCCTCCCAGATCTCACGCACATACACTTCCCCCTTTTCTACTTTCTCTCTCTACCCACCCTCCAATCAACTATTACTCCGGCGACCTCTCTCCTTCCAAGCTCCGACGACCTCACTCCTCCCCAAATCTGGTGACCTCTCTCCTCCCTAACTCCAACATCCGTCTCCTTTCCCAACTCTGACCAACCCTCTCCCCTGCGAAGATCATTTCTCCGGCAACTGCGCCAATCCGATCAACCCAAAATCTTCTCAGATCTGCTATAAAATCACCATCTCCGCAACGAAGCTCGAAGAATGAACCAGATCCGATCGTCTTTTCATCGGTAAACAAACCATTCGTCTTCTCAGGTTAACATAGCAGATGGTTAGGCCGCATATTTCCATCTCCATTATTGGTTCGAGGTCGTGAAAGGAATGATTTTAATGGAGGAGATGGAAAATGATTTATGTCTAGATATGAATGGGACTCCGGTAAAACCAACCATTGCAGCTTCGCCAAATCAAATTCCTGACCAATTTATGAAAGAAGGTTTGGTTTTTGTTAATGGAGGGAGGGTTTTTCTTGGTTGTGCAATGAAGAAGAACTGGTGGTTAAGGAATGTTGTGGGCCTTTTTTCTCTTTTGGGTTCTAGCATTGATATTTTCACCATAATAAATAGAGTATTTCTAATTTTACTTTTCATTTTTGAGACTTGTTTTTTTGAAAACAAAATCAACAATAATTTTGGGGAATAAGGATTACGACTTTCGTCTCAAATCTTGATCAAAATCAAATAGGATATTAATTGGCAGCCGTATGCCCAATCAATGCTCAGGACAGAACTACACGACCAGCTTCAGTATGTTACTTTGGTTTCCCCTTTGTTCTGCATGGACAAAGCTGTTCATCATGCACCATATCTGGTGCCGAAACAATTCAATGCAGTCTTTTTGATGCATGATGTGGATAAAATGCGGAAATGCCTTCGCAGAATCAAAACGAAGGTGAACAAGGGGGATAATGCAATAAAATTCTCAAAACATTACAAGGAGCTGGAACTGTGGGAGAGAAGGACTGTAGTTGGGACAGTAGTGTACAAGAGCAGCAACAACAACAACAGAAGGATAATAGCGTACACAAGGTAAAGATCAGTGTACACAAGGCAAAGATCAGTGTACCCCGTGACCTCCAAGCGGCAGCCAACCCCCGCGACCTCCGAGCAGGAGCATACCCCCGTGACCTCCGAGCAGGAGGACCAGCACGAGGATCGGCCGACTTCCCCCTATATGCATCCGTCTTCCCCCAGCCCGAGTCCCCTTCCGATGTGCAAGCAATCAAGCAGAAGCGGAAGAATATGTTAACGCCGGTTGCGACCCCTCCGCCAAGGGTCTGTAACTGTCCTGACAAGTTGACCTATTCAGCTAAGGTATGATGTTCTATTTATTAATTTTTTTTGTTTCCTGGTAATAACAAAAACGTGTAGTTTTACTTACCACAAAGGTACGCTGTTCTATTTATTAATTTTTTTTGTCTCCTGCTAATAACAAAAACATGTAGTTTTACTTACCACATATTCTTACTAACTGTATAAACACAGAAAAAGAAGGGGGGCAAGAAGGGTGGCAAGAAGCAGGGAAAGAAGTAAGGAAAGCAGCAGCAGGAGGAAGGGATAATCCAGGATTTTGTTTGCTGGATCCTTAGCAGAAATTTGATTGCAATCCTTTTTTGCTTTTTCCTGCATCAATTCATTGATTAAGAAGGGTCACAAATTCAACTTCGGCTCTGTTTGGCTTGCATTAGGCATATTTTCTTTTGGATATAGGCTTATCAAGGATTGAATTGATGTTAACGTTTGGTCAAATTTTGCTTGTATTATCAATAAAAACCAAACGAGACTATATTCACAACTCACTGGCAACATAAGTTGCACAAACTTAAAATTAAACAGATACTCATTCCAAAATATGTTCTTAAACCCTAAAAGTCCTAAAACACACATTAATTCTACAAATATCGGAGAGTACAAACAACAAACCTAAAACAAACAGACCAAATTGAACTGAGTTTGAAAATCACCCAACCAAGGGCATAAAACAACCTAAAACACTTAACAAGTTCATCAATCACGACCAGCAAGTAGCCGAGGTGGAGTCAGCCTGCGCAAATTCTTGATCATTTCAATCTATTGGTCTTGGTCATGCGATAACCAAAGTGATCGTCTCACATCAGCGTTGTTAAGATACTCTGCACCATCCTGCTGTTCATCAAGTGTCAAATGGCCATTGTCGAATAATTCTTTGAGTCTCTTAGAAGTAGCTGGGAAAAAATAATAGCAAGATAAGCCCTACCTAGAAAAAAAATAATGTACGACAAAATCTGTGTACATTGATGTAAACTGAAAGTTGTTACCTTGAATGACTTTAAGGCGGTGGCCAGTGCTGCTCTCCACCCACTCGACTTCATTGGTGTTGTAACTGCTGCCAATAGCATAATTTTTATTATCTTTTTGTCTCTTCTTGCTACCGGTCTTTGTTGCAGCCTTACCTCCTATTACAAGGTTGTCATGTGATGGGGGACCCAATTGGTCATCAATTTTCTTGAACACGAGCAGCATATTGTTTCTGAGTTCACTTTCGGGCAACCAACGAACATTATTATCAAGCTTGAAGTGATCAAGCAAGTCCGAGAGTTGAAGCATTACTTCGTCCATAGATGGCCTTCCTGAACCATTCCCATAGACTTTGTTCATAACCATGGGTCACAAATTTTCATAACCATTGACGAAAACTAGTTGTTTCATTAGCTCATCTGTGAGGGTATTACATCTTGGCAGGATGAAAATTTGTGGCCCATGGTTATGAACAAAGTCTATGGGAATGGTTCAGGAAGGCCATCTATGGACGAAGTAATGCTTCAACTCTCGGACTTGCTTGATCGCTTCAAGCTTGATAATAATGTTCGTTGGTTGCCCGAAAGTGAACTCAGAAACAATATGCTGCTCGTGTTCAAGAAAATTGATGACCAATTGGGTCCCCCATCACATGACAACCTTGTAATAGGAGGTAAGGCTGCAACAAAGACCAGTAGCAAGAAGAGACAAAAAGATAATAAAAATTATGTTATTGGCAGCAGTTACAGCACCAATGAAGTCGAGTGGATGGAGAGCAGCACTGGCCACCGCCTTAAAGTCATTCAAGGTAACAACTTTCAGTTTACATCAGTGTACACAGATTTTGTCATACATTATTTTTTTCCAGGTAGGGCTTATCTTGCTATTATTTTTTCCCCGCTACTTCTAAGAGACTCAAAAGAATTATTCGACAATGGTCATTTGACACTTGATGAACAGCAGGATGGTGCAGAGTATCTTAACAACGCTGATGTGAGACGATCACT
Source organism: Adenophora triphylla var. japonica (assembly GCA_022495995.1). Taxonomy (NCBI): domain Eukaryota; kingdom Viridiplantae; phylum Streptophyta; class Magnoliopsida; order Asterales; family Campanulaceae; genus Adenophora; species Adenophora triphylla. The sequence goes on from JAFEMH010001434.1 coordinate 138,477, forward strand.
TTGGTTATCGCATGACCAAGACCAATAGATTGAAATGATCAAGAATTTGTGCAAGCTGACTCCACCTCGACTACTTGCTGGTCGTGATTGATGAACTTGTTAAGTGTTTTAGGTTGTTTTATGCCCTTGGTTGGGTGATTTTCAAACTCAGTTCAATTTGGTCTGTTTGTTTTAGGTTTGTTGTTTGTACTCTTCGGTGTTTGTAGAATTAATGTGTGTTTTAGGACTTTTGGGGTTTAAGAACATATTTTGGAATGAGTATATGTTTAATTTTAAGTTTGAGTAACTTATGTTGCCAGCGAGTTGTGAATATAGTCTCGTTTGGTTTTTATTGATAATACAAGTAAAATTTGACCAAACGTTAACATCAATTCAATCCTCGATAAGCCTATATCCAAAAGAAAATATGCCTAATGCAAGCCAAACAGAGCCGAAGTTGAATTTGTGACCCTTCTTAATCTATGAATTGATGCAGGAAAAAGAAAAAAAGATTGCAATCAAATTTCTGCTAAGGATCCAGTAAACAAAAATCCTGAATTATCCCTTCTTGTTGCTGCTTTCCTTACTTCTTTCCCTGCTTCTTGCCACCCTTCTTGCCCCCCTTCTTTTTCTGTGTTTATACAGTTAGTAAGAATATGTTGGTGGTCGCCGAAGTTGATTGTGTTCTTAGTAGTTTAGTTGACAACTGAGATTTACTAATAAGTTCTCAGTTATTTGATCGCCGGAGTTGATCGTGTTCTTAGTATTTTAGTTGACAACCGAGAACTTACTGATAAGTTCTCAGTTGTTTGGTCGCGAGATTTAATCGTATTCTTATTAGTTTAGTTGACAAACTGAGAACTTACTGATAAGTTAAGTTCTCAATTGTTTGGTCACCGGAGTTGATCGTGTTTTTAGTACTTTAGTTGACAGCTGAGAACTTACTGATAAGTTCTCAGTTGTTTGGTCACCGTAGTTGGTAGTCGCCGAAGTTGATCGTGTTCTTATTGTAGACAACTGAGAACTTACTGATAAGTTAAGTTCTCAGTTGCTTGGTCGCTGAAATTGGTGGCCGAAATGTGTTCTTAGTAATTTAGTTGACAACTGAGAACTTACTGATAAGTTAAGTTCTCAGTAGTTTGGTCGCCGTAGATGTCGCCATAGTTGGTGGTCGCCGGAGTTGATCGTTTTATTAGTATTTTAGTTGAAAAATAAGAACTTACTGATAAGTTAAGTTCTCAATTGTTTGGTCGCCTGAGAGGTAGCCGGAGTTGGTGGTCGCCGAAGTTGATCGTGTTTTTAGTAGTTTAGTTGACATTTGAGAATTTACTGATAAGTTAAGTTCTCAGTTGTTTGGTCGCCGGAGTTGATCGTGATTTTAATAGTTTAGTTGATAACTGAGAAATTACTTATAAGTTAAGTTCTTAGTTGTTCGGTCACCAGAGAGGTCGTCGGCGTTAAAAAATTTAAAAAAAGAAAAAAAAGTCGCCAAAGTTGTTGAATGGAGAAGATGGGGAGGGGTGACCTAAGGTGATAGTGGTTGGAGAGAAAGTAAATTGATAAATAGGGTGGACTTAGTAAAATGATGGGAAGGTGAACTTAGTAAAATGATGGGAGGGTGTACAAGCTAGGGATTATATGGTTAGATGAAATATTATTTGTTTTATGAGGTAAAATTTATAAGTTTGAGGGATTATATGGTAAATCCCCCTTCCTTTATTTTGGTTTCGATTTAGGTTACTTTGGGTTTTTGTTGAAATTTCTTCCATTGATTCCGGCGACCTCCTTGGATTCCATCGATTTTGGGTTTTTGATGAAATTTCTTCCTTGTGTATTTGTGCTTTGTTGAATTTGATTTTTCTGGATTGTTGTTGTTGGTGGTGTTGATGTTAATGGTGGCGGCGGTGGTGTGTTGAAGGCTTTAAAAGATAGATACAAAAGGTTTTAATGAGAAATGGGTGTGTGGAATTCGATTTTTTAACTGTGTTACTGTTCTATCGTTAGTATATTTAATGACTAAAATGTCATGTTAACATATCCGTTAGTTTTTTAACGATGTTAAGTGTGTCTTGCATAAATTGTAACAAATTGATAAAGTACATATGATTAATAGGTAAGTTCAAGGTACGTTGCATAAATTGTAACCAAATGGGCAGTATATTGTATATTTAGGTCGTTCACCCACAAATAAAATAATCAAAAACCTTGCAATACACTCATATGTGAATGAAAAACCATACCCTGTGTAGTAATTCTTTGGCAGATAAACATCCTTCAAAGGACCAAATCGTTCGAACGGGATTCTAAGATCTTCAGGTCTGCACAAGTAAATCAAGCTAATCAGTGTTTACCTTCTTTACCTTCTCCCATGCTATTGTACACACAGCACACACACACTGTGCAAGCATTGGAAGACACAGCCTCACTAGACCCCAATATGATGGAAATTGACAAATTCTGACACAATCAATAAATAGATTGTGTGAGCCACCACTGGTTCCAGCATTTCGAAAGCAAGTTCCATGGAACTGACCTATATTCCCCAATTTCATATGTACCGCAAAATCCCACCAGGGACCCGCCTTGTGTGTAAGGGAAACCTACCTTCACCAAACTATCAGTCTCGCATATACAATCAAAGAAAGCTACTCTCCTTCTGAGGGGCATGCTAATTTCTTAAGGAAATATATGGTGTGTAAACTCAAACACTTAATAGGATGTGCAATCCAATCATCAGTTCCCTTCTCCTTACATTCGTGCCTAGTCATGACTGAACGTATGACAGGTAACCGTTTGAATTACTTCCACTTTGTGTTATGTTCCTGCTATATATGTCATGTTGAAATCCAAAAACCGTATGCACTACTCTACTTTCACATGTTTGCCTTGAGAAAGAACAATTCAAGCCTATATTAAATTAGGTATCCGGAATTTATTTACAACCCCTATTAAACTTCACATACCCGAGCTAATAAGTCTAGTAACCAGCTCAGCTCGGTTTATTTACACCCCTAGAGGAAAGGAATCATATTACCAGTAAAAAATCACGAAAATCACAATAAAAATCATTGAAGATATAAGAATTATGTAATTTTTATTTTACACTAGGGTTTGCATATCACCTTAAATTATCAGCAAAATTTCATGATATTGGGCAATGATGAATGATACAAAGGGCAGAAAGAAATAAACACTAAAAAGAGGGGAGATAGAGGATAAAAACCTAGAGTCAAGGGAAATGTTGCGAACGAGAAGGCCAGATGGACCAGGGGACCGACGGTCCCTATAAGAACGGTTCCGGTCACTAGGGCCGTCGTACCGCTTTCTATGCACCGGACTGTAGCTCCGGCTCCGGCTTCGGTAACGTCCCATAGTTCTTCCTCGTCGAAATGTATGGAAAAGTTGACCCCGGTTCCTGCAAAACCCTATCGAAACAATCTTTCTGACCCACTCCGCGCAAGTAAAGTATCATTTTATAGTCCATAAATTTTTCAAAGTCTTTACCTTTCGTCCCCAAACTAATTTTTTTTACTTTTCATTCTTAAACTTACATATTTTAGGATTAGTTCGTCCTTATGTTAAATTGCCGTCATTTGACCGTTAAATCTAGCTTATTTAGCACATTGACATCATAAAAATTTTGACATATGGCTTCTAACTTGATCGAAATTTGCCTACTTGAAAATAAAATGGGATAAATTGAAAAATAATAAACTATAAACCATAAAATTGAAATGTTAAATTACACCCTCTTTCTCTTCCCTAATAACCTCTATAACCTAAACCTGATTCCGACTCAAATCCCACTGCCTGATTCCGACTCCGATTTCGACCACTTCAACAATTTCATCAAATATTCCCTCGTCAACGCCACCCTAACCCTCCGTTCAAACAGCTTCAATTTCATCACCACCCTCCTGCACCTCTCCCCTCACCTCTCCCTCTCCTCTCCCCCTTCCACCATTTTTGCAATCCACGATTTCGCCATCTCAAAGGATTAGGCAACACATCGTATTTGAGCATTTGGTGTATCATCCAATTTCACCATATGGGTCCAACCCTTTCCAAAATTTCACAAGAATCTAATTTTATTGAATTGCATTGCTAATGAAACCAATAATGAATAATTCAAACTTTGCAAATCTTTTAATTTATATTAAAAATAACTAATTCCCAGTAGTTATTTCATCAAAGCTATGACTCTCTTTAATCACAGCGAAAGAGAAGGCTCCCAACTCACTGTATACATTTCCTTCATCATTCCCCCATTTGACATGTCTAAAATTGAGGTCTTCTTTACCCCACCACCTTCTACAATAGCTTTCCCTTTCTTCTCCGTGAAGAATAGCCCATCGCCTTTTTCGAAGGATCGAGAATGGCGCTTGTGGGTCTGATTTTTGCCTTAGACTTACCAGAGGAGGAGGAGGCGACGGTCATGGGTGGGAATGGGGGATGGCGCTGACGATGGATTGGGATGGGGAAGAATTGCGTTGGTGCGGGTAGGCCGAAGAAGAAGGTTTCTTTTGTTGTGTTAAATTTAGGTTTAGGTTAATGAGGTTATAAGGAAAGAGAATGGGGGTGCTTGTAACTTAACATTTCAAATTTATGGTTTATATTTTCTTATTTTACAATTCCTTTTCTTTTATTTCCAAGCCAGCATATTTCGATCAAAATAGAAGCCATGTCAGCATTTTTATTATGTCAACGTGCCACATAAGCTAGATTTAATGGTCAAATGATGGCAGTCTAATAGAAGGACGAACCAATCCTAAAATATACAAGTTTGTGGACGAAAAGTTAAAAACTTAAAAAGTATAAGGACTAAAAAAGCACTTTACTCCACTAGGCGCTCTTGAGAATTAAATTATGAGTAACTATTAACCCATTCCCAATTCGGGGTTTCCCAGTTGTGAATGGGCCGGATCCATTCGTAACGAGTTAGGAAATGAGAGTCGTTACTAACACCCACTCTTATATGTTCACCCTTCAACTATTTTCAAAAATATCATGGGTCGAAAATAAAATACTCCCTCATGTCTCAATCAAAAGTTTCAAAAATGAAGGAATTCAAATATTAAGAAAAAAGTGATGTGTTATAAGTGTAGATAATTGAGTAAGATAGAGAAAGTATGATAAATAATATTTAGTGAATAATTGTTATGATTATAACATGTCGGCAGGACCGATCCTATTAAATATATAATGGAGTCATAGGCAAACTATTCTACCAAGATCCTAATTTATTAACCCCAAACCAAGCATACACATATTAAATTCTATAATATCCAAAATTTCAATAAATAATTCATTAAGTAGTAAAACAAGTGAAAGAAACAAAACACACATCATGACAAAACTTAGCAAATCAATTAGTGGTAAAGCAAGTCAGAAAGAGAGTCTACTTACTCAATATTTTATTGGACCATAATTTAAACAAGCAATTAGAATAGACATTTTGACAATCAAACATCCATAGTCAATATAATCAATGTAATACTACAAAAATAACTAAAGAAACTATCAATTGAAACTCAGTTAATAGTTTGACTTGATTATTAGTTTATCTTAATATTTTTTTATTGAAATAACCACAAGAATACGAAAAAACATTGCAATAATATTCTAGTGATTATTACAAAGGATTAAAAGAATGTATTGCAATACTATTAAAAAGATTTTTTTCTCAAATAATTCCATTTTAAAATTTTATATCCCAAAATAACTCACATTTGAAACTATTTTCAAAACGTCCCACTTTTTAGAACTCACTACATGGTGTAGCGAGTTCAACATGTTATCGCTGAAATTCGCTACACGGTATAGCGAATTTAGTTAAATTAGGGTTTGACGTTTGAATTAATCAGTTGTAATTATCAAAGCAGAACTCGCTACACCATGTAGCGAGTTTGACCGGTCACACAGAACTCGCTACATAGTGTAGCGAGTTTAAAATAACATTTTTACATAAGGTTTTCACATCCAGATTCATTCTCATTTTTATATCCTCTCATACTTACTCTAAAAAAAAACAAATCTTCTTCACATCATTTAATTTCGTCAGAATCGTTGAAGATCAAGAATCAAGATAAATTAACATCATCTTAATCATTGTTTTCACTTGTGTTTAGATATAAAATTTAAGTTTTTAACTGTGTTTTAGTATATTATAGATATAAATGTTAGGGTTTTGTTATATAGGTTTTAACACTTTGATTTCGTAATGTAGGGTTAAAAGATGAACGGGGGTCCAATCATTTTCATGTGTTATTGGGGAGGTGATGATGAATAACCATTTGATGGTCTTCATTTTAAAAAAGGGCCAAAATATGCAATTAGGGCTAATTGTTGATGGAGATACAATGAATTTATTGATGGATTATATAAAAAGGCAGGCTTAGATCGGTCTCAATATGATTTGAAAGTCATTTATAGATGTCCTCATATTTTTGATAGCGAGATTGGAGAGTACTTTTCTTTCCGTATTGAAGATGATGTTCGATCATTTAGCTAAAGTTGGGGGATGGGTAATTTGCAGCTTTATGTGGTTGTAAAATTGATTGAAAATCGATCAAATCCAGAGTTTGAAACACTGCACACAGAAACCATTTATGGGTATTCACCAAGTGGTAACCGTTATGCAGGGGTTGGTCCAAGTACCCAAACACTTGTATCAACCCAAACACCAAATTATGATGATGGGGCATGCCAAAATGATCTTGTAATGACGATAATTCTGAAGATGATGTAGATTATGAAGAAGAAGAAGTACACACTGATGTAGATGCAATGCTAGACAATAATGATGATGAATATGAGGAGGGTAGTAGTGATTCTGATGTCGATTTGGGAGAGGGTGATAATGGGCCGATTGATGATGACGTGGAAACACATTTGGTTCATTAAAAAACGTCAAAAAATCGAAGGTATGAGAGAGCAGATTATCCTTTTTACAGTGATATTGGTTGTTCTGCTCGACAAGAAGAAGGCTTCATTGATTATCATAATGAACCTAGTTTTTCAGTTTGAGATCCGGAGAATCATGAAATTTCAAAAGGGGTACGCTTTTCTAGCAAGAACGATGCACAATTTGATATAAAAAGGTACCATATTCGCACCAATCGCCGGTTCAGGGTAAGAAAGAGCACAACTCACACATGGGTAATTGAATGCCTATTGAAAATTTTTTCATGCAATTTCTATGTTCGTGTGAGTAGGAGGAAGTTTGACTATTGAAAAGTGATCAAGTATAAGACTCCTCCTCCTCATTGGTGACATGCATACGTTGAAGGTTCTGCACCTGTTTTTATAGCAAAAAAAATAAGTATGAGACATAAGTTAATAAATTGAAGTTTTGTTTTTAACACTTTTTTATTCGTGAGACTCACTTATATTACTCACAATAACTATTCACTTACTATTATTTACCCCACTTTCTTTATGCTACCTCACTTTTCATGCTTACATAAGTTATTCAATTATACACTTTCATTAATTTCAGTACAAGATCAAATTTATGCCTTTTCAGATCAGATGAGACGAAGGGAGTAGTTGTTAATATGACCACTCTAAGAAAAATAATGCAATTAGGGGTGTGAAGTTGTAAATGAGCAGGGCCTAGGAGGATAGTCGAATATTAAGTTCGATACAGACTTTGATGAAGACTCAACTAATATTAATTTATTCATAAGTTCATAATACTAGTTAACTCGATTTGACTTATGTAGAAACATGTGATAATGATAAATAATTTGAACTTATTAACAAATGTCTAAAGTTTCTAAATTGTATTCTTATTATTGATTGAAGAAGTGTATGGGAAAAACAATTAACAGATACTCCCTCTTTCTCTAAATGTTCGTCCCATTTCTCCTTTTTTTTTTGTCCCAAAAAAATTAGTCTCATTTTCAAAATTAAAGATTCAAAATCACTAAATTTTCAAAACTTGTAACATTTAGGAACAGAGTATTACATAATGGCGGTGTATATTATCAATAATTTTCAAAGCGTTCGTAAAAATAACCAAAATTAAAGTTTCAAAATCACTAAATTGAAATGTTTGAAAAGTCAAATGGGACAAACATTTAAGGACAGAGGGAGTATAAATTTGGCTATTTCTGTAGTATTGAAGTAATAATTATATTTTTTAAATTGGTGACAAACTAACTAAGGAACATTTGTTTTAATCGAATTAACCATAAACTCGTACATGCACGACAAGTTATATCTTTTCGTAAATGCATCAGAATAATAAATATGAAAGATGAAGATGTAAATATTAATTAAATATTTCGAAACACCTCTTTAAATATAATATTATGAGTAAATTTATCACTTGAAAAATTAACCTCTTCGATATTAGATATTCAAATATGAAGACCCTTCTAATTAGTTATATATTCTTGATAAAGCTACATAAGGTTGTTTATAAAGACTGGCCTTTACTCTTATTGATTGACATTGCGTACGACATCATAAACTTAAACTGATGACATTTAAATTTGAAAGGAATCAGAAGGAGTTTCTTATTATTGATTGAAGAAGTGCATGGGAAAAACAATTAACAGATATAAATTTGGCTATTTTTGTAGTATTGAAGTAATAATTATATTTTTTAAATTGGTGACAAACTAACTAAGGAACATTTGTTTTAATCGAATTAACCACAAACTCGTACATGCATGACAAGTTATATCTTTTCGTAAATGCATCAGAATAATAAATAGTATGAAAGATGAAGATGTAAATATTAATTAAATACTCCCTCCTTCCTAAATGTTTGTCCCATTTCCCCTTTTCCTTTGTCCCAAAAAGTTAGTCTCATTTCCAAAATTAAAGCTTCAAAATCACTAAATTTTCAAAACTTGTAACATTTAGGGACGAAGTATTACATAACGATGGTGTATATTATCAATAATTTTCAAAGCGTTCGTAAAAATAACCAAAATTAAAGCTTCAAAATCACTAAATTAAAATGTTTTGAAAAGTCAAATGGGACAAACATTTAGGAACGGAGGGAGTATTTCGAAACACCTCTTTAAATATAATATTATGAGTAAATTTATCATTTGAAAAACTATCCTTTTCAATATTAGATATCCAAATATAAATATGAAGACCCTTCTAATTAGTTATCCTTGATAAAGCTACATAAGGTTGTTTATAAATACTAGTTTCTTCGGAAGTACCCCAACTATTGGTAAAGACTGACATTTACTCTTATTGATTGACATTGTTAGGAAAATTAACAAAAATTTGAAAAGGCTTTCTATAGGAAATAACTGAAAATATCAAAATTGGAAAAAGAAATGAAAACCGAAAAAATAAATTAAATCGGAAACGCTGAGAGTCGAGGCTTGTGTTAGACACAATCTCCGTAAGAAGTAATTGCCCCGCACTGATGCTTACGGTTACTGACAATCTTCTCGTAAGATGCAACGACTTTAACTGTCGTTAGTAGAAGCACTTCAAACTAACGACTTCGGCGAACAAACTAACTGTTTGAAACTTCTGGACTTGAAGGAAATTTATGCTTCAAGATACTTTTCTATCTAACTTGCTAATGATAGAAGGATTACTGAATGAATGAATGATGATTGACAAACTGCAGGGGACTATTTATAGATAAATGAAGAGTTGGGGTGCCTTTTGGGAATAGGCATTATTGGTACCTGGTGGATTATGGACCGTCATATCAGATTCTGGTGAAGGGCTCAGATCTGCTGGACCTGCCAGCACCTGTTCGAACTGGTTCCTTGAACCATTACGACCCTTGACCTGGTTCATCGAACCTGCTTGAACCCTTTGGCGTGGACCAGATCCAAGACCCACGGTCCAACCAAGTTCTGCACCGCCCCAGCCCAATCCGAACGGGCCTAGGCCCAACCGCACCCATGCACTGCACCGCCCCAGCCCAATCCGAGCCTAAGCTGAACCGAAGCACTGCACCTGAGCCACGAACCTTGATCGATTTGCTAAAAATCAAAGGCTCCAATAGCTCCTAGCGAAGTGCAAAGTGCGCCTCTAAAGCGCCCAATGCGCCCTTCGCGGGCTTCGCAGGTGTGGTCCAAATTGAGCTAGTATAAAACTGGCACAATTGGGCTGCACCTTGCATGGTTGGCCCAATGATCCACCTAGGTTGGCCCAAGGAGAAACAACTTGATGCCTCCTCCTTATTTGCATCCACTTATAAACTTGCTTTATTTTTCATCTCTAAGCAATGTGGGATAACTCTTTCATATCCTATAAACTCTTCATTTTCCCATTTCAAGTTACAATCTTTAGCCATTAATTTCTCATTCACCCGGAAATGATTTTGAGTAAATAAATACATTTTCTTAATCTACAACAAATGTAGATTATAAATTTATAACTTATTTCATTTAACAATAAATGAAATCCATTAGAAAATTGGGTCAAAACTTGGTCAAACCTAGTTTCTAAAACCCATATCCAACAATCCCCCACATGAATGACAATTAATGCATGTATGCAGATTCGTCCAAAAGTTCCGGCGAACTACTATTGCATCAGGATAGGTAGCTTATGGCCTTGAACCTTCCCTAGTGAAATACTATCGGATATACTAGCCATTCAGTAGCGCGATGCTTTGAACTAGTGACTGTATAGTGTATACCAAGACAACAGTACTCACACAATAATGGTTCTAACAATTTTTGTTCTCACGTTGTGTCCATTTCGGCCCTGGACCGTATCTCATTCATAAGTGTTCCAATGTAGAAGCGGCCTTATTACTTCTCACTTATATAGGTAATTCATACTATAAAGAGTATCCTGCTATACTCCACCCGTAGGTATAGGAATCATTAAAAGTTATCTCAACTTATCCTCACCACTGCTGCAACTGCACACACTTGGATGTTCTGGGAATGAGTATGAAACAGGTTCCAAGTGTTTCTACTGAACATCATAACTTAGTTTTCTCATTGAACCAAGGGCATGGGATCTCCAATTCTCAAGGTTGAGTGTCCACTATGAGTTCTTTTGTTGTGGGTTTTAGACCCATTCCCTTAACAGTTTATACAATTGATCTATATTTATACCTTTCGTAAACGGATCCGCTATGTTATCATTTGACTTTACATAGTCAATTGTGATAACACCATTTTTGATCAACTGTCAAATGGTTACGACGAATATGTCTAGACTTACCATTATACATACTGCTCTGTGCCCTTCCTATTGCTGATTGACTATCACAATGTATCATAACAGCAGGCACGGGCTTACTCCAACAAGAAATATCCTCCAAGAAGTTCTTAATCCATTCTGCTTCTTCTCCAGCTTTATCTAAAGCTATAAACTCAGATTCCATCGTGGATCTAGCTATACACGTTTGTTACCGCTCCTCCACCAATAGTGAATACATATCCACTTGTGGACTTAGAGTCTGTTGTGTCTGATATCCAATTATCATCACAGTATCCTTCTAATACTGCTGGATACCTCTTATAAAGTATCCCATGATTCATTGTATACTTTAAATATCTCAATACTTTTAATAGAGCCTTCCAGTGATCCACACTGGGATTACTAGTGAACCTACTTAGTTTGCTCACTTAATATGTGATGTCTGGACGTGTACAATTTGTTAAGTACATCAGACTACCAATTATTCTTGCATATTCCAACTGAGAAACTGGTTCCCCTCTGTTCTTTGCTAAGTGTAGAGTCAAATCTACCGGTGTCTTAGCTGGAGAGTCATTTATGACATCGAACTTTCGAAGTACATTTTCTAGATAATGGGACTATGACAGAACTATTCCTTCTGATGTTCTATAAATCTTTATTTCTAATATAACATCAGATAGTCCCATGTCTTTCATGTCAAAGTGCTTCTTTAACGCACGCGGGGTCTTAGCCTGATGGTTAGAGTTCATGGCTTCCAACCTGGAGGTCATGGGTTCGATTCCCCCACCAGTGGTTAGAGGGAATGTCATTGCCCTCCCTAGCATAGCTAGGCGCCTCTGTGAAGTGCATCAAGGTGGGAGCGGTGAAATGTGTTGATCCCCTTTTTATAAGGAAAAAAAAAGTGCTTCTTTAACATGCCTTTAGTATTCATGATCAGTTCATGAGTACTTCCCATTATCAACATGTCGTCTACGTAAAGACAGACAATTACAAATGATTCAGATGTTCCTTTGATGTAGACACACTTGTCACATTCATTTATCTTGAATCCATTTGACAACATAGTTCGGTCAAACTTTTCATGTCATTGCTTAGGTGCTTGTTTTAGTCCGTATAACGACTTTACAGGTTTACACACCTTCTTTTCTTTACCAAGAACAATGAACCCTTCGAGTTGTTCCATATAAATCTCTTCATCTAGCTCTCCATTCAAGAAAGCTGTTTTCACATCCATCTGGTGTATCTCAAGATTATGCACAGCTGCAGTTCCTATGAGAACACGTATGGATGTGATTCTTGTGACAGGAGAATATGTATCAAAGAAATCATATCCCTCCTTTTGTCTAAACCCTTTGGCTACCAGTCGGGCTTTGTACTTATCGATAGATACATCTGCCTTATACTTCCTTTTAAGAATCCATTTGCAACCCAACGGTTTGCATCTTGGAGGGAGATCAACCAACTCACAAGTATTATTATGTATTATGGACTCTATTTCACTGTTAATAGCTTCTTTCCAGAACGGACTATCCGGACCGGATAAAGCTTCTTTAACAGTAGCTGGTTCGTTTTCTAACATATATGATTGAAAATCAGGACCAAAAGACTTTTCCACTCTTGCCCTCTTACTACGTCTAGGTCCTTCATCTTCTTCTCGAGATGGACCATTTGTAGCTTCATGAGTTCTCTTATTAGAACTTGTATCTTTCCTATCCTTAGCAGGAAATATATTTTCAAAGAATGATGCATTCCTTGATTCTATCGTCATTCCTTCATTCATATCAGGAATATCCGACTTGTGCACTATAAACCGATAGGCACTACTATTGCTGGCATATCCAATAAAGATGCAGTTAACCGTCTTGGGACCGATCTTTATTTGCTTTGGCTTAGGTACCTCAACCTTAGCTAGACACCCCCACACTTTAAGGTATTTATAACACGGCTTACGATTATTCCATAATTCGTAAGGAGTCTTATCAATTCCTTTCTTGGGTATCTTATTAAGAATGTAGTTGGATGTGAGTATGGCTTCCCCCCACAAGTTATCGGGTAAGCCTGGACTGATTAAGAGTGCATTCATCATCTCCTTAAGAGTATGATTTTTGCGTTCAACTACTCCGTTAGACTGAGGTGTATATGGTGCAGTCGTTTGATGAATAATGCCAGATTCTCAGCATAATCCTTCAAACGGAGCGACCTATTCTCCTCCTCTATCACTTCGAATCTTCTTAATCTTTACATTAAGTTGATTCTCAACTTCATTCTTATAAGTTTGGAAAGCCATTATTGCTTCATCCTTACTTCTCAAGAGATATACATAGCAATATTTAGTGCAATCATCTATAAAAGTAATGAAATACTTTTTCCCACCTCGAGTTTGCACTAACTTTAGATCACAAATATCCGTGTGAACTAACTCAAGAGGTGTTGTGTTTCTTGTCACCGAAGAAAATGATGACTTAGTCATTTTCGCTTCAACACAAATTTCACACTTGTCAGTTGAATCGAATTTATTCATAGGAATTAATTCTTGACTCACTAACTTCTTAATTGTGTTGTAATTCACGTGACCTAATCTATCGTGCCATAGATTAGGACTATCCAACAGGTAGACATAAGAAACAAACTTTTCATTCTTCGCTTCAAAGCGGATAATATTTCTTACATTCATTTTGAACAGGCCCTTTTCAAGGTACCCATTTCCAAAAAACATATCATTCTTGGTCAATACAAAGTTTTCTAACTCAAACACTAATTTAAATCCAGCCATGCTCAACAGCGATCCGAAAACCAGGTTCTTGCGAATGTCTGGGACATGCAGCACATCCTTGAGAGTTAGCTCTTTGCCTGAAGACATCTTCAGTATAACCTTTCCAAGTCCCATGACATTGGAAGTGACACCGTTTCCCATACACACCTTCTCTCCACTGATAGGAGTGTATGACGAAAAGCAAAATCTATCAGCACATATGTGGCGGGTAGCCCCAGTGTCTATCCACCATTTATTACTGGTGTCTTCAAAATTTGCTAAGGTGGCTTCAAAGGTTTCACACACCATTGCTTCTATATCAAGCCCATTCAGCCTTTCAATAATGGTGGCTTGATTTCTGGAGTCGGTCTCTTGAATCTTGTAGACCCGTTCCAATGAGTTCCACAACTCTTTGGTTGTTTCCATGAAACAGTACTCCTTGTATAGGGCTTTACTTAGCCCACTCAATATGTACATTTTACATATGAGATTTCCATGATTCCATGCCTCTGTGGCTATCCGTCCTTGCGGATCTGAATCATCATCCCGACTAGCGGGGATACCTTGTTCAACGAACATCTTCAAACTGAGGTTGGTTAGGAGGTACAACATCTCCTGTTGCCAGCTTTTGAAATCCGCACCTTCGAACTTCGTTGTTTTGACATTTCCTTAAGAAAACGTAAATTACTTCTTACGATTGTTAGGAAAATTAACGGAAATTCGAAAAGGCTTTCTATAGGAAATAACTGAAAATATCAAAATCGGAAAAATAAATTAAACCGGGAATGCTGAGAGTCGAGGCTTGTGTTAGACACAATCTCCGTAAGAAGTAATTGCCCCGCACTGGTGCTAACGGTTACTGACAATCTTCTCGTAAGATGCAACGACTTTAACTGTTGTTAGTAGAAGCACTTCAAACTAACGACTTCGGCGAACAAACTAACTGTTTGGAACTTCTGGACTTGAAGGAAATTTATGCTTCAATATGCTTTTCTATCTAACTTGCTAATGATAGAAGGATTACTGAATGAATGATGATTGACAAACTGCAGGGGACTATTTATAGATAATGAAGAGTTGGGGTGCCTTTTGGGAATAGGCATTATTGGTACCTGGTGGATTCTGGACAGTCGGATCAGATTCTGGTGAAGGGCTCAGATCTGCTGGACCTGCCAGCACCTGTTCGAACTGGTTCCTTGAACCATTACGACCCTTGACCTGGTTCATCGAACCTGCTTGAACCCTTTGACGTGGACCGATCCAAGACCCACGGTCCTGCACCGCTCCAGCCCAATCCGAACGGGCCTAGGCCCAATCGCACCCATGCACTGCACCGCCCCAGCCCAATCCGAGCCTAAGCTGAACCGAAGCACTGCACCTGAGCCACGAACCTTGATCGATTTGCTAAAAATCAAAGGCTCCAATAGCTTCAGCGAAGTGCAAAGTGCGCCTCTAAAGCGCCCTTCGCGGGTGTGGTCCAAATTGAGCTAGTATAAAACTGGCACAATTGGGCTGCACCTTGCATGGTTGGCCCAATGATCCACCTTGGTTGGCCCAAGGAGGAACAACTTGATGCCTCCTCCTTATTTGCATCCACTTATAAACTTGCTTTATTTTTCATCTCTAAGCAATGTGGGATAACTCTTTCATATCCCATAAACTTTTCATTTTCCCATTTCAAGTTACAATCTTTAGCCATTAATTTCTCATTCACCCGAAAATGACTTTGAGTAAATAAATGCATTTTCTTAATCTACAACAAATGTAGATTATAATTTTGTAACTTATTTCATTTAACAATAAATGAAACCCATTTGAAAATTGGGTCAAAACTTGATCAAACCTAGTTTCTAAAACCCATTTCCAACAGACATTGCGTACTACACCATAAACTGACGACATTTAAATTTGAAAGGAATCCTTGAATCAGAAGGAGTTAATGACATTCTTGAAAATAAAACATTACTTCCACCGTGCTTGTTAGATAAAACTTCACCCCTAACACGTGATTTCCTATCCGCATAATAATCAACTTGGTAACGTTACATAAACCAAGAGACACATTAATATTACGAAGCAACACAACCTTCCAGCACAATGCATGTTTAGGAATACCAAATGAACAAATACTATTCAAAAACTCTAAAATATGAATATCATTCATTAAATCATGAGATTGATCCGGATGGCTAGGCAATCAGAACTCAAGTAAATTCTTCCTCCCTTGTCATTAGTGGATACAATGTAATCATTTATCAAATTGACAACATCCAATGTTGGTGTCAAAATAGGGCTTGCCTCAAAATAAGACTTATCCAAATCACAACGATGAATGTCTGGATATACTCTATGTACCATTTCAACGATCAGATCATTCATGCTATCAAGCAGAAACTTCTATGAATTTTTGACTGAAACGACACTATCAATAGGTTCATTCATATTCCCCTCTCCAATTCTTGCAATCCATTCAACATATTCCTTAAACTAATCAAAATTTGTTTTTGACACAAAACTCTATAATCTCATATTTCTATTTAATCTTAAAACAATACAATGAGAACACAAATAAAAAAATTTGACATTCGCATGCACAATATCCTGTCGATTGTCCTTTGGAATAACGCATAACATTTGTCGGAAAATATTTCTGATACTTCTATCCAACGCTTCAAACAATGTTGATTTATCATTGGTGCTTTGTCCGAAATAATAAAACTTACATTTCAAAATCAATTATGCCAATGGACTTTTCTGTTTTATATTGCACAAGAAATCCTCATTAATATTAAAAGGAATAGTATTGAAGTCCATATATAATGATCCAATTATACCATCTTAATAAAATGTGAATTTTATTAGTCTAGATTTAGAGGATCCAATTATTAATATACACCGTTTACTAATAATTTGGTCAATTAGATTAGAGTAATATTTACTTCTTCCGCTAACAAGCTACACAATTATTATTTGCATGAAAATTAAGAAAAATGTTAGTAAATTAGATATTGTGAGTATGCAAATTGAGGTAAGAGAGATAAAACGGGCTAGAGAATAATAATTGAATTGTTGTTGTTAGTATGATATATGAGTCTCATTAATATAAAAGTAATAAAATATTTTATTTTTAAAAATTGTGTATTTTGTAGTGGAATGCCAAATGAATAAGTGTGTAGTTTATAATGAGACGGAAGGAGTATTGATATTGTTATTGATTCTTGGTTAATTAAATTTGAATTTTATGCATACGGGAAATCTTTGGACGAATCCTCACTTATTTCTGCTAGCCGTATAGCACATCCATTGGCCAAATTCCATTTATTTATTTTTGTCTTCTATTTGTTGTTTCAAATCACCTAGTCAACATGAGACTTTTTCATTTTCTTACTTTTTTATCCGAATAGAATATGTAATCTATATTATAAATATTATAAATGAGGGAAGGGGTGCTACAATACTATGAATAGTGTCAAGCGACAAATTTCCCATTTTGCCCTCATACATTTGTTCCTTTCTTATTTTGCGCTTGAAATATTTTTTTTTAATTAAAAAAAAAAAACCCGTGTCCTTGGTCACGGGCATGTACTAGTCTATATCTATATTATAAATGAGGGAAGGGGTGCTACAGTACTATGAATAGTGTCAAGCGGCGAATTTTCCATTTTGCCCTCATACATTTGTTCCTTTCTCATTTTGCGCTTGAAATATTTTTTTTTAATTAAAAAAAAAAACCCGTGTCCTTGGTCACGGGCATGTACTAGTCTATAGTATAAATGAGAGAATGGGTGAATAGTTGAATGAATAGTTTTAAATGGGTTTTTTCCCATTTTGCCCTCATATATTTGTTCCTTTTCCATTTTGCCCTTAAATTTTTATTTTTTTTTTAAGTTCCAAATGGGTTTTTTTTTTCCATTTTGCCCTCATACATTTGTCCCTTTTTCATTTTGCCCTTAATTTTTTTTTTTTAAGTTTAAAAAAAAAAAAACGTGTCCTCAGACACGGGCTTATTCTAATGCATGATATCTTAGATCTATAAACTAACTAGTAAAAGCCTGTGTCCGAGGATACGTTTTTTTTTTTAAATTAAGCCCGTGTTCGAGGACACGTTTTTTTTTTTTTTTTTTTTTTAAGGACAAAATGGGAAAGAGACAACTTAGTGAGGTCAAAATGAGAAATTTGACACTTAATACTGTTCATTCAACTGTAGCAAGGACCACTACCATTTATACTATAGATTTTGTTTCCTTTAAAATAATAATAATAATAACAATAATAATTGATTTCATTACTATCTACTTACTGTACATATCTCTGTCCCACAATCTTAATAAAAACATTTTTTAAAATTATTTATTTTGAAATGAAAATAAAATCATACTCATTATTATTATGCCGAAAGAGCTCACAAAAATCTACTAATGAAATTCAAGAATCACTCAAAATAAATAATAATTGAACCGCCGGTTCCGATTCACCATTTTGGTGAACCTTAACCGGCCCGCCTCCAAGCCGGTTCCGATTATCCCGGTTCCGGTTTTCTCCCCGGTTCATGACGGTTTCGGGCTTTTTCGGGCCAGTTTCGATCCAATTTTCCGATTCCGATCCGGTTTGGCCATTATTATATTTTAGACTGTAAGTCTGTATCTATTAAAGGTAGTACCTTTAATAGATACATAGATACAGACTTACAGTCTAAAATATAATAATGTTTTTTATATTATCCTTTCATTCATTTTCTATTCTAATTTTCTTTTATAATCACAACACTAATTAGCTTACGATTTTTTCACCATTTCTCTCATAGTCTTTTTTTTTAAAAAAAATTTTGTGTCCAAAATTTTAGACCATCCCCATCAGTGACCCTGACCCAACCCAACCTCAAATAAAATATTAATTTTTCTCATCCAACCCAACTCAACCCAACCTTATATAATTTATACTCCCATCAGTGACCTCGACCCAACCCAACCCAACCCAACCCAACCCAACCTTTTAAAAATAAAATTAATATATAAAATATATTAATTTTAAAAATATATTTATATAAATACAAAATCAAAATAATTAGATCAAAAAAAAAAAAAAAAAAAAAAAAATTGCACAACCGGGGTCAACCGAAGGGCAACAAATTGCCCGAAGTCATGGCATTTCGTGACTTTCCTTTACTTTTTCTTTTTTTTTTTTTTTTTTTTTTTTTGGGGGGTGACTCTCACTTGGAGAGTCACCGATGTACATGGTCTTAGTCACTATTAATGTGGGACGGAGAGAGTAATTATTTTCCTCTTTGCTTTTTTAAAGGGTGATTTTTATTATGAGATATATCTGAATGTCAGTATTCATATTTTTATAATTATAATTAAAAATAAAAATGTGAAGAAAAAAATAGGCACTTAAATTTTGGGGCAACCCAACCCAAAGACATGTCATTGTATTTGTTGTGAGGTCACTATCCAGTTAGCCCAAGTTAGCCAACAACCGTACCATAAACTGATTTAAATTAAATTAAATTAAATTAAATTAAATTTGTTCCACTCACGTCGGACTCGGAGCATTCTTATTAAACAAAAACTTTAAATTACTCCAAACTTTATGCTATTATCCAGGAATATAAAATTATGATTCCATTTTTATAGATGCTATACAAAGATTATTAATTTATTTTTTTATTCATAAGTTTCTTTTATGACAAAAGAAACTTATTATACAACATTATTTAAAAATTATACCGTATGCAATATGCATTATTTAAAAATTATGATATTACATTATTAATACTGTCTCCTGTTATCACCGTCGGTCACTTAAAATTGATCGCCGCTCGTCGGAGATCGATCGCCAACTGATGTTGTATTATATTCAGAATGATATAATATACTATTCAATATGCATTATTATCCATTGTTATATATACAATATTATTCGCAAAATAATATGACTTGATAATACAATTTGGAGATATTTTTTATTAGAACCTTCTATTTTCTTTAAAAAAAATCGTGTTTCAATTTTTTATTTATTTATCATCCGTCCAAATTTTTTATTATTTTTTTTATGAATTATACTAGTACGTGATAACACACAGTAGTTGAATTGTTAGCGTAAAGAATCAAACTTCTTCGTGTCACCACCTACTGGTACCACCCAACGCACCTCCTTTACAGGCTAATAAAACACACACAAACACCCATACACACAGTTTGTTGCCCTTTCCCTTCCCCAACCGTCCCCTTCAAACCACTTTTACCGCCACCTCCTCCTCCCCTACCACCAATCCTAATGAATAATTCGTCGTCGTCTCCGTCGCATCATCCACCCCAAACTAGGGTTTATCCTGAAATTGAACAATTCCTAGTCAACGATGAATCTTCGACCTTTCCATGGGATTGGTCTGACTTTCTCGATTTCAATCTGGACGAAGAAGATCAATTTCATCCCCTCCAATCATTTCCTTCGCCTCCATCCATACTTCCCCTCCATCTGACTCCACCAATTTTGGAACCTTCTCCTGCCAATTCCGACAAGATTGGAGAGCGTGACCCGAGGATGAGTTGTGAGAATTATCTGGCGGGTTTGGTACCGTGCGCTTGTCCGGAAATGGATGCCATGCTTGCTGCTGAAGATCGATCTCTTCCTCCACCTCCATCTATCCCTCCCGTCCCACTGAGTCCACCAATTTTGAAACCTTCCCCATCCAATTCCAAAATTTCGAAGTCTTCTCCCTCCAATTCTGACAAGATTCGCAAGCGTGATCCTAGGATGAGTTGTGAGAATTTTCTGGCTGGCATCATTCCGTGTGCTTGTCCGGAAATGGATGCTATGCTTGCGGTTGAAGAGGAGGAGGAGGAGGAAAGTGGTGGAGCAAAGAAGAAGAGGGCTAGGACTGTGAGGGTTGCTGGGTCGAGTGCTGTCAAGTGTCAGGTTCCGGGCTGCGAGGCTGATATTAGTGAGCTTAAAGGATATCATAAGCGGCATCGGGTTTGTCTCCGGTGTGCAAATGCTACTGAAGTGTTGCTTGACGGTCAGAGTAAGAGATACTGTCAGCAATGTGGCAAGTAAGCTCAATTTACTGTATAACTAGTTTTATTAGTTGTTGAAATAACATGCTTTAGAAATTGACTACTGTATATAAGTAATTTAGTTGTTGAAATACCATGTTTAAAAAAATTGGTGACAAGCATAATTAATTGTTGATTTATCATGTTTTTTAGGAGCTGATGACTTTACGATGTCCATAGTTTGTGTTTAAACATGCTGGGGATCTAAAACAAATGTCTGTGACTAGAAACGTGTGACCTTCACCGAAGGTGAGTACATGATTAGTTGGATTGGTGGCACACATTTAAGTGGTTAGTTGGTCTGTAACTAGAAATATGTGACTTTCACCGAGAGTGTGGAATACGTGATTGGTTGGATGGGGGCACACATTTAAGTAGTTAGTCGAGCAAGTCATATGCTTGACACATCACTTTGAGCAAACTTGGGAATTCTCTTAGGATCTGTTGTGTTTTCCATATTGAGTGGGGTTGTATGAATTTAAAGCTTACATCATACTAGACAGGGAGTGAGTAAATGCTTTTCTAATTGTGGGTGTCTGTTAGGACTCATGGTGGGATTCAATTATTCATTAATGTTAATTTACATAAATTCGATGAACTTAGAAACCATATTTTCTGGTATTCAGGACCAATTCCATTTGTGAAGTTCATTTTTTGGTAATGTCCTATCTAGAAAAATAACTTCTAGAGTTACCTTTCATGATATTTTAAATTTATTTCCCATTGATTCAAGAAACTTAATATGCTAAATGGAAATTATGATAGACTGATCGGTCTCAAATTATTTTGGGACTAAGGCTTTGTTGTTGTTGTTGTTGATCAGTCTCAAGGATAATTATGTATTGCTTTGGAAAAAAATAGTTTTACGAGAGGGACTCTCCAAATTACAAATAGGACAGAAGTAGATCTACCGAGGACAACCGAAGCAATTCTCATAACGTAAATTGAAGGGTTTATTTGTTGGACATTTATTTAATTAGTATTCCAAATTGCCAAATTGCAGAAATGAGAATATCCTCCTTGAATGAATCTGAACCGTGCTTTAACTATTAGCATTAGATAATTTCATATGTCATTGGAGTTTTATTCTGTTACTTTATCAGTCCCATTAAAGAGTCTTATTTTGAAAAGCAAACCCCTGAAGGAGTACTTTATAGCCCCTTTAGCTCATTATAATAATTTACTCATTAGTGCCCTAACTTGTCATTCTGGGAAATGAGGGTGAAACTAGACTACAATAGCGTAAGTTTTAAGAACATACCTCCCTCATAAGATAATCAGGAAGCTGAAATTAGCTCATGGAAAGTGGTTGATGGAGAATTAATAAGATCATGGTGATCGAATGCCTAGGTTCAAAAATTAAGGGCAGAAGCTAATTACTTTTGCTTTGAGTTCAAGAATATTGATTTCATGCACTGTTAACATTTTTTTTTTTTGATAAGAAAAGAAGGTTGTAATATCTTAAGATCAGTTTACATTGGATGGACAAGCAGTCCATCAAAAAAGAAAGAAAAATAATCCATAAAACACTAAAACAGGGAAATGAAGGTTTACCTTCTTTTAAAAGTGAAGTTGATGGAAGAGTCATGTCAAATGTGCGTATGATTTTGTGATGATTGTCCTTGCTAACTGACCAAATACCGAACTGTGACTGCTTTCTTTTGAACCATATGCTGATACACTAATCCTGTTGTAGGTTTCATATACTGTCAGATTTTGATGAAGGTAAACGTAGTTGTAGAAGGAAATTAGAGCGCCATAACAATCGACGTCGAAGAAAACCCTCTGATTCAAAGGGCTCTGTTGAGAGAGAACCTCAACAGGCCATATCAGTTGAAGACGCCTCTTGTCATGAAACTGGAAAAGGTACAATGCATTTGGATTAAAGTTGTATCAAGACACTTTATAACAACCCCCTCTCCCTTTCTATCCCACACAGGCAGACACAAGCTCTTACTTTAATTAAAATATCTAACCAAAAAAAAAAAAAAAAAAAAAAAAAGACAAAAGGAAATTCAGGAAAAGATAATGAATAAAGGTGAATGAAGAGCTTCCAACAAATTCCCTTACTGTTCCATTACTTGAGATGTTAATGAGGTAGAAAGTCCTGTCTACTTTTTAGCTTAAAAATGTTCACCCTCAAACACCGTATGGGATATATGTGAGTTTTTTTTTCTTCTGATTATTTTACGTGGAATAAGGGATTGGAGGGCAATGTCAGTGTAGAATGGGGTAAGCCTTCATCTTTGAATCCTTTTGCAGTTCTAATTCTAAATTTTCTTGTGCCGCAGATAAAGAGTGCTTGAACAGCCAGGCAGTGGAAGAAAATTTACAGGAGACTGAAGGGCTTAAATCCTTACCTTGCCCAGTCAATGCTCAACATGTCCAAAGTGATAGCATTGGGTCTGGTGAAACTCAAGTAGATGAAGAGAAGGAAAAGTATGCCAATTCTCCATCCTATTGTGACGATAAGAGTGCTTTCTCCTCTGTGGTACGTTGGCCTGAAATACAATTGCTGCTTTCATCTGTTTTGTCTTTTGATTCTGTAATAAGCTTATATATATATTGGTCGTATTAATTAGAAACTGTTTTGTAGTGTCCAACAGGGCGAATTTCTTTCAAGCTTTATGATTGGAATCCCGCGGAGTTCCCTCGTAGACTTCGGCACCAAGTACTATAAGGATTATCATTACAGTTTAGTATTGAAAGCAAAATAAATGCTTATTCTCTTCTATTATATCAGGGGTCAAGTAACACAGGTTGAATATCTGTGCAGATATTTCAATGGTTGGCAAGCATGCCTGTTGAGTTGGAGGGATATATTCGTCCTGGATGTACAATCTTGACTCTGTTCATTGCAATGCCAAATTTTATGTGGGTTAAGGTAATCTATAGTACACCCTCCGTCCCGGAATAAAAGTCGCACTTTCCTTTTTGTTTTGTCCCAAAATAAATGTTGCGTTTCTAAATTAGGAAATAAACTTAGAGCACATTTGACATTGTACAAGCTAGTAAAGCACACTCCTGAAAAATGTTGACAAGTCAAATACGACAATTATTCCTGGACAAAGGGAGTATCACTTTGATTCAAAATGGTTGGCAGAAGACACTCACTCTGTTCCCTCGATAGAGTCAACTAGTTCTTTTTACGATGTTCCCAGACCCAGAAACTTGTCTGTTTTCTAAAACAAACTATCTTTTATGATACTTTTTCCGATATTATCCTTGGGGTTAATTTACTTACTTTAACGATGGGACCCATTCAGATCCATTCTTTCCCGGCAATTTCTACTCTATCAGTCAACATACATAAACCATTTGGATGTCTTTTCAGTTTTCAAATTTAAGTGAAAGATTAATTATAAAATATGTGGCCAGAATATGTAAATCATTCCAAATTTAAGCAAGTCTTATCAGTATTCATAATTTTGGACGAGCTCAAGGGGTATTATTGGAAAGTTATAAAGTCAATTGCTTTTTCTTAATTTCTGTGCACAGTTTAAGGAGTCTTTTTTGGAATGGACTTGGTATGTTTTTTTTTTAATTGGAAAAGATTGCAAGGGGCATTTCTCAGCCAACCATGAGAAATTTGTTGTTCAATGGATGATATATATTTGTGTGTGTGTGCGTGTGTCGATATACTTCAATAAGAGATCCTAGTCTTTGGAGGCATCAGTTAGTACTTTGGAGATGTTCATATTGTCATTAGCTTCCAAGAACCTCTATCTTTGCTTTTGCTTTATTCTTTAAATCTCTAATCTGTTATGTTTCCTGTCTCTTAGTTGTGGGTTATGCGATATTTAGTTGGTTATCTAACTTTACAACAATTCCTTGAACAGTTAGATGAAGACCCTGTGGCATGCATAAGTGACCTTGTTGCACCAGGAAATATGCTATCTGGACGAGGCACCTTCCATGTTTACCTCAACAGCATGATGGTCAGCGTTATGAAAGGTTTGTTTATGACTTAAGTACTTGGGTCCTTTCATGTCACTCTATTGCAGTTTCATTATTGTCACAGCTTTAGAGATGGTAATTTTGTTGCTTCTCATTTGTTAGACAGCAGCAACCTCCAAGTTCATAAATTGTTCATCTTTTAGTGAAAACAAAATGTTGCTAGTTCTACCAATGATATCTTAGAGAAGTTGATACAGCTGTTAATCACCAGTGAAATATATTTTTCTTAGTTTCATCTCTCCCCTGGGATCTCGAGGTTGTAACCTTCAGAATGGGAGCTGGGATGGATGAATCACTCCCTGAATGATCAGAGGAGAGAATTTTCGTTTCAGATGTTGATTTAGGGCTGGGTTTACTTCATAGAAGAATTGGCTGGGTAGGAGAGGGAATATGGGGATTTATGTATAGCGCTCAACTCTTGAGCTCTTCTTAACTCTCCAGACATAAAGCTGGGGCAATGTTTAGCTGCTTTGAATTCCTTAATGGTGCATTGTTATATGGGATATGGTTGTATTTTTTGGGATCTGAGATAGGTTGCAGCTTTCATGGCCTAATATTTAGTTTCTTTTGTACTTAGCTCATCTCTTAAAGTGTAAATAGCTATAAATGAAGCCCAACATCAGCTTTCAGTAGTTAGTTACGTGTACTGGCCCTAGCAAGCATTCTGGGCACTGGGAGTGAATGGTTTCTCTATTTTCAACCCTGTGCAAACATGTAAGAAGTTAATAATTAGTCCTTGACCTAGTCTATTATTTATCAAGTGTACACCCCCTGTAGGGGGAAGGGTACCTCTTGTGTTACACTCGGTATATAATGTCTGCTTTGGACGTTGATAATATGTTTTCTTTTTCTGATCAGTAGATGTGTAATTGCTAATTAGAATCAGGTCATACGTACTGCGTACACCAGAAGTGATGCAGGTGTGTTGCAAGTAGAAAGATATATTTGCTGGAAACAGCTAGCTAACGCGGCTAGTAAAGCAGAGAATTCCCATCATTATTTGCTTTACGATTCGAAAGACGGTTGCTCACTGAATTTACCTTGATGCACATACATATACTCAAAAGTTTAGTTATCATACATTGACTCTAGGTGCTCATGAAACTTGTCCATATTAATTATTCTGTACTCCGTACAACCTAACAATCTGATGTAGTTTCTTAACGTTTATTGGATACGCTTTCTACATTCCTTAAAGTAACACAGTGAGACTAATTAATCACCTTTAAAGAAACCAATATAACGAACCATCTGGGAACCTCAAAAGTACTTACTTATCAATCTTAATCTTATTCTACTCAAATTGATGCTGATTTGGGCTGCATCAAGGAGTATACTCTTAAAATTTTGAGACTACATTACGCTAAAGTTGTCTGAAACCCCTCAAAAGTATTAATTGAATCTGGCATTGTCCTCCATATTTTGAAAATTGAAGCATGGATGCTTTCGACCTACTGGTGAACATTTCTACTTTTGAAAGCCCCACACATTTGTTCCACACAAATGGTCCCAAACAAACACAATGGAGCTGCAGTTCAAAGGTTTCTTCTACGCTTGCGTTTGTAGTCGTAAGACAAGCTCAGCAATAGCTCTTACTGGCGTTGACACAAACTGTGAGATTTGAAACGCAATACTCCATGAGTATATGTGTTGGTGATAATCTTGGTATGTGCAGCAAACCTTAAATTTAGCAATAGACATGAGTATAGCTGTTGGTGAATGGAGACCCCAAATTTTCAATCTTAAGATATAATTTCAAATAAAGTTCCACTCCCTTTGCACAGAAGAATATCTGTCAAAAACTAAAACAGATACACGGCAGCCAATTTTCATGATTGATTGACATAATATATTGATCAATTGAACTTTGAACTTGTATTCCAATCTCTCTATTTAGCTAGTAGGAAGGAAGGAGACATCTGTTGGCAAGCCATGTTATTTGATGTTATTTCTGTAGTAAGCAATTTTAGTGGCAAATATACCTAATTATCCTTACTACCCACCTTATCAACTTTTAGTAGTGCAAGTATATATTTGATAGTTGTGAAAGGGAATTTAGTAACTTCCTTGAAAATGGGTTTTTACTTTGGGACCTTTTTGTTCTTGAATAATTAATGGCACTCATTTTGGCACATAGGGAGTCATTTATTTCCCCCCATCATTTTTTGAGACGTTGAAGTTGATTTCTAACAGCATACTCTTTCTGATTTCCTGGCGGCTGATCTCTAGAATATTTGTCTTGTTGGACTTTTCATGGTTTATAATTGGCCATACACCTAAATGCATGCAGGTGGAACTTCGGTGATTAAAGTTACGGTGAAGGAACATGTTCCAAAGCTCCATTATGTTCATCCTATATGCTTTGAAGCTGGCAAGCCCATGCAATTCGTTGCTTGTGGAAGCAATCTGCTTCAGCCAAAATTTCGGTATGGAAATCATGCCTTTTTGAATCATAACGTTGATATATATGATACTTCATGAGATGGCATGGAAAGCGTCGGCTCTTCCACGTCCCTGTCAAATGAAAATCTGAAACATATTGATGATGAATTCAGTTAATTTCGTCTCTTAACAAATGTAGCTTTACCTCACCACTATTAGCTGGGTATCTTAACCGTTAATAGTAGTTTTAACTGTCTAAATTCCCTGTGCCCTATGAAAACATACAAAACAAAATGCTTCTTGCCAACATTGACTGGATAGTGGTCAGAAATGTGTTGGAAAAGACTGAGGTGGTGTTTGATAGCAACAAGCACCAACAAGCACTTAATGCTTGTTGTTGAATGGTTTTCTTTTGTACAACTACTTCAAATTAAGAGCGAACCTTGACTTGAATTGTAACAATCATCACATATTTCTCTTACCCAACAGGCATCAATATTCTCACTTGTCTAATAAGAGCCTCTAAAGATGAAGATTGACAATAACTTATTTACAAACACTCAAATTCCCTAAGATTGTCATTCATCAACAAGCATTAAGTGTTTGTTGGTGCTTATTGTTATCAAACACCTCCTGAATGTATGTTGGAGAAGTAAAGCTGAACTGATCAGGAAGGCGGTTTCATTGAGATTTGCTTGTGTATTCCAGAATCATGAGTCATTCGATTGTTAAGGATGGATCTTGTTTAAGACAAAGGTTACTTACTCTCACTGAAAGGAGAAAATCCTATAGCCTATAGGCAGAAATGACTTATGTAGGAAATACTATGATGCCACATGATTTGGTAGAAAGCATCCTCGAGCCAAATCTTATTTAACCTATTCACACTTGGCACCAAATCTGCTGGAGAAAGGAAGTATGTATACAAAATATCGTCTGTGCATTTTAGATGGAAGCATGCTCTATATGTTGAAATGGTTTGAATGCTCAAATTATTAGTATAGGGTGGTAATTTCTGAAATTCAGATGTTGACTGCTTGGTAGTGCACAAATTCGAGATGGACGTGGTAGAAAGACTGTCTTTTTCTTACCTTGTGTGTATGCAATGAGACTTCACCAACTAGTTAACAGGTACAGGTTGAGGATACTACAATTACGAAATATGCTGACATTTCGAGGACTTTGGATCTGAGGAATGAAATAAATTTTGTGATAAAAGATGTTGCTTTAAGCGGAAATGAATATCACGTGCTTTCTGTGAACACATGTTCACTTTGTAGTCACCTGTGTTCTTAAATTGTAAGATGCTCTCAACAATGTTGCATAGGTGTATCTCTGAATTAAACTGTCGCTCATTCTTACAGGAAAACCTATGGACTGTTTTACGGGTGCCCATAATGACAATATGCATAGCCTTGCCTTTTTACTTGCGTATTTACTTCTCACTTAATGCATCAATGATATCTTTCTTGTGCCCATTTCATCTGTTTTTGTTCAACACTGTTAATTATCCAAAAGTAATGTTAACCTTTTACTGTAACACAATTTAAATTCTCATTCTCATATTCTGTTATTCAAGACAAATCTTCTGGTGGTTTTGGTTTGTGTTTATTAATTGTTATTCCGGTCGATTTACAGGTTTCTTGTATCTTTTGCTGGGAAGTATTTGAAGCATGATGTGTGTGTTCCGGCACCATGTGATAAAGCTGAAGACTCTCCTACTGTCATCGACCATCAGTTGGTGAATATATGTGTCCCTCACACTGAATGCAACATTTTTGGCCCTGGATTTATTGAGGTATGTCCTTTTAAGTGTTTTCTTTATTTATCTATTTTGTATGTTTGAGTGAACATTGAAAGGTGCATTTACATTTATGCTCGCTGCTGGATGTTTGTGATTGTCGTGCAATGAGATAGTTTGGTGGTGGTGATCATTTACTTTTTATTTTTTATTTTCTATTTTTATGTTTTATATTTCCCTTCAAGAGAACATCCTCATGCAATTAGATACTCTATTTTGAAGGTTGAGAACGAGTCTGGCTTATCCAATTTCATTCCCATTCTGGTTGCCGACAAAGAAATATGTACTGAGATCAATAGAATGCAGAAGAGATTGGATTTATCTCTTTGCCCAGAAGATTCACAGTCTACGTCTAGTTTTTCGAATGAGATTGTGACATTGAGACACAAAAAGTTCTCTGGATTCGTTTCTGATGTAGCATGGTTACTCAAGGAGCCAACACTAGAAATTGTGGATTACGTATTGACTACATCTCAGCTACAAAGATTCACTTGTTTACTAGAATTTCTTATTGAGAATAAGTCCACCAAAATTTTGGGAAGAGTTTTATATTACATGAAGACGTGGGTTGATGAAAGCGTATCGACTTGCATTCCTGAAACTGAAATGAGGCTATTTCGGGAGACCATGATTCATGCTACACATATTCTTGGTGAACATCCGGAGAAAAGACTGAATCTGGTATTGCACTCAACAATTGTGGTTCCGGAGGAGAATGATCAAAGGTCAAGAGATGTGCTTCCCGCCACTCAATTTACGAACCAGGTGAGGAAGTCAATTAATATTTGGATGCTACCCACCATGGTTATATTAACAGTTCCACTTTACTGTGCATCAAATATATATGTGTGGGTGTATATATACACACACACATCCATATATGTATATTCATCATAAAGGAATAAATTTACAAACTACTCAAGCTGGGAGAAAGGTGCCATAATTTTCAAAATTCAGTCCTTCATGGATGAAGCAATCATACAAAGAGAGTCACTATTAATAGAAGTATGAAACCTAGGAAATCTTTTGTTTTTGCTCCAATACTATCCCAAAAACTTATTTTATGACTACCATGCCCTTTCCTTAAACTTCCCTTCATAATTTCTTTCAAAAAACCAAAACATATTCCCTATGCCATATGTTCTCCCCCTCATTATATGTCCCCCTTTCATAACTTACCATGTATTTATGTATCATGATCACTCAAAACTTACTTTGAACAATTATGGGTGTGCTTCTCTCTGGTTTTGGGATTTTTTTTTTTTTTTTTTTTTTTATCTTTTTGGTCTTACCATCTTTTTCCCTATCTATTTTACTTCCTTTTCAATAATAATAAGAAAAGGAACCTTGAAAGGAGATTACTAAACAGCGAAGCTTGATTAATGTAGAGGTTTACTTATGTCCACTTATGTACACCAGCTTATTTTACAAACAAAAACTAAGTCTAAAAATCATTCTCGTTGACTCTTAAAAACAATTTCATTTTTTTTTTTAAATTAATTATTTGTTTGCCAAATAATAATTATGCATTTATATGTATGTATCTCTAAAACTAATTTATTCCTAGTATTGACTCTCACTACTTGTTTGAGCGTTTTGTTTCTGTTCTCTCTTTGTTTATACCCTCCTCTGCTTCTAAAACCAAGGTCCTTCAATATCCATTGTGTTAAATATGTCTATATTCTCATTTTGCAGGGAATTGAGATCACAGGAAATTTGGATGCTTCTGTAGACAGTACAATCACTGTTCCCCTTTTAAATAGGGATGTCATCATGACTATGAGCAACCTTTCTAAGGAACGGCCGAGGACATCATGCAATCCAGTATACATTAAAACTAACCGAGCGTTGAAATCCCGCCCTCTTATCTTTGTCATTGCTTCTGCTGCTCTCTGTTTTGGAATTTGTGCGGTTCTTATCCACCCTCACAAGGCCAGCCAAATTGTAGTTACTATCCGGAGGTGCATATTGGACAAGTCATAAAATTAATGAAATCCCTAGTCCCCATGGAGGGGTTAGTTTGTACATTATCATTGTACACGTGGTTAGGTGTAACTTACTATTGAGGTATCTGAAGAACAGAATCCAACTTGTCCATGGGCTCATTGTTAATTTAGACATAGGCTGCTGGTCGATGAGGTGGAGAAGAAACTATTGGAGATGGTATGCTATCTAAGATCACAGTTTTTTTTTTTTCTGGGCAGGTATTACATTTTTCCTCGCCCCTTTTTTTTTTTTCTTCTGTGGAGAAGCTAAAGGCTCATGTATTTCTTTTTTGTAACTTGGTTCTGTTTTTATATGCTTGACTCGATTCTTTCTATTTTGTCGGGGACTTCCAAGCGACGAAGCGTATTAATACAATGGAGTTGTGCAAGTTTTTTGGTGTTTGCTTCTAACTCTGAGCTTCTGTATTCCTGACTCTGTTCTTCTGTATTTCTGACAAACTTCACCCGTCAGACCTCCATCTGTCCCAGCAACAGCACATTTTTAACATGTTGGAAACCCTGTGTAACCGGGCAGTTGGAAACTCCAATATAACCAAGGAAATATTCACCTCTTTTTTAACCTAAGGTTGTTAGGTTTCAAGGAACAAATTTGAATTCTCGTAACCACTTCCCTCTTAGGTTTAGGTTTCAAGTAACAAACTTGCATTTTCGTAACCACTCCCAACCCTTAGGTTAGGTTTCAAGTAATGGAAATTTGGATTCTTTATCTTTATATATAAAATAGCTAGCAAAGTTTGGTATAAATATTTTCCCGTTTCTGAATAAGGAAAGTTGGGCATTATTATCTTTTCCTTTGTTAAATGTGTGATGTAATAAAAAAAAATGTGTGATGTGCTCTTTTAGGAGCAAAAGTTTGCATGGTTTTTACTTAGTCCGTCTCATAAAACGTAATTACGAGAGGAAAAACATATTAGAATTTTTTGATACACCCAGAGATGATATATAAGGGTTATGCGTGAACTATTGTTGGCTTAATAAGGAGGTGTTTTTCATGTCATTGGCTCTTAAGTTGGTGGTTCCAAACAAAAGGCTCACTCCTCTTCTAGGGTCTTCAATTTCAAATTTTATGTCTCGTTAGTCTTGCTGTTTGCTAAAGAGCGAAAATGCCTCCCTCCTCTTTTCAAAATGATCCGTCAACTTGGCCCTCCAAAGTTGACCTTGCTGTGAAAGGTTGATAGTATGGGTTAGGCGGATGTGAGATCCCCCAGATCCTAACAACTAATATCAGAGCTCCGACGGGATACCTCGGGATGCCTAGATTTGATTGAAAAGGAGGCTGCAGAAAATAAAGATTCAATTGCATCGATCCGGAAGATTCAAACGTATAGATTCATGCGGGATCATAGATGCTCAGATTCATATGGTTCACATTGCAAGGATCCATGATGAGGAGGTTGTTGAAATCCAGTCATGATCGTGGCACAGACTCAAGGTGTTCGTGGGATTGTTGGGCAGTCAACTTGGGTTGCAGAAAGATTGCTAAATAAGAAATTTTCTTAGTGCGAATTTGGGTGATGGAGCGGAAGATATGAAAGATGAGGAGATGGAGATCGCAGTTTCATTAATATTAAGAGGAGAGCAGTCTGATATTTCATGGGTATTAGATTCGGATACTCAAGGCGATTCCGAAAGAACAAATCGGTCAATAGTCGCAAGTTGAAGAGATATGCGGGTCAAGACACAGAAAATACTCTTTTGCAATAGCATGGAGAAGAGTGGTATAAATCGATTGGCCACGTGAGAAAAGGAATACTTCTTGTAGAACGACAGAGGAGCGATCGATAGTAAGCTCTAGAAGAGAGGTTAGAATGTTGTACACTACCTATAACAACATCAAAATTCTTCGGGACGGAGCAATAGGCCAAGTCGAAGGACCCGTCGGTGGAAAAAGGAGAGCCATCAAACGATATGTTAGGGGGGAGGATGACTAATCATAGTTGGTCAGCAAGGAGAATAAGTCACAACACCTAACATAGAATGAAGGAAAATCACGACCAGTCAATGCAAGAAGCATGGAAATCATGTTTAATGGAGAGGCATTGTGAGGAAAGTAGGTTCGGAGGGAGAAGTCGAAGGCGGACTTGCAAAGGATCTAGGAGCTATTGATTCGAAGAGGCAAGAGGAATCCGACATGAAGAGGTTGAAGCGTTGCTTGGGTTCAACTCGTTTTAGTCCTTGAGCGAAAACTTGGGTGAGAGCTTAGTGCTCGGCGTTTTCAAATTGCAGTGAGTAGGATCAATCTCTGGTAGGAGTTTGACCAATCAGTTACTATGATTTATTGGTTATAGTCTGCAGGTGGGAGATTGTTGGATTATGGAGTCTAAACTAATAAGAAACAAATGGTGGATTTAGAAGTCTAAACCAAGGAGGAATTTGAGTTGGAGCCAAATTACTTTAGGAGGAGGGAAAAAGGAATAGATAACCGAATCTTAGTGATTTCAGGTTTCTTGTAATTTCTTGTTTGACTAGGTTTAAGGAATTAAGTTTTCTTATTTTATTTGGGTTTCCTACTTAGATTAGGTTTTGAATTTTTGTATCCCTATATAATAATGTGACTACCATATTATTTTGTGCTTGACGAAGAGAGCTAGGATACACAAGAGAAACCCACAAATAGTGTCAAGGATAGGGTGAGGGGGCTTAGGAGATGCTATATGGGGCACTCTTACAACCCTAGCCATGACCGAGGTGTGTGTTCTTTATAGAGGAGAGAAAATATATACGAGAGGGTTGTTCATAAAGATTAGTAATGCTTAGATCTTAGTGATGTGCAAAGTTGCAACCACCATCATATATTGATTATAATGTATATCCTGGCTTGACATCACCCCCAAATATAGCCATGTGTTGATGAACTAGGTTACCAAGCTTATGTGTTATTTCTTTCATATTATATGTTTTTAATAACTCTCTCCATAAGATTACAAGTATGGGATATGCCGATGTGAGACCCCAAAATCTCCAACACGTTGGTGATGACACTAACAATGTCTACAACTATAACACATTTTTCACGACGCTGAAGTGAGTTTCTTCTTCTTTTATTTTCTTTGTCAAATGTTTCTCATAAACGACATTTCCCTCCATGTTCGTACACTGATTTTTCTTTATAAAATATTTTTTCTTCAAGGATCTAGAATTCATGTTTCTATCAAGAGAGTTCTCATTCCATGATTTGCCAACTTGTTTAGGGAAGAACAACTTTATGCTATCAAAAACTTTGTTCTTGCAAATAACAATATGAAGTTAAAGGCTTCCAATGCAGAATATAAGATGATATTATCCGCAAGACTAATATTGCTGAAGTGTTTGACCCTAATTTCTCAAGAAATGTGTTTGATTTCAAAATGTACGACAAGTCGGACCACTCCCTTGAAGACATTCTACCAGATTTATCTCTGCTTATTTCGGCCAAACAACCAACCCATGTAACGTACTTTCACCTTTTTTTTTTAACAATAAATGCAATGTAATACCTAATGACATCTTAATCATATGTACTTTAACATATTTTTATAATAATGCAATAATACTATTTTACACCCTAACGACGTTAAAAACTTAACGAGAAAACTAAAATTTGTTAAATATATCAACACATGTTAAGAAGAAAACTAGTCCCGTTAAATAGACACCCTTTTTAGTCATCTTCTCCATCTTGCAGCATATTCTTCAACCCACCACCTCCCCCATCATCAACACCACAACTACCACCCTCCACCATTCAAACTTTAAGACCCCTGTTTCAAATAAAAAAAATCCCCAATTTCAAACTCTACACAGCCCATTTATAAAACTTAAATCAACCAAATTAAATCCTGATTTACTTTACTGAAATTTAAATAAAAAATATTTCAAAGCTAAATCACCATTTACAAATAGTTAAATCGAAAACACCATTTCAAACTCTGATGACGCCACGACTTTCGGGGTCTCACTGTATAGGGATATCTGGCTTGTATATGAAGTTTGTACCTATAACACAACAAAGACACAAATCACCATTAGAGACCAAGCCGGAGTTTAATCCAGCTTATGCCATCGGGTGTGAGAGTAAGATCTCTGAGGATTTATAACTAAGAATAAGACTTGGAATGTCTTAGTGAGTTGTGTGCTAGGGTTTAGATAATGTGACTTACATGACTGTTTTTCACTTTGTCCATGGGAACAAGGGTTGATATTTATAGTAAGTGAAAGCTGATAATGATGTCAGCCCTGGAGGATATCTTTGTCTTGTGACCTAGAACACGTGTCCGCCTCGGTGGACTTGTACAATAACGTAAGATTTACTGCAGAGGGATGTCTTTGATTGGACAAGGACATAGATGGCAGGCGCTAGTTGGTGCGACGCCATACGCGCATTGAAGGCGCCTGAGCCATCATTTAATGAGTGGGGATAAGCCGGTTCTTGGCGTCAGTATAGGTACATGCCTTTGTCTCACTATCTTTGACTTTAACCGGGAGTCTATTTGAATAAACTGGAATCTGGTATGAGATCGCGGTCAACATAGCTTGACTCGGTCTTGTATATCACGATCATGGCTGACGCGGTCAACTCGTTGGCGATTCTATCGATCACGGTCTCGACTCTTGCGGTCATGATGCCCGCGGTCTTGACTCTAGCGGTCTAAGCGTTCGCGTTCTAGGATATGCCACATCGTACTTGGCCTTTGGACCAGATCGAGCTTTGGTCCCGATCTGAAAGGTCCGAACTCATCAAACTCAAATCATATAGTCAAGAAACCCATATTCCTTTGCAATTCAATTATATGGAAGAATCAAAACCTACATTTTGTAGAAGATCATTCTGGTTCGTCATTTAATGAGGAAGATCAATTCTTGATTTCAGTCAAAACTCAGATCTTGAAAGTGGATGTTGGGTTCACTTCAGATCTAGTATTCAGTGAGGGAGGTGTGCAAAAAGGGGGTGGGATTGTGGGCAGAGGCGATGAGGGTGGTGAGGAGCAGCTAAACTTGATGTTGAATGAGAAATGGAGTATGTACAAAACAAGTATCAAAAAAGAATGAGAAATGGGGATCGTGTTTTTGGGTTTATTTATTTTTATTTTTTTTTTACCTTTTTTACCTTTTTTTTTTTTTTTAACTATAATCTTATATAACAAAATATAACAAGAAGACGAAAATGATAACGGGTGTTAACATCATCTAACGAAGTTATATTATTCGTAAAAAGTGACAAAAGTATGTATCATTATTTTGTCACTAATAGTACATTATTTTTTGCGTAATAGAGAATGTAGTAAATTGTATAGGTTGGAATTATTCCTACTTATTTCTATTTGTAATATGTTTAATATCTTAAAAGTTGATATGACCATAGTTATATTTGCTCATAACAATACTCATTTTGTAGGAACATGTACATTTTATAGGCCTCGAGCCTGCTTTCTTATATTATACTTCATTTTAAGTCAAAAAAAAAATAATATTTCCTCATTCGATTAACTAATTTGAATTTTGACAAAAAAGTTATTAAAAATTTGATTATCTTTATATAATTCTGAAAATGGTTATTCAATAAACACACTATTCATAATAACAATTTTTAAATTTACATGAAAATAAATATTATAATTAAATATTGATCAAAAATCAATTTAATTAAATAAATGCAACATTTATTTGAGATAGGTTGATGGTAATAAGGGTTTCTATCTGTTGAACTGCACCTCATGCCTCCTTACCTGACAGAAACAACATATTCTTGACATGTTGGAATGACGTGCATTTTTTCGCCAGCTGCATTCATCGTTTCAAAATAAATATTTAAAATATTTTTAAATTTATTATTAACTAATAATATATTTTTTTTAATATTTATTTTGAGACATCGAGAGTAATAGGTTTTGAGAAAATGATAAATAAGGCCTAAAGTTTTAAGGTCGTTTATAAAATGAGATCTGAAGTTCTAATACTCATATATATAAGGGTCTAAAGGTAGGAAAAACTAGTAGTTAAGGGTTGTTTGACAAAAATGTTAGATTTTCTCGTTAAATAAACATGTTTTGTGCACATGAGAACTGAATTTAAATTAATGTTACTATTTAAGGGGTAAAAAGAATATTTTAAACTTTTCATGACTAAAAGAAAAAAATTCACTAATATATAATTCACTAAATTAAGATTTGTTTTTTTGAAAAATTATTTTCACTAAATTAATTTAATTTGTATTTTTTATTTTTTAAATGATTTCACTAAACTTTTATTTTTTTTAAAAAATATTTCACTAAGTTATTTATTATTATTTTTCCGAAAAATAATTTACTAAAATAATCTATACTCCCAAAAAATATATCTCCCCTCTCTTTTTAGTGGACCCACGTCACCCATCCTTCCATCCTTATAAACATAAAAAATGAGACATATAATTAAATATAAGAGTAGGTGACATGAGTTTTTTTTGAAAATAGAGTGGCAGATATAATTATAGGGATTTCAATTGTCAAAATCTTGTGAAAAACTAGTTTTTTCGTAATATAAGAAAAAACTAGTTTTTAAACGCTATGTTTAACTAATAAGAGTGATGAACGGTGCTGAAAACTAGTTTTTTCATAAAATTTTGAGAAAACTAGTTTTTTCCAAGACCTACTCGAGTTCAATTTTAGGGTAGAATAATTTAGTGCAATATTTTTCGAGAAAAAATATTTTACTAATATGTAATTTACTATTTTTTAAAAAAACAATATTTCACTAAATTAGTTTAATTTGAATAATTTGACTCAACCATTATTTTTACATAAACATTTCAAATATTTTTTTTAGAAAAATTAATTTAGTGAAGTATTTAATTTACAACTTGTGACGTGGGTTCTCATTTTCTTTTCTAAAATATATTAATTTAGTGAAATATTTAATTTACAACATGTGATTTGGGTTCTCATTTTCTTTTCTTAAATATATTAATTTATTGAAATATTTTGTTTTTAAATTAGGTAAATTATCTTTTTACTAATATATAATTTACAACATCTAACATGGATTCTCATTTAAAAAAAATAATATATATATATATTAGTGAAATATTTATTTAAGAAAAAACTAATCTAATGAAATATTTTTTTAAACAATAAAATATTTTAGTGAATTACTAGTGAAAAATTTACTTTTAGTACTTTAAAGCTTAAGATATTCATTTTACCCCTATAATAATAGTAACATTGATTACAAATAAGTCCACATGTGAACGATAAATGCTGATTTAATGGAAAAATCTAATAGTTCTGTTAAAAAGCTCTAAATTGCCAGTTTTTTTTTTTTTTAATCTTTAGGCTTTTATCTCTGCAAACAGACCTCATTTTATTTTAAGTAAGCTATCCAAATTTCAGGCTCTTACTTGTTATTTGCCCACGTGATCAACTTGTCTTAATTATTGTATGTTAACAAACAAGACTTTGACGTATGTTGCAAGTTGCAACGTACAGTTTACAATAATTCTGTCTACTTGTACATGAAGTGTGATCAGCTTGGCCTTAATATTGCCTTGGACTTAATATTTTGAATCTAGATCAATCGGATCCTTGGTGATGATATTTTTTAGTCACATCTCAATCATTGGTCATATGATTCCAAAAATAATTTAGCACAATCAAACAAAATGCTTCTTTTACATAAATGTCGTAATAAGTGTACATACAAAACATACTTCAAATTGGTGACCTTCGACTGACTCAGATACAGCTAGCTCAATCAACTTGTACTTAATCAAACCTAACAATATTGAGGACAAAATAAAAAGATGTTTCGGAGATTGCAAGGTCTGAAAATAAGAGAAAATACGTAAACTAAGTCGGGGCGAGTCCGGCTAAACGCCCTCCGGCGTGAGAGTAAGTTCACGGTTTGTGAATGAGAAACTAAATTGACAGAGTTTCTGTATTGTAAAAAGTAACGTACCAAATAATAGGCCATATGACTTGTATTTATAGGGATGGATTGATGAAATCCATATAGAATTGATCTTGTAAAGAGATAAGATATAATCCTAAAAGAATTATATCTGTTAAGGAGTCATTGTTTGACTTGAATTGGTGTAGGTGGTTACAATCCTGATTGGATCATAACTGTTGAATCCTTGTTTGAATAGGATTGCACGATCTGCTAGCCGGAAAGTCGAGGAGCATGAATTCCTTATCTCGGCATTGGCAAGTAAGTTGAGATGCGTGATTCCGCTTCCTCGTCATTTGATGACTGACCGACACGTGAATATGCCGGAGTGAATGATTCTGTCTCCTCGTCATTTGTGATGATATGCCGAGGTAAGAACTTTTCTCTCCTCGTCACTTGTGGCGTATCAGAGCGTGATGAGCCAAGTATGAAGAGCCCATCATCGATGTAAGGCCGAGGAGGTGCTCCTCGGCATTCGAGGAGGGTACTTCGGCCCTAATAACTGAGCATTGATACTTGTGTATTGGATTATATTTATAGCTCAATCCATTTGGGCCTGACCCGGGCAAGCCCATATTCGTACCTCGATTTATACTGTTCAGTGGCCCCCGACTTTCTAGCTCGACTTAGGACGAGGAGAAAGTTATCTCGTCCTCGGCTTACGGAATACGAACAGGTTTGCCACGTGCCAGAGGCGCTTCAATTCGTGCGTCGCTTCAATATCCGCCGGTTATTTGCCATGATGATAAGTGGTGGGCCCCCAGATCTGACGTGCCTCGAAAGTTGTTGCCAGCATTTAATTCTTGGGGCGTCACACCCGGTTACTTGCTTTACCCATGGGTTCGACCCGGTTTCGTGGAGTATAAAAACTAAAACCCCTCTCATTTTAATCTTTTCGCATCAGTTTCATTTGAGAGCAAAGGCAAGGAACCCACCGGCGAATTCTAGAGCATTCTCATTCCCAGTTTCCGGCGAGCTTGAAGTTTCCGGCGTAGCCGTCTCAGAGTTTGATTCCATCCGTTTTTCCGTCAACAGGTATGCGTTTTTATTCTTTTTTGTGCTTTTCTTTTTGGGATTTCGCCATTTCTAGGGCTTTAGAAAGATTTTGATGTGTCAAGAAAAAGAACCGCCATTGTTGAATGTTGAAGCTTTCCTTTATGAATCTTCAATTTTAACTCTCAAAAACTTTGAATCTTTGATTTTCTTCATATTTTGTATGAACTCCTTTGAATATTGAATAAACTCCCCCATTGATCTTTGATTCCCCTTAGAAATGGTTCGTTCTTGGGACCATTCCCCCCGATTCCATTATGGGTATCACACCGGCAATCTGAGGGTTTACCGGAGAGAGAGAGGACCCTGGTTGATGCTGAACCTTGATGACATAGGAAAGAGGTTGAGAAGTTATGGCCGTACTCGGATGTTCATTCAATACCCAGATAGCACAAGGATAGATAGGATTGTGTCGGATTCCCCCAATATTATTGTGTTTGAGGATAGGGAAGAGATGATGGAGCACATCCAAATGTTCTATCCGTCTTCAGATCGTATAGTTCGTGAGCGTCTGAGTGGTAAGGCTCCCTCCTCGGCCTTATGTAATGACGAGGAGGGGTATCTCCCTTCCCCTTCCTAAGATCAGCCATTGATGAGGTAACTAACTTTGACCCCTCGTCTTTTTGCAGATATGACGGGAAGAGAAGGAGAGACCTCCTCGTCCACCCGAATAGTTGATGCCTTCATGGAAGGTGCCCAAGTTGAAGGCAGTAAAGGCCGAGGAAGGGGAGGCCGAGGTGGAGGGAAACGATGAGAGAGGCCTCCAAAGGCCGGGGATCACATGCTGGAGAAGTTGTATTCCAAATACGGGGTAGATAAAGCTGAATATAGATTAACTTATATCGGCAAACCCATTTTTAAGACAGACAAGGAAGAGAGGAGCTTCTATTATAATGATTACCACGTCCATTTCTACTTCAAGCAATTTCAACAGGGTCTCCGTCTTCCCTTGGACCCCTTTATTAATGAATTTTTGGACGACGTGAGGGCTGTGCCGGCCATGCTGGGAGCTAATGGTACTCGGGTCCTCGTTAGCTTTATAGTGATTTGCCGTAGCTTAGGTTACGAGCCGACCATGGGAGCCTTCCGTCACTTCTATCAAGTCAGCTACGTCAAGGACAGTTGGCTCCTCGTCATCCGAAGTGCCCCTAAGAAACCAAAACTTCTTGGGAGAATCATGTGATTAGGGTTGAGAGTCGCCAAGACCGGGAGTTCCAATCCCCTTGCCATGATCCCACTTCATCAGGTCCCGTTCAACAATATGAATGGACCAAGGACTTGATAAAGCGCCTTGAGGAGTTTGCCGAGGTGGGGCTTCTCGACTGGTCTGCCTTGGAGGCTTCTGATCATTATTACGTCCAGGCAGGACTGATGCCAGGACCGAAGGACGGGGTTGTTCCCCTCATCACCGTTAGGAGGGGGAGGCGCTTTAATGACTGGAGAACGCACCCCGGCCTCGTTTTCCACGAGGATTGTCCGAGGTGTAAAGTCCCTCCAATTGACCAATGTCTTAAAGAAGAAGACGTGGCTGGATGTAAATGCTTTACCCTGTCTTTAATACTTGTTAATGTCAACTCTCATTCTGCTCGTACTTAATTATCTCCCCCTTGTCTTCGTAGATTTGACCCCCCGAGCAAGAGGAAGAGCTAGCCATGAAGAAGATGAATCCAATGGAGCTGATCAAGCAGAAACGCCGTTTGGCCAAGAAGTCGGGCTTGACGGAGAGGAAGGAGGATGCAAACACCCGCAACCTCTTACTGAGTGCTCAGGGTGACCATCCCCTTTCCCTCAAATTGCATGAGGAGGTTAACGCCGAGGAGGCAGCGTCCGAGGAGCGGGCTAACCAATCGACTGTAGAGGGGCATAACCTCCAAGTTGATGTAGCTGAGACGGATGTTTCGGCGACCGAGGACGCTGACCTCGTACACAGGCGTTCTGGCTCCAAGAGGCCTCAAGGTGCCTCTGTCGAGGAGCCCGCAGCCAAGAGACATGCCGGGGAGACTTCCAATCCCCAAGATCCTCCCGTCCTCACCATCCAAACAATCAAAACCCAGGAGGAAGCCGAGGAGCTTGCTCGGCGCCTGGCGGCCGACGTCCCCCGTCTGAAGGGCCTTCATTTGCAAACCAGGAAGGGCCCCCTTTTGAGGTTGGGCCGAGCTCCTGTCCAAAAGGCCATGAATGAGGAGGCTTATGATGCCCTGGTGAAGGAGAAACCGAGTAGGGAGAACTTGCTCTGCCGCAAGGGTCTCATGATGGCTGAGGTAGCTTTCTCGTACCCTTAGTTGTCGATTTCGTAACTTGTACTTGATAGGATATCTGATATTGGTTTATCTTGCAGTGGGCTTCTATCACGGCGTATGAAAACGTCTTGGCTAAGGCTTTGGAGAAGCAGGTACATGACGCCAAGGCCGCCCAAAAGAAGGGTGAGATCGAGAAGGCTGCCCTGGCTGAGCTTTTGAAGGCCAATGATGCCGAGTTAGAAGCTGCTCAGGCCAAGGTAGAGGCCGAGGTGAAGAGGGCCGAGGAAGCCCGAAAGCAAGTGCAAGAGGCTCGAGCCCAAGCCGAGGAGAGCCTCCGACCAAAGGAGGCTGAGCTGACTGATGCAAGGAAGGCCAAGGCCGAGGTCCAAGTGAGGGCCGAGGAAGCCGAGGCCAAATGCCGGGGTTATGAGGCTACCCTTGTTACCAGGGAAGAGGCGGCCGTGAACCGTTTTAAGGAGAGCCAAGCCTTCCAGGACGTGGTGGATGAGAAGACTGCCACCATGTTCGAGGATGGCTATCTCCATCTTGCTTGCCGTATCTTAGCTGACCCCACCACTGGCTTGGACATCAACAAGATTGCTCTGCTGATTAGACAGAATCAGTATGACGAGGAGGCTAGGGCTCTTCACCACCTGGTTCTATTTTCTGAGTATAACTTAGAGATCATGGCTGGGGAAGATGCCCAAGCAGGCCGATCAGCTTGGGAGCCAACATCTATCGACCCCGAAAACATCAAAGCCTTGGTGGAGGCAATTCAAGATGAGGAAGCAGAAGTCGAGGCTGAGGGGGGAAACGCCGAGGAAGCTGGGGCTCAAGCCGATCAAACTGTTCTTCCTCCCCCCGGTACTATCACGGAGGATTGGCTTGATAAGCCCTTCGATGATGCTCAGCCATCTTAGGATTTTTCTCCCTTTTTTGTAATAGTTGGTAGGGCTTGTAATCTCTTATGAAATATCAATGAACGAATCTTTTTGTCTCAATTCATGCTTGCGTTTTAATGAATTGTTTTGAGTGTTTGTTTGTACACTATGCATGC
Organism: Adenophora triphylla var. japonica; assembly: GCA_022495995.1. Taxonomy (NCBI): domain Eukaryota; kingdom Viridiplantae; phylum Streptophyta; class Magnoliopsida; order Asterales; family Campanulaceae; genus Adenophora; species Adenophora triphylla. The sequence goes on from JAFEMH010001434.1 coordinate 181,809, forward strand.
ACAAAACTTGTAAAAAGGGAAAGTCAAGGAGAGTCCCTCGTCCAGTTATGAAATTGTTAGGCCGAGGTGAAGTCCCTCGGCTGTGATGGTACTTTTAAGTCGTATATGTCGAGGAGGGTCTCCTCGGCTTTGACTGTTGGATGATTTCTTCTTTTTTCGTCTCCTTATGCCAAGAAAGATGACTCGTGCACAGGTTTCAGACGTGATGCCTTTTAGTCGTAGTGACAAGGTGTTTCCTTATCTTGACGTGAGGCAAGTCATTAGACTGAGGAGAGATCCTCGGTCTTGACTGTTTGAACCTTGTAATCCTTGAATCAAGGCAGACCCTTATCAGGATGTAAGGTAAGCCAGTATGTTGAGGGAGAGTCCTCGTGTTGGCTGTCAGGAACCTATAGTCATTGAGTCAAGGCGGACCCTTGTCAAGACGTAAGGCGTGTGTTTTGAAGAGTCGGGGATAATATCCTCGTCTTCTGGTGTTTGTGTGAGGAGTTGATAGTTGCTTTGCATGTTGGAAGAAACTGCTTTCGTAAAACTGAAACGTGATTACATCGAACTGCAATCCTATCAAACTAAAGAGTAAAAGACTGAAAACGAGAAACTAATCTATTGAAAAATAAACTAGACTAGTGATAATATTTTCGGAGATTGTCGGAATGCCATGGATGCTTGAGATCCTTCCCCTCCTTAGTCTTCAATCTGTAGGTCCCTTCTCGAATGACTTGAGTGATGATATAGGGACCTTCCCAATTCGGGGAGAGCTTGTTTTGTTCTGCCTTCCGACCAGTTGCTTCAATTTTTCTAAATACCCAATCACCTACTTGGAATACTCTTCTGATGACCCTCTTGTCATGATATGCCTTGGTCCTTTATTTGTAGTTCACCATCCTCATCTGTGCAGCTAGTCATTTTTCATCTATCAGGTCTAGGTCTATGAGCCTATTAACCTCGTTGACTTGCTCATCATAATGGGAGTTTCTCACGGTAGGGATGGCCATTTCAGCTGGTGCCATAGCCTCAGAATCGAAGGTTAGTGCGAATGGGGTTTCCCCGGTTGGCCCCCGGGTGGTTGTGCGAACGGCCCATAAGGCTAGAGGAAGTTCATCCAACCATCTACCCTCGCGTCCTTCAAGATTCTTGGTAAGGGCTGTAACGACCCTAACCCTAGGCACTATTTTAATAACATATCGTGTGCTTTTAATATTTTTGTTATTATTATGTGTCTATTTTTATATAATTAATTTCATATGTTAGGATGAATGATAGGAAAATAAATTAATGTTCAAAAAGAAAAGTAATAATAGAAACATGAGTAAAGTGTGGAAGGAGGATCCTAAAATGTGGAATAAATATTGAGTAGGAGGATTTTAAATTTAATGCTTTGGAAATATTAAAGGAAAATGATATTTGGGGTGAAAGCCTTAGTTTGAAGGGGGGGCCATTCCCTTCCCCCTTCTTTCCTCCACCTAGGGCCTCAATAGTCAACAACACCCATACTCCCACACCTTTTCCCCATACCTCTCTTACTCCTCCCACACACTTCTCCCTCCTCCCTCATTTCTTCATACTTTCCTCTACATTCTCCATGGAAGAGTTCTTATGAAAGCCTCCCTCTCCTACACTTCTACCAAGATCATTTCTTGTCCATTTGAAAATCTAAGTGTCCTTTTGTGAGTAGAACACCTCAAGGAGTTGATCAAGCCAAGAAAAGCTCCATTTCATCTTGTTTTGCCAAAAGTGAGTTATTATGACCTTTCTTTCTTTGAATGCTCATGAAAATAAATGTTATTGTGTTTGTTCTCTTGAATGTGTTGATTGAGAACTTTGTTAGGTTTATGGAAATATTATGGTTTATGGAAGTTGAATTGATCTAGGTTTAAGACATGGTTTCATGGAGTTAAATGGGTAGATTGAAGTTACCAAAGTTGGAAATGCCCTTTAGGTTCATAACTTAGAATGCTTTTGGTTGGATCCTTGGGATTTTGAGGTATTGTTGTTATTGCTGCTGTTTTTACAAATTCTGGGCTGAGGGACGAGTCGTCCCTTGGACGAAGGGAAGTCGTGACCTATAGGGGGACGCCAGGTTCAGAGAGGGGTCACATGGGCACGAGTCGTGCCCTGGGGGACGAGTCGTGCCCTGTCCTGGTTTCAAGATATCAACTTTAGAGCTGTTCAAACCTAATCAAACTCGAACCAAAATGAAATCTCTTTAACCTAGATTAAAGTAGAATACTTTGGCTTCACAATGATATTCTAAGTGATCAAAATGGAATAGTAGAAGTACCTTAAATGTTGTTTGGAAAACGTTAGTTAACCTAGTTGGTAACTAGACAATTATGATCCCCACATGGTAGATTCAACTTAGACCCTTAAAGAGGCTATGTATTATTGTATAATGACCATGTAGGATGGATTGATGCTACTTCCTTGCTTACATTGAGTTCATATACATTGTTGTATTATGCATAGTGTGTTAATTAAATGTTGCACTATGATATTGGTTGAACATGAGTATATTTTACCATGTTGATATATTGTTATCCCTTTTGTGGATTTTATTCAAGTATCTATTATGTGCTTGATATGTGTGAGTCAGCTGACGTTGGGGGTATAACATAATACGGTCAATTATGGAAGTGTGACCTAATGTGATCGGATTATGTTATATCTGTGACCGTCCCCTCCTGTGGCCACAGGTTGGGGTTATAGCGTCTGTATTGAGCCAAAAGCCTTACAGAGTTGCTACTGTCTTATTTGGTTCCCTGAAAAACGGGTCTTATAAGACGTGAGTATTGCTTAAGCAGCTCACTGTATAATTGGAGTATTATTATACCCAATGTTGTACGACTACTGTTCAGACGGGAAAAGGTAAATCAAGGTAATGGAATGTGTTTATAGCTTTTCCAATGTATTACGTGCGACTTGTTATATGTTGCATTTATTTGGCATATTGCTGCATTCATAATAGCTTGCTGAGATTTATTCTCACCCCTCTCCCTTTAATGTTTTAGATCCCGAGACAGGAGGACCGGCCAAGTAAGGACGGAAAGGAGTTGGCAGTGAGCTTTTGGGGTATTGTCGGGGTACGTTAGGTTGGCGTAGAAAGTATTTTGTTATACTTCCTTTTGGGAGTTTGTAATTATAAACTTTACATTTCTACGTTAAAACCAATATCTTTTGTAACTAAACAGTTTAAGTATTTTCAAAGTTGGTCCACTCTTCCTCCGGTGTGGAGAGTAGTGGAGTTGTTTTGAAATGGAAATGCTAATGATGTTTTTATTTGGAAGTTTAATTAAAAGTTTTAAAAGTTAGTGAAATTTGGGTTAGTCTGAGGACGCTCCAACTCGGGACACGTGTAGGTTCCGGGTCGGGGTCCTCACAGTTGGTATCAGAGCTCGGTTAGAATTCTCGGGTAGAGTCTAGCTGAGTGAGAGTGTGTGATAACTGACGTCGAGTGTTTAATGCAGGAGTTTGTTGTTATGGCGGGAATCGATGGTGATCAGAATCTGGGTTTGGGTGGTGTTGGTAATCCGAATGCCGAGATGATGGATATGTTCCGAGGGTTTCTTCAGCATATGGCAACTCGGAATCGAATTTGAATCGAATCAAGGCGGGCAAGGGCAACATGGTTTGGAGAAGTTCGTGAAGATGTCTCCTCCTAGCTTCAACGGAGATCCGGATCCGGTGAAGGCGAGAGGTGGCTTGAGGCTATGAATAAGATTTTCGCGGCTATGGAGAGTACGGATGCGGAGAAGGTGAGATGCGCCGTTTTCAAGTTGGAAGGACCCGCGGAGCACCGGTGGCGAGTAGTGAAGGATGGTTGGGACCGGGATTTGACACCACGAGACTTGGGAGAACTTCACACGCAAGTTCCGGGATCACTTTGTACCGATGGTTACTAGAGACAAGAAGGAAGGCGAGTTTCTGAAACTGGAGCAAGGGACCATGACGATAGCGCAGTATTCAGCAAAGTTCACAGAATTGGCCCGATATTGTCCTCATTTGGTGCCAGATGAAGAGAGGCGAGTCTACCGGTTTGTGAAGGGTTTAAGGGTTGAGTTCGGAAGCGGTTATTGACGCATAACTTCGCCAACTTCCAAGCGGCGGTGAATATGGCGTATCGGATTGAGAATGACATAGAGGAGCATCGTGGTAAGAATGAAGGTGGAAACAAGAATAGATTCCAAGGTCAAGGTTCGGGACAGAATAGAGTTCAGCCGAGGACGTTTACTCCGGGAGCGAATCGAGGAGGAAATGTGGCGACTCCGGTAAATCGTGCGACTCCAGGTCAGTTTGGAACAACATGTGGGTTTTGCAAGAGGCTAGGGCATTCGGAGGACAAGTGTTGGAGCAAACAAGGAAAGTGTTTGGAGTGTGGGTCGGCAGGCCATTTTAGGAGGAATTGCCCCAAGTTACAGAATAAGCAAGCGACGGGTGCCGGTTTTGGAGGACAAGGTAGTGGTGTGAAGAGAGATGTTGATGGGAAACCTAAAGATAAGGTGCAAGGCCGAGTGTTCGCTTTGGGTCGAGGAGAGGTCGATCCCAATGCTGTCATTAGAGGTATAGTTCCTGTCTCAGGAGTTAAGGCCCGCATTCTTATAGATCCCGGGTCTTCCCATTCATTTGTGGCATCTCATTTTGCATTCTCATTGCATATTTTGCCTGAATCTATGCCTTATGTGTTAGAGGTCTCTACTCCTATGGGAGAGTGCCTTGCATCTTCTCTGATATATCGTGGTTGTGATGTGACTATATGTGGGCATGTATTGCCGGTGGATTTGGTCGAGTTACCAATCCGTGATTTTGATGTGATCCTTGGGATGGATTGGTTGAGTCAGTGCCATGCTTTGGTAGACTGTCGTAGGAAGCGAGTCTCATTTGCTATGCCTGATGTGCCTACATTTATATTTGATGCCGATAAATCTATGTTCGGTTTACATGTTATTTCTGCCTTAAAAGCTAGAAAGATGCTATCTAAGGGGTGTGCGGGTTACTTAGCTTATGTGGTAGATTCCAATAAGAAGTCTTCCGAGTTAGCTCATGTTCCGGTTGTGAATGAGTTTAGTGATGTGTTCTCTAGTGAGTACTCTATGCCTCCGGATCGTGAGGTCGAGTTTTGTATTGACTTAGTGCCCGGTACCGCCCCTATCTCTAAAGCACCCTATAGAATGGCTCCGGCCGAGTTAAAAGAGTTGAAGGTCCAATTGCAAGAATTGTTAGACCGAGGTTTTATTCGTCCTAGTGTGTCTCCGTGGGGAGCACCGGTCTTATTTGTTAGGAAGAAGGATGGTACCTTACGATTGTGTATTGACTATCGTTTGTTGAACCAAGCCACCATTAAGAATAAATATCCTCTTCCGCATATAGATGATTTGTTTGACCAACTCCAAGGTTCCGTTATCTACTCAAAGCTTGATTTGAGAAGCGGATACCATCAGTTGAAAGTTAGACCGGATGATATTGCTAAGACAGCTTTCCGAACTAGATATGGTCACTATGAGTTTGTCGTAATGCCTTTTGGGTTGACTAATGCTCCAGCCGTGTTTATGGATATGATGAACCGTGTCTTCAAACCTTATCTTGATAGTTTTGTGGTGGTCTTTATTGATGATATCCTTGTGTATTCTAAGTCCCGGGAAGAGCATGAGAATCATTTGAGGATTGTCTTGTCCGTTCTTCGTGAGAAGCAGTTGTACGCCAAGTTCAGCAAGTGTGAGTTTTGGCTTGAGCAGGTTTCTTTCTTGGGGCATGTGGTGTCGAGTTCGGGGATTTCCGTGGATCCTTCAAAGATTGAAGCCGTGGTTAGTGGAAGCAACCTTCGGCTGTGGCGAGGTTCGTAGTTTCCTTGGTTTGGCGGGGTATTATCGGAGGTTCATTGAGGGGTTTTCTCGGATTGCTACTCCGTTGACGAGGTTGACTCGGAAGGATGTATCGTTTGTATGGGATTCCAAGTGTGAGGAAAGTTTTAATGAATTGAAGAAGAGGTTGACGACGGCTCCTGTTCTTACCCTTCCGGATGGTTGTGAGAATTTCGTGATCTTTAGTGATGCCTCGAAGGCGGGTTTGGGTTGTGTCCTCATGCAAAATGGGAAGGTTATTGCGTATGCCTCTAGGAAGTTATCAACGGCGGAACAGAATTACCCTACTCATGATATGGAATTGGCGGCGATTGTATTTGCGTTACATAAGTGGAAGCACTACCTTTATGGGGCGAAGTTTGAGATTTTCACCGATCATAAGAGTTTGAAGTACCTATTTACCCAAAAGGAGTTGAACAACCGACAAAGGAGATGGCTTGAGTTCTTGAAGGATTTTGATTGTGTCATTTCCTATCACCCGGGAAAGGCCAATGTAGTGGCGGATGCGATTAGCCGAAAGGCGTATGTGACAGCTTTGAGTTCTCGAGAATTGAAGAGTGAGGTAATTATTACGAATGTTAGAGCCGTTCCGACATTGTATGGAGATTTGAAAGAAGCTCAACAAGGTGATCCGGAATTGAAGAAAATATTAGATCAAGTGCAAGATGGGAAATTCGGGGAATTTGCTTTGAGTAGAGATGGGATATTAACTTTCCAAGGGAGAATTTGCGTTCCTTCATCGCCGGAAATCAAGAAGCGTGTCTTAGAGGATGGCCATAAGTCCAAGTTTGCGATTCATCCGGGTAGTACTAAAATGTATCAAGATTTGAAGCGTGGGTATTGGTGGAATGGTATGAAGAGGGAAATAGCGGATTATGTATCTAAGTGTTTAACTTGTCAACAGATTAAGGCAGAACATCAAAGACCGGCGGGACTACTTCAACCATTAGATATTCCGGAGTGGAAATGGGAAGGGATCTCGATGGATTTTGTGTCGGGTTTACCTCTCACCGCGAAGAAGATGGATGCTATTTGGGTTATTGTGGATCGGTTGACGAAGTCGGCTCATTTTCTTCCGGTATCAACCAAGTTTTCGTTAGAGAAGTTAGCTCAGTTGTACATGAAGGAGATTGTGAGACTTCATGGGGTTCCAGTTAGTATTGTGTCTGACAGAGATCCGAGGTTTACATCTAGATTTTGGAGAGCATTGCATGAAGCCTTGGGTTCCAAATTGTGTTTCAGTACGGCATTTCATCCTCAAACCGATGGTCGATCAGAGAGAACTATTCGAATACTTGAGGATATGTTACGGGCTTGTGTGATGGATTTCCAATTGTCATGGGAGGATCATCTACCTTTAGTGGAGTTTGCGTACAACAACGATTATCGATCTAGTATCGAGATGGCTCCGTATGAAGCATTGTATGGTAGGAAGTGTCGATCTCCGATGTGTTGGGACGAGGTGGGTGAAGCGAGACTTTGGGGCCCGGATTTGGTTCGAGATTCTACGGAGAAGATCAAGGTGATTCGGGATAGATTGAAGACGGCTCGAGTAGACGGGAAAAGCTACGCCGACAATAGAAGACGGGATTTATCTTTTCGGGTTGGTGACTTTGTATTCTTGAAGGTCTCTCCGAGGACGGGAATCAAAAGGTTTGGTAATAAGGGTAAATTGTCTCCGAGGTTCGTTGGTCCGTTTGAGATTTTAGAAGATTGGGGATTTGGCCTACGGTTGGCATTACCTCCGTCTCTTTCTTTGCTCCATGATGTTTTCCATGTCTCGATGTTGAGGAAGTATTGTCATGATCCTTCCCACATCTTGAGTTCTCCCCCCGATGATGTCCAAGCGGACATGTCTTATGTTGAGGAACCCTTAAGAATCCTAGAGTTCCAAGTTAAGGAGTTGAGGTCTAAGAGTATTCCTATAGTGAAGGTCCTTTGGAAGAACCACACCGTTGAGGAAGCGACGTGGGAGCTAGAGTCGGAGATGAGAGCGAAATACCCGTGGTTGTTTGAAAATCCAAGTAAGTCTTTTTAAAATTCGGGACGAATTTTCTTTAAGGGGAAGTGAGTGTAACGACCCTAACCCTAGGCACTATTTTAATAACATATTGTGTGCTTTTAATATTTTTGTTATTATTATGTGTCTATTTTTATATAATTAATTTCATATGTTAGGATGAATGATAGGAAAATAAATTAATGTTCAAAAAGAAAAGTAATAATAGAAACATGAGTAAAATGTGGAAGGAGGATCCTAATATGTAGAATAAATATTGAGTAGGAGGATTTTAAATTTAATGCTTTGGAAATATTAAAGGAAATGATATTTGGGGTGAAAGCCTTGGTTTGAAGGGGGGGGCCATTCCCTTCCCCCTTCTTCCCTCCACCTAGGGCCTCAATAGTCAACAACACCCATACTCCCACACCTTTTCCCCATACCTCTCTTACTCCTCCCACACACACTTCTCCCTCCTCCCTCATTTCTTCATACTTCCTCTACATTCTCCATGGGAGAGTTCTTATGAAAGCCTCCCTCTCCTACACTTCTACCAAGATCATTTCTTGTCCATTTGGAAATCTAAGTGTCCTTTTGTGAGTAGAACACCTCAAGGAGTTGATCAAGCCAAGAAAAGCTCCATTTCATCTTGTTTTGCCAAAGGTGAGTTATTATGACCTTTTCTTTCTTTGAATGATCATGAAAATAAATGTTATTGTGTTTGTTCTCTTGAATGTGTTGATTGAGAACTTTGTTAGGTTTATGGAAATATTATGGTTTATGGAAGTTGAATTGATCTAGGTTTAAGACATGGTTTCATGGAGTTAAATGGGTAGATTGAAGTTACCAAAGTTGGAAATGCCCTTTAGGTTCATAACTTAGAATGCTTTTGGTTGGATCCTTGGGATTTTGAGGTATTGTTGTTATTCTGTATGTTTTTACAAATTACGGGCCGAGGGACGAGTCGTCCCTTGGACGAAGGAAGTCGTGACCTATAGGGGACGCCGGAGTTCGTAGAGGGGTCACATGGGCACGAGTCGTGCCACAGGGGGACGAGTCGTGCCCTGTCCTGGTTTCAAGATATCAACTTTAGAGCTGTTCAAACCTAATCAAACTCGAACCAAAATGAAATCTCTTTAACCTAGATTAAAGTAGAATACTTTGGCTTCACAATGATATTCTAAGTGATCAAAATGGAATAGTAGAAGTACCTTAAATGTTGTTTGGAAAACGTTAGTTAACCTAGTTGGTAACTAGACAATTATGATCCCCACATGGTAGATTCAACTTAGACCCTTAAAGAGGCTATGTATTATTGTATAATGACCATGTAGGATGGATTGATGCTACTTCCTTGCTTACATTGAGTTCATATACATTGTTGTATTATGCATAGTGTGTTAATTAAATGTTGCACTATGATATTGGTTGAACATGAGTATATTTTACCATGTTGATATATTGTTATCCCTTTTGTGGATTTTATTCAAGTATCTATTATGTGCTTGATATGTGTGAGTCAGCTGACGTTGGGGGTATAACATAATACGGTCAATTATGGAAGTGTGACCTAATGTGATCGGATTATGTTATATCTGTGACCGTCCCCTCCTGTGGCCACATGTTGGGGTTATAGCGTCTGTATTGAGCCAAAAGCCTACAGAGTTGCTCTTGTCTTATTTGGTTCCACTGAAAAACGGGTCTTATAAGACGTGAGTATTGCTTAAGCGGCTCACCGTATAATTGGAGTATTATTATACCCAATGTTGTACGACTACTGTTCAGCCGGGAAAAGGTAAATCAAGGTAATGGAATGTGTTTATAGCTTTTCCAATGTATTACGTGCGACTTGTTATATGTTGCATTTATTTGGCATATTGCTTTGCATTCATAATAGCTTCTTTGAGATTTATTCTCACCCCTCTCCCTTTAATGTTGTAGATCCCGAGACAGGAGGACCGGCCAAGTAAGGACGGAAAGGAGTTGTGGTGAGCTTTTGGGGTATTGTCGGGGTACGTTAGGTTGGCGTAGAAAGTATTTTGTTATACTTCCTTTTGGGAGTTTGTAATTATAAACTTTACATTTCTACGTTAAAACCAATATCTTTTGTAACTAAACAGTTTAAGTATTTTCAAAGTTGGTCCACTCTTCCTCCGGTGTGGAGAGTAGTGGAGTTGTTTTGAAATGGAAATGCTAATGATGTTTTTATTTGGAAGTTTAATTAAAAGTTTTAAAAGTTAGTGAAATTTGGGTTAGTCTGAGGACGCTCCAACTCGGGACACGTGTAGGTTCCGGGTCGGGGTCCTCACAAGGGCTGTTAGGACCAGTTTGTTGGCGGCCTCTGCTTGACCGTTGCCTTGGGGTCTGCTAACTGATGACTTTGCATGGCGGACTTTGACTCTTCCCAATTCTGTTGTAAATGCCGTGGAGAACTGGAGTCCGTGATCAGAGACAATTGTATGGGGGAGGACAAATCGACACCAGATACAATCATGGATGAAGTTGATTGCGTTTTCTTCTGTTATCTTGGCCAATGCCTTTGCTTCTATCCACTTATAGAAATAATCAACAGCTACGATGACGTACTTGCAATTACCACGGGCGGGAGGAAAGGGTCCGATGATATCGATTCCCCACATATCAAATGGCCACATAGGTATTACAAGTGTTTGCTCAACTGCCGGTAGTCTGGGAATATCGGAGAATCTTTGGCACTTGTCACATTTTCTAACATAGGCGTGCACGTTCTCCCTCAGGTTTGGCCAGTAGTAACCTAGCGAGATGATCTTGTCGGCTAAGGTTCTGGCCCCCGGGTGTCCGCCGCAAACACCTTCATGTACTTCTGCCAAGAGGTTCTCAGTTTCCTTAGGGTAGACATACCTTAGCAGGGGCTTCGTGAAAGATCTTCGGTAGAGGACTCCGCTCATCACAACGAACCTTGAGGACCTCTTCTTGATAAGTTTAGCTTGCGCCTCATCTTCCGTTAGTTGGCTCTTCTCGATGTAGTCAATGTAGTCATCGATCCAGCATCTCTCCTCTCCATCAAGGAACATGACTTGTAATCATTCATACGCAGGTTCTTCAGCATAAACTACGTATGGATTGGTCTTAGACTTAGACACATCCATGGTTGCTAGTTTAGATAGAACGTCTGCGATTTGGTTGTCTTCCCTGCCTATTTGCTTGAGTTCAAAGAATTCCATCTTCTTTGTCATTTTCAGGACAAGGTCTCTATATTTGGCAAGGGTGGGGTCTTGGGTGTTATACTCTCCCTTTACTTGTTTGACCACGAGTTGGGAGTCACAGAAAGCCGCCACCTTAGTTGCTCCATAAAAGGAAGCCAACTCAATACCAAATATTAGAGCTTCATATTCAGCTTGATTGTTGGAGGCAGGGAACTTGAAATGGATGGCATCTTGCATGGTGTATTCTCCTTTCGGACTTGCCAGTACAACTCCAGCTCCGCTTCTTTGTTTTGTGGCAGATCCATCCGTGTATAGAATCTAACAGTTGGATGGGAGTTCGATGGGAGCCTCTTCTTCCTCCGGTGCGTTTTGTTTACGGGAGGTGGGAACAGTTCACCCATGAAAGCCGTCTCGACCATGAAGTCAACCAAAGGCTGTGACAGGAGGGTCTTCCTTGGTTGGTACGTGATATCAAACTCTGTGAGAGCGATAGACCAATTCAGGAGACGTCCGGAGCCGTCCAACTTGTGCAGTATTTTCTTCAGTGGTTCGTTCGTATACACGGTGATGGGGTGGGCAGAAAAGTATGCACGTAGTTTCCTTGAGGCGATGACTAGGGCGTACGCTATATTTTCCACATTGAAGTATCTTCTTTCTACGTCTGACAATGCCTTAGAGACATAGTAGACGGGCTTCTGAATTCCTTCTTCATTTCGAACTAGAACGGCTGCGACCGCATGATCTGTGGCAGCTAGGAACACGTACAGCATCTCACCGGTAATCGGACTGCTGAGCAAGGGAAGGGAACCCAAGTACTCCTTCAACCGGAGGAACGCTTCGGAGCATTCGGGAGTCCAGGAGAAGCTCTTGGTACCCTTCAATACCTTGAAGAAGGGCAGTGATTTTTCGGCGGATTTGGCTATGAACCTTCCGAGTGCCGCTATCCTTCCATTTAGCCTTTGAACCTCCTTGATGGTGGTAGGTTCCTTCATGTCAATCAGTGCCTTGATTTTCTCGGGGTTCGCCTCAATTCCCCTCTGCGATACCATGAAGCCCAAGAACTTTCCAGCTGTCACCCCAAATACACACTTACTTGGGTTCAGCTTCATGTTATTAACTCGGAGGTTGTTTATTGTCTCTTCTAGGTCAGGAGCGTGACTGCCCTCCTTGGTCTTAATGACCATATCATCAATGTAGACCTCCATGTTTCGGCCTATTTGCGCGCCAAATACTTGATTCACCATTCGTTGGTACGTGGCACCCGCGTTCTTGAGCCCAAAAGGCATCATAACTTAACAATAATTTCCCCCAGGTGTTTGGAAGGCCGTCTTCTCGATGTCCTCTTCCGCCATTTTTATCTGATGAGAGCCTGAAAAGGCATCTAGGAAACTGAGTGTACGGTGTCCAACAATGGAGTCAACCAGCTTGTCAATTCTGGGAAGAGGATAGCTGTCTTTAGGGCAGGCTTTGTTGAGATCGGTGAAATCGATGCACATTCGCCACTTCCCATTTTGTTTCTTCACCATTACTACATTGGCCAACCAAACGGGATATTTGACTTCTCGTATAATTCCGGCGCTCAATAACTTTTGCACCTCTTCTTTAATAGCCTCCTCCTTGTCCCTTGCAAAGTTTCTCCTTGTCTGGGAGATTGTTTTTGCCAATGGGTCAACTTCCAAGCGATGGAGTGCTACTTCTTCATTGATCCCTCTCATGTCTTCGACTCTCCAGGCAAAGACGTCGAGACTGTTTTTTAAGAGGGAGACGATTCTTTCCTTCTCTTCTGGAGATAACTGGCCCCCGAGTTTGATTTTTTGTTCAGGATAGTCAGGGTTAATGACCACCTCTTCCAGTTCATATACAGGCTCCATCTCAGGACCATCACGAAATTCCAGGGACTCGATGATAATTTCTCTAATTCTCCTACCTTCATTGTTATTTACGTTGAGGCCCTCTTCCTCCATTAGTTTGTCAACATTGAGCGGATCGACCTTCCTCAAGTCATGGTTGGCCCCCGAGTTCTGGACGTTGACGAGAATGGGATCTTGCTCAGAGACGGGCGAAACTATGCCTTGGTCATCTGCAATTTCTTGGACCATAGGTTCTTCCTCATCATCAAGCACCTCACGGATATAGCTCATTCTAGAGCTAGTTTCGGTGGTTTTTTGAGATTTAGAGATCTTGATGTTTTCCTCGGGGGTATCTATCTCCACGCTTTTATATTTCTTCCGGCTCTTGACGACATGCTCCAAGAAGTCTTTGGGGGTCGCCCTCACAAATCCAATTCTGGCTCGAGTGGGAAATTTAACTCGTTGGTGAGGAAGGGAGGCTACCAACCCAAGTTTAGCTTGACTTGAAATGCCTATGATAGCATGATAATCACTTGTCAAATCCATGACTACGAAACTGACAGTAGCCTTGAATCTGAAGGGATGTTCGCCAATTTCTAGTTCTAGCTCCACAGTTCCCTTAGCTCCAACCTTATGGTTGGTGAATCCTTCCAGCCTTCCATGATATGGTTCCAACATGGTGTCTTTCAAGCCCATCTGTTGGAAAGCGGAATAGTACAGAATGTCACGGGAGGCCCCCGTGTCCACAAGTAATCTTTCTGATTCCACATTATCAATCCGACCCTTTATCACCAAGGGTTGTTCATGGGCAGCCCGGCTCCCTGCCAATTTGTTGGGAGAAAAACTGATAATCTCTTCCGCCTTATGAATCCAAGCAGGTACGTGGTACACTTTGCTTAGTTCATGTATCTGGTCCCTTGGTTTTCTGGTGGAAGTCACCTCTTCACGGATCACGTGTAATTTAGCCCTAGGAGGCCTACGTTCTCCGTCCTCACTTTTATCATCGTCTTTACTTTCCTATTCCTTCCGCTTCCTCTTGCCATCCTTTTTCATGACATAGCGGTCTAGCTTTCCCTCGTCAACCCACCGTTGTATCATTTTCTTAAGGGCCCAACAGCCATCAGTATTGTGACCATGGTCTTTGTGGAAATCGCAGAATTTAGATGTATCACGGGGGTACTTTGGTTTATCACTCAGTGGACGGGGATGGGGAAGGTTTACTAGCTGTATGATCCCCGAGATGGGTTTGGTAAGTGGGGTGAATACTTCAGGTTTTTCAGTACTTCTCGTTCTATTCTTCCCCTTGGATCCCTTACCATTGCCCTTGTCATCGTGGCGAGCACCGGCCGCTTCTGGTTCTGCCTTATCAGATTCCCTTTTCTTGCTTTTGTCCTCCGCTATGGCAATGGCGTAGGCGACGTTGTACAAATCAGCCTTAGACTTAGGTTCTCTAGCGGATAGCTCATAGATGAGGGGACCGGATCTCAATCCTGAATTAAAGCAGAGAATAACCTCCCTGTCGGTGAGGCTCTCTTCCACTTGTTCCGCCATCTTACGGAATCTGTTGTAATAACTGAGGGTGGTTTCTCCCTTTCCTTGCTCGATATTGGCAAGGTCAGTCAATCTCATCTTCCTCTTACCAGCGGTGGCAAAGTGGTCTAAGAACATTCTCCTCATGCCCCTCCAGCAATTGATGCAACCTTTTTTGAGCTCACTGAACCAGGTCAAGGCTGTTCCAGAGAAGGTGCTCGCGAAAGCTTTGCAAAGCATGTCATCAGCGGTGGTGAGGAGATTCATGGTTTGCTCAAAACTTTGCACGTGGTCTTTTGCATCAGTGGTCCCGTTGTACTTTTCAAAATTCGGGACCTTAAAGTGAGGATTTGGTGGTGCCTCAGTGATCCTCCGGGAGAATGGACGGGTGGCCCAGTCATAGTCATCATCATCAACCTTCTTGCCCATCTCCATGTCATCAAGTCTTTGTTTCAATAGTTCCCATTGTTTGGTTTCCACTCCCTTATCACTGCTGGAGTGGGTGCTTCGCTGGGAGCTACGGGTTGATTTATCTTTGGGGTGACCATTCACCCTACTATGTTCCCCGTCGTTTCGGCGGCTGTCACGTTTAGATGGTGCCTTATCACGTCTTGGTTCCAACTCATGGCCACCAAGTATCATTCTATATGGTTCAGGAGTTCTTGGGCGCACGAATTCACGAGGACGAGATCGAGGTGAGTCTCTCCGAGGATGAGGGGAATCATGACGGGGTCGATGGGGTCGAGGAGACCTGGGACGACGAGGTGCCATGACAAGACGAGGAGGAGATAAACGCTTGGACAAGCTGAGCCTCGTCCTTAGGTCCCTGGAATTCACTTCTTTTTCCTTGGAACTCAATTGGCTTCTCAGGTCAACTACCTGGTCTTTCTTCTGATTGGTATGCCGAGGACGGGGGGACTCTCGAAGGGCCTGCTTAGGTGGTACAGCAAGGTCGAGGGGAGGACCTCGCCGCTCACCCTGCTCCCTTCCACGAGGGTTGCCCATCGACGGCTGCATGAATTCAGCCATGGAATTGTCAGGATCCAATTGTAAAAGAGCAGCTTGTGTCTCGTACATCCTTTGCAAAGTTTCCATTTGTCTATGTAGCAGAGTGCGTCGGTCAACGTGTTAAGTTCCCTCGGCTTGGCTGACGTCGGCATTTTTTGTCGTCTTCCTTCCTACTCGCTTCCCACGAGGGCGAGTAGGACGAGGAAGGTTAGCTCCCTCTCCCTCGGCATTCGCCTGACCCATGGAACGAAGAGTCATGGCTAGGGGAGGAGGTCCGTCTGGCTGAGGTGGAGGAGGAGGAGGTAGCTCGGCATTAGTGTTGACCCTGTTCACTTGAGTCTGTTCCTCGACAGTAACACTTGTAAACTGTCCGTCTTCCATTGCAAATAAGCGATTGTAATAGCGAATTTACCACACGTAAATTTTCCACAATTTCAAGATTTCTAGCCAAAGATTTGGGACAGATTCTGGGCGCTAACACAAGATTGTAATTGCGATTTTACCAAAACCAAAATTTCCGGCCAAAAAGATTGCTTCAGGCGTGAGTTTGCAGATTCCGACCGAATTTTTTGCAGAATCCGGCGAATCAAAAACAGAGCCAAAACGGAACAGAAATTTCCGTTCAAATCTAGAAAATTTCTGGCAAACAAACTGGCTTTCAGCGAGTTTTTTTCAGGCCAAACAAAGGGTGTTTGAATCGATTTTCCGGCAATGGAACCAATTGATGATGCCAAAATCGTCAAATCAGCCAAAATCCAAGCGTTCGGATGCTCCAGAGATTGCAAGGCCTGAAAATAAGAGAAAACACGTAAACTAAGCCGGGGCGAGTCCGGCTAAACGCCCTCAGGCGTGAGAGTAAGTTTACGGTTTGTGAATGAGAAACTAAATTGACAGAGTTTCTGTATTGTAAAAAGTAACGTACCAAATAATAGGCCATATGACTTGTATTTATAGGGATGGATTGATGGAATCCATGTAGAATTGAACTTGTAAAGAGATAAGATATAATCCTAAGAGAATTATATCTGTTAAGGAGTCATTGTTTGACTTGAATTGGTGTAGGTGGTTACAATCCTGATTGGATCATAACTGTTGAATCCTTGTTTGAATAGGATTGCACGATCTGCTAGCCGAAAAGCCGAGGAGCATGAATTCCTTATCTCGGCATTGGCAAGTAAGCTGAGATGCGTGATTCTGCTTCCTCGTCATTTGATGACTGGCCGACATGTGAATATGCCGGGGTGAATGAATTTGTCTCCTCGTCATTTGTGATGATATGTCGAGGTAAGAACTTTTCTCTCCTCGTCACTTGTGGCGTATCAGAGCATGATGAGCCAAGTATGAAGAGCCCATCATCGATGTAAGGCCGAGGAGGTGCTCCTCGGCATACGAGGAGGGTACCTCGGCCCTAATAACTGAGCATTGATACTTGTGTATTGGATTATGTTTATAGTCCAATCCATTTGGACCTGACCCGGACAAGCTCATGTTCGTACCTCGATTTATACTTTTCACTTTTAATTGAATATTCAAACAATTTAAGTCAAATTATCTAAAATTAAAGAGATCAAAATGTATAAATTTTATTTTAAATAATAAAAAACTATTGTCTTAAAATTTTAAAGACGCTAATATAAGCATTTTTTAAAAATTTAAGGGGGTCAAAATGACCCCATGACAGCCCATGTCACAAGCCTTAGCTTTGCACTCTCTCTCTCTCTCTCTCTATATATATATATATATATATATATATATATATATATATATATATATATATATATATATATATACTAATGCATGCCCGTGTTAGCCACGTGAGATTTTTTTTTTTTTTTTTTTTTTTTATACATCACCAAAAAAAAAAAAAAGGGCATGTATGTCGTACGACATACAAAGTTGTGAGGGCAAAATGGGAAAGAGACAAAATAGTGAGGGCAAAATGGGAATTTCGCCAGAAACCTGTTCATAATGCTCGTTCGTCTTTGAGGTGGACAGGCTTAATTTATACTATATATATATATATATATATATATATATATATATATATATATATATATATATATATATATATATATATATATAATCATGTGAAATTAAACGTGGTTTACGATAAGTCATTGGTTGTCATTTGACCTTAGTATATAATATATTGACCCATTTGCAATAATCAGACAAAGGAGTACATGATTTTGTGGGTCTTCAATATACGCTCCATATGGCCAACTTGGTCCGACAGTGGTCTAACGAAATAAATTTATTTTTTTATTATTGGAAGATCTTAAACCAGTTCATTTACAGTGAGAAATATGTATTTTATTTCTTTTTTAAAAAATCGTTTTCAGCGTTTTGACATGTACTTTCTTTCTTTTTTTCTTATTAGCAGGAAGAAAAAAACACTTAACTAGCCATAAAATTCGGAAGTTCAACCCAAATTAAATTAGAAGTATATTATGAGAACAAGAAACCTCAAAAATATATCAACCAAAATATTTGCATGAAATTAAAGAGGGTAATTCCCTCGAAAGTGATCTAACCCTTCTACCACCGGGGTAGAAGAGGAAAAGGCCGAGATGACAGTCCCACCGGCTTAGACTATGCAGGATTTCTTACGTACTAAGGTAAACTCATCGGTGTCTTGTATTGTGCTGTCCGATGCAGCAAAAAAGAATCTTAAGGTAAAAGGTCAATATTTTGCCATGCTACCTAACTATCACGGTCTTTCAACCGAAGATCCTTTGACATTTTTGAGAGATTACATGATGAAAGTGTCACACTTCCTAGGAAAATAGGGAGTGACTGACGAATATATTAGATTGAAATGCTTCCCTTACACCATGAAAGGGAATGCAAAGACTTGGTTAATGATGCTCACAACTAGGAGCATTAGCACATGGGATGAATTGCATGATGCGTTTTTACGCAAATATTACCCCCATTGGCCACATTCAGACAAAAAATCATTAGTTTCACACAAGAAATAGGAGAACCTTTCCATGAGGCTTGGGATAGGTTCAAGATGATATTGGTCCAATGTCTTCACCATAATTTTCCTCTTCCATTGCTCAACCAAACTTTCTATGATGGACTTATCCTGTAAATATATCCATGGTTGACAATGTTGCGGATGGCTTTCTAGGAGCCAAGACACTCAAGACCTTTTTGAAATGTTGGGATCTAATTCCCAACAAAAGAGTACGAGGGAAACTCTGAGGGGTGTGCATGAGTTGAGTGCTAGCTATGATATATCTAGGCAGATATCACAATTGAACAAGAAACTTGACATGCTACGCACACATGGTGCTTCTTCTGTTACTAATAATTTGATGCTTGTTCTACTTGTGGTTTAAATACTCATGCTACTAATGTCTGTCCTAGTGGTGTACAGTTTTCTGAACAGGCACATGCAATGAATGGTTATGCCCCAAGGCCTCCTCAAAACAACCCCTACAACAACACTTACAATTCGGGGTGGAGGCAACCCAAATTTCTCATGGGGAGGTAATCAAAATCAGCAATTCAAGCCTCTTCACACTCCACCCCCACAAGGGCAATTTGAACAAAGTAGGGAGCCTTAGGAAGAAGCTGTGGCACAGATGAAACTTGAGCAGCAACAACTACATAGACAACAAGAAGCTGCAGCCAGAAAACTAGAGATACAGATTGAGCAGTTGGTGGATGCTTTACAAAGCCAAAAATAGGGTAATCATCAAAATCCACCGTAACAAGCAAAGTCAATCATGACTATTAGGGATGAAGGTGATGAAATTGAGAAGGTATTTCTTTCTTCTCATTGCTTAGATGATAATGAATATAATGACTATATTGAGAAAGAAAGGAGTTTGGGGGTAACACATGATGTGTTTTCTACTATTAATTTAAATTCCCCCCGGATGTGATTAAAAAGGGAAGTGATATGAGAGACCCCAGATGTTTTACCATTTCAATCACATCGGGGAATGTGGGGTTTAAAGGCATGATGGACCTAGGAGCTAGTATTAACTTAATGACGTATTCTGTTTTTAGGCAACTAGGGTTGGATGACTTGAAACCTCCTACAATGTTCTTACAATTAGCGGATCAGTCGATCAAGCAACCTTTAGGAGTTGTAGAAGGCGTGTTGGTTCAAATAGACAAATGCCTAATTACAGTTGACTTTGTATTGTTGCCTATGGAGGAGTCAGAGGGTGCTCAAGCTCCTATATTACTTGGGAGACCATTCATGTTTAATACCAATGTGGTGATTGATGTGCTAAAGGGAATGATTTCAATGACTGTGATGAGGGAGAACATTAGATTTTGCATGCTTCATTACTTGAAAGGACCTCCTCCTAAGGAAGAGTTTATCGGATATATAACCCATCTTGAAATCAATAAACAAGGTTTGAAGGGTGGTGAGAACTCTAGGGATAAAGCGGACGTTTATGCTATGTCTAGTAACAATAAGACCGACAAACACTCTTGTAGTGACAGATCGTATCACCCCTTAGACCGATCCCACAAGGGGTCGTTGTCCCCATTAAAATATTTCTTCCCTCTAAAGTCTAATACTATTGACTCATTTGCTAAAACTGAAGAGTGATGTTTTCTTGATATATGTGATACTTTCTTTGCTAATATGTGTGATCAATATAACATCTCTTATGATTTTGTTGAGCAAGATGAGGTGCTTGATGTTGGTAACCAAGACACCGAATGACGGGGATGACCCCCAAGAAATAGAAAATGAAGGCCAAGAAAAAGGCAATAAAAATTTCTTGGGTTCCACCCGATCTAATCAAGAATGGTACATATGTGTGGAAAATTATGGGTGTTTGTGCCCGTGAATGTGCGAGGTGGGCCAAGGGAAGAAAAACTAAGGCCAAAAACAAGATGGCCACCTTTAGTCCCCATTGAATTGGGACTCCGGTCGGGCTAACGACCATAAACAAATGCGCTTATTGCGAGGCAACCCAATTAGTTATGTTTTATTTGATTTATTTATTTGTTTTGTTGTGTCTTATCATTGTTACCAATTTAATAGACCTTTATATGATCACTTTGACATTCTTGGGGTATCTAGAACATGTTTGCATTACTTTGAATAACACATCAATTAGGCTATTCGGGAATTGATATTTGACTATTTTATTTGAACCCAATTTGTGAGCCTTTAACTTTTTAGTCACTTATAATTTTTTTTGCTAAAACTCCTTTTGAGCTTGAAAAAGAATGGAATCTCTCACAAAGTGGGAGGTTATTTTAAACCACCATTCGCATTCCTTTGTACCTACATTATCATACCCTTTAAACGTATACATTATTTTCTCACATTTTCAAGAAATTGAAACTAAGGAATGAATGGGAAATTGTGGGTTGTGTTTGGAAAATCAATGGTGAGTGGAAAGTGGTCAACAAAAGAAGGAAATGGTCATGTTATTTATTGAAAAGTAGAGTTTGAGCAAAGTATCTAAATGCACATTATTCGTGATATATATTTGTGCAAAGCAAAGAAAAAAAAAGTAAAAGAAAAGAGAAGATTGAAAAGCCTTGCCCTTTCTAACGTTGAAGTGCAAAGTGACTAAAAAGAAAGAAAGGTGATCAACCCCATTTGTGAAAATATGCAAAATCATAAGTTTGGGGGTCGAAAAAGACATTCAATTTGGGACTGATGACGCCTGGACTTTTGGGATCAGAGCGGTTGAAGGATATCTGGCAGAATATATTTGATGCGTACCTAGAACACAACACAAGGAAGCACCGTTAAGGTCAAAGTTGGATGCTACTCCAACTCAGGCCCTTGGCTGTAAGAATAAGATATCTTATAGAGTATAAGAACCTGAGAATAAGACTTTGAATCGTCTTAGAGTGTTTATGTGTTTAGGGTTTGAGTAATATGACTTACAATATCAATTTGGCACTTACCTTGTCCAAGGGGACAAAGGTCTTCTATTTATAGGCAATGGAGAGCTGCTCGCTGACGTAAGCCATGAGGTCAGCCCTAAAGGGCATTTTAGTCTTTGACCAGATACACGTGTCCGCATCGGATTGGCTCTTTCAGGGAAGGAAGATTCACTGTCAGAGAGGATGTCGCTGAAATGGACGGGAGCCGTGTATATGGGAGAGTTGGCACGGCGCATTAATGGCAATAGTAGTGAGCCGGTTACTGTACTGTCAGAGCCAATAAGTAAACTTGCTCAATAAGCTTTGATATCAATCGGGAGTCTGGCATGAGACCGCAGTCAACATCTTGGGCGCGGTCAATGATATCTGACGCGGGCATGGATGGGACGGTCACAACTTCCGCGGTCACCAGGTTGACGGTCTGGATCCCTTCGATCTTGACTGGGATGGGATGAGAGGAATGCGGTCTTGACCTCGAGGGTCTATCTGTCCGCGTTCTTGACTCTGGCGGTCTAGGGAAGGCCACGTCATATTGGGCCTTTGGACCAGACCGAGCTTGGGCCCGGTCTAGCTGGTCCGGGCTCATCAGTGGCCCCTAGCTCCAAGTGAATTATTATTTATGGTCTGAGCGAGGAGCTACTAGTTAAGCTTGATTCTGTTAGATCGCTCCTTAGGCGGGCACCAGTGTTGGTGTTTTTCACTGGTTTTTGCTCTGCCTCCCGTGCAAATAGGCACATGTGAGAGGCACGTAGGGAAGCTTGTAGAAGCTTTATTGCTCTGCCTCCCGGTTAAACTAGTGGGCCCCTTGACAGGTGAATAGACAACGCGTGACAGGTACGGAGGATACGTGTCAGCCATCCATGAGGCGCCATAAATGCCAACTGACAAATTTTCGAATTTCCAAACGTTAGCGCCGATTCGTGGTTCGAGGGGAATGGTTTGTGGGCTAATTAATACGGGTTAACCCGTATGATAGGCCTATAAATACAAAACCCTTCAACCCTCAAACCCTTTTATCACCTTAAAGCTTTCAAATTGCCTTAGAGAGAGAAAATTTTTTGTCGCTCTTTGCTTTACGTTTCCTTCTTCCCCGTTTCAATCCGTAAGTAACTTGTGCTTATTAATCTCTTCTTCATCTCTGCTCTTGTTTTCTTCTGGATAACGATGACGACCCGTCAGTTTGGTCCCGTCCGTCCATTAGAAGTAGGAGATGGAACCACTCCTGATACCTTCGTTGTTTGTAAACAGTCAGGGGTATCTATAGGAAGGTGGCCTTTGGGTGGCTTGGTCATTTTCAGGAAATGACAACTGACCAGCGTTTCTAAAAGGAACAACCATTTTTAACGGTAAAAAGGCTGAAAAAAGATTTGTATCCTAACGGAAGGTGTTTAGAGTACGATGGGTGTTTTGACAAAAAATTTACGAGAAAATTATGATTTTTCCCGGCAATAGAACCACTGATGACGCCTGGGCTTTTGGGGTCAGAGCGGTTGAAGGATATCTGGCAGGATATATTTGATGCGTACCTAGAACACAACACAAGGAAGCACCGTTAAGGTCAAAGATGGATGTTACTCCAACTCAGGCCCTCGGGTGTAAGAATAAGATATCTTAGAGAGTATAAGAACCTGAGAATAAGACTTTGAATCCTCTTAGAGTGTTTGTGTGTTTAGGGTTTGAGTAATATGACTTACAATATCAATTTGGCACTTACCTTGTCCAAGGGGACAAAGGTCTTCTATTTATAGGCAATGGAGAGCTGCTCGCTGACGTAAGCCATGAGGTCAGCCCTAAAGGGCATCTTAGCCTTTGACCAGATACATGTGTCCGCATCGGATTGACTCTGTCAGGGAAGGAAGATTCACTGTCAGAGGGGATGCCGCTGAAAGGGACAGAAGCCGTGTATATGGGAGAGTTGGCGCGGCGCATTAATGGCGATAGTAGTGAGCCAATTACTGTACTGTCAGAGCCAGTAAGTAAACTTGCTCAATAAGCTTTGATATCGACCGGGAGTCTGGTGAGATAACCGGGAGTCTGGCATGAGACCGCAGTCAACATCTTGGGCGCGGTCAATGATATTTGACGCGGGCACGGATGGGACGGTCACAACTCCCGCGGTCACCAGGCTGACGGTCTGGATCCCTTCGGTCTTGACTGGGATGGGATGAGAGGAACGCGGTCTTGACCTCGAGGGTCTATCTGTCCGCGGTCTTGACTCTGGCGATCTAGGGAACGCCACGTCATATTGAGCCTTTGGACCAGACCGAGCTTGGGCCCGGTCTAGCTGGTCCGGGCTCATCAGGGACAGATAAAGTATCACTTTGACTTTAATTGTTAATTTAATTTAATTTCAATCACCATTTAATGAAAATCTAATCATCTCATACAAATCTAAAAATTGTTATTATTTCACCATTAGACAAAGGGAGGGGATATTACCACTAAAATAAATACTTATCCAATACATCACATTTATTTTTGGTAAATTGATCATTTACTTGACATTATTGCCCTTAAAAAGAGATCATATATACTACAAAACTTCTTACCCGCTACATATATTATTATTCACTAAAGTTATACATTTTATAGTTATTTTTTTCTCAATTTTCAAAATATATATTTTTTAAATAATTATTTAGTTTTGCTAAGATAAATAAAATATTACAATAAATTATAACTTGAATAATAAAGTGTTGACTAAAATAAATTAATATTTTTAATCTTATTACTTTAAATGCGAGATATAAAATGTCACTATTCACCTTGTTTTATGTCTATTTTCTTCCTCTCTTTTTTTTTTGTTTCAATTAAATAGTTTAAGAAATAGATTATTTTTTAAGACAAAGTGGTGAAATAGTTATCGCGCGACTTTTAGACAATGAATTTTGCTATTAAAATATTAAATTTGAGAGGAATATATATATATATATATATATATATATATATATATATATATATATATATATATGAGAGGGGCTATTGCCACTACACCTTTGCTTTTTCAATACGAAATTTTGTAACTTGACAAAATTATCCTTTCTTATTTTTGTAAATAGACATAATCATTCTTTTGTTTTATAAGGAATTAATGAAACATTACATAAGGGATTATACCACTACAATTTTACTTGTACACTACATTTTTAGGAAAAAGAATCTACTACATTTACGAATAAAAATATTAAATAATTATGATTTCCATCGGAGTACTTATTATTTTATACAATAAATAATTACCTTTAATAATGAATTATTTTTTAATTTTTATTTTCAACTTAATTTTAGTTTATTTTATACCATATTTTTACCTTTTTTCAGAATAAATATTAAATTATATTTGATCACTTATTTTATTATTAAAAAAAGACTTGAAAATAGTGACATAATATTAAAAATAATTATCAATGTTGTGAGCTTGACAACATGTTATTTAAAATTAATCTACTTCTCAAAAGTATTTTTATTTTTACCAATTATTTCTATATTTGAAGTACATTGTGAATGAGTAAGCATTATATAAAAAAAAAAATTCTGAGACTAGACAAAATAAAGTTTTAAAGAATTTTACACCAAAAAAATTATTAAAACTTTAATATTTATGCTAAATTTGTGTTTGACAAATCTAAAATCTAATATATTTTACTAGATTTTTATTAGTAAAACTAACTGTTTTACCTCATTTCCAATTTATGACTTAAAACAGTAATGTTGTGAGATTGAAAATTTAAATCGGTGGTTTGACAATTTTTAGCCATAAAAAATATCATTTATAAGTTTACAATAAAGTTTAATAGTTAATGTATATTTTTACTAATTTGAAATTTCATACTTTATTCAACAGCTTTTATAATATTCATTGCAACCATTAAGGAAAAAAATCAAGTTAAAAATTGTATTAAATTGAAGTGATATTTTAATACAGTTTATTGTATATAAAATCAACTTGGTTAAAGATCAATATTTTTTTTTACAATAGTTTATTATCAATTTTATATTTTAATTTATTGAAAATTAATTTGCTTTTATATTTCTTGACATAATTAAAAATAATTATATAGAGGATAAAAAGTGTAAAACAACCTTACCATTTAAGGAAAATACCATAAATAAGAAATAAGAGGAAGTGATTGAAGGGCAATTGAGTCAAAAGATTAAATTGTATTAATGAATGTAGTGGATAAGGAAAACATGTAGTCAGGAGACAAGAAAAAGGTTCGAACTATATAAAGCTCATCGAAAATAAAATTTGATTTTATTACTGGGACACTAGTTTGAAGGCAGTACAATACTACTCCCTTCGTTCCAGCTCAATTGAGCCACTTTTCTTTTTGGAACTTTTCATTTCAATTGAGTCATTTCATAAATGGAAAGAAGTGAACAGTGTTTCAGACATTTATACCCTCATAATGTTTATATATTTACAAAAAAACCATTCATTGTACCCTCATAATTTTAACATATTTACAAAAAAATCAATCATTAACTTACTATTCCTCCCACTCATTCTCTCTCCTATTAAATACTAGTAAAAGCCCGTGTTCGAGGACACGTGTTGTGTTTTTTTTTTTTAATTTAAAAAAAATAATAATAAAATTTTAAAGGGCAAAATGGAAAAGGGACAATTTAGTGAGGGCAAAATGGGAAATTTGGCATTTGGTACTGTTCATAGTACTATTCACGGAGTGGTATGATTTATACTATAGATTTTTAACTTTTACATTCTCTCTCTTCTAATCTTCTACCCATTTTCAAAAAAATCAATCATTAACTACTACTCCCTCTGTGTCACGTGAATGGACACCAATAAAATGGGCACAATAACTAATAAAATGGGCACAATAACTAAGAAAAAGCACTATTCCCTCCACTCAGTCTCCAATCACGTGAGACGACCCAAAAAGAAAATAAGTCTCCATTCACCCGACACGGAGGGAGTATTCTCTACCCCACATGTAACTTTTACATTCTCTCTCCTCTAATTTCTACCCACTTTATTCATTTTTCTTAAGAACCGTGAAATTACCCCATGGCTCAATTGAGCTGGGACGGAGGGAGTATATGTTAAGAAAGACAAATAATTGCGTAGAGAAAATGTTTTGAAATGGTACATTTAATATTTAATAAGTTCGCTATTATTCGCATTCCCTATTGTAATATAGATGTGTCAAAATAACCTAAACTAAACTTATGTACCTGCTATCTTAAAAAAAAAATTAAAAAATTATGTACCTGATGACGCCAAAATGTCGATTCAGCTCAAATTCAGCGGTCGGTGGTACTCCGGCGATTGAATAGCCTGAAAAATGAACACGAAATGTAAACTGAGCCGGGGCTTCACCGACGAAGGCCCTCCGACGTGAGAGTAAGTTCACGATTTGTATATTGAGAAATTAAATTGACAGAGTTTCGGAGTCAAAGAGATAACCTACCAAAATATGAAAATAATGGCTTGTATTTATAGTGATGGATAGGTAGAATCCATGTTGAACTTGGACTGTAAAGAGATAAGATATAATCATAGGAGGATTATATCTGTTAAGGAGTCCTTGTTTGACTTGAATTCATATAGGAGGGTACAATCCTGATCGGATTATAACTGCTTAATTCTTGTTGAAATAGGATTACAAGGCCTGCTCTGTCGAAAAACCGAGGTGCACAAATTCCTTATCTCGTCATATGCAGATAGGCCGAGATGAATGAATTTCTTTCCTCGTCATATGAAGATATTCCGAGATGCATGAATTCCTTTCCTCGTCATATGAAGATATGCCGAGATGCAAATATTCCTCTCCTCGTCATTCATGGCCATCTAGGTCCATGATGAGCCGGGGAGGGAAAGAGAAATAAATGGCGCCCGTCAAGACAACATCAAGGCCGAGGTAGGCACCTCGTCCTCGGACCTCGTCCTCGTCGTCAAGGGAGGTCACCTCGTCCTCGGAAAGAGGTCTCCCCGTCGTCAAGGGAGGTCTCCTCGTCCTTGGAGGGAGGTCTCCTCGTACTTGGAGGGAGGTTACCTCGTCGTCAAGGGAGCTCACCTCGTACTTGGAGGGAGGTCTTCTTGTACTTGGAGGGAGGTCTCCTCGTACTTCGAGAGAGGTTACCTCGTCGTCAAGGGAGCTCACCTCGTACTTGGAAGGAGGTCTCCTCGTACTTGGAGGAAGGTCACCTCGTCGTCAAGGGAGCTCACCTCGTACTTGGAGGGAGGTCTCCTCGTACTTGGATGGAGGTTACCTCGTCGTCAAGGGAGCTCACCTCGTACTTGGAGGGAGGTCACCTCGTCGTCAAGGGAGCTCACCTCGTACTTGGAGGGAGGTCTCCTCGTACTTGAGACTTAGTCATTTCGCCTACTAAGTCTAGGTCGACCTAGGGGAATGACGAGAAAGCTTGGTTTGAGAAAGATAGAGAAGCCCATTCCCCTCGTCGTACATCATACTTAGGATTATGTTTAGGGCCCAATCCACTTGGGCCTTGCCCGAACTAGTCCAAGTTCGTATCTTCGGTTTATACCGTTCAGTACCTACCCTCTCCGTCCCATTCAAAATACACTAATTTTCATTTTGGATATCCCATTTAAAAAGACACACCACAAAATTGAAAAAATTTTAATACTTTTTTATTCGTGAGACCCACTTGTCATACTCACAATAACTATCCACTAACTATTCTCTACCCCACTTTCTCTTTTATACATCACTTTTATGTTGTGAATATAGCCCTCCACACCCAAGCAAACCTACAAGAACGATTAGAGCACACAAACCAAGCACAAGAAATCAAATAAACAGAGAAGAACACAAGAAATTGTTAACCCAGTTCACTAATTTGATTGGCTACGTCTGGGGGCACTACCAAGCCAGGATCTTGCACTATGTATGTAGAATTTGTGTTACAATGAGTTTAGGGGGCGGAATACAACTTAAATATATATTAGGGGGACAAACCTAGCCCTAGATGGACAAGGGATCCCGAAATTACGTCAAAAAAAGAGTCCAGATTTACTTCCTCCCGACACATGGGCGGTCGCCCAAGTGCCCATGGGCGGTCGCCCAAGTCAAGAATTCCCCGAACCAAAACCTCTGTACACATGCGCGGTCGCCCTCCCATTCCTGCGCGGCCGCCCTCAACGTTGAACAGCAAACGACGAACCTTCTGTACAACTGGGCGGTCGCCCATCATCACCTGGGCGGTCGCCCATGACAACAGATCCTCTGACGAAATTTCTCCCTTTTTCTCCGAAGTCTAACCCGGTTGGTCCTCTATCCCAACAATCTCCCACCTAGAGATCAACCATACATGTAAGCCCCGTATCCGTTTTTCAACTCATCCTTGGTGTCCTCCTAGTGCTCACCTCGATCATGGTAGTGCCGTTCTCCTCTTCTATTCTTCGAGCCCAATTGAAGCTTTGCACAGCTTCAATTTATCAAGATTCACAACCTTTGTCAACATGTCAGCTGGATTTTCTGATCCCAATATCTTCTCTAGCCCCAAGATCTTCTCCTCCAAGAGATGTCTGATGTAGTGAAACCTCAGTTCAATGTGCTTCGTCCTCGAATGAAACGCCGGATTTCTTGCCAAATGTATTGCACTCGGGTCGTCATTGTAGAGAACGTTACCACTTCGCGTCTTCCCAAGTTCACCCAAGAAGTTACGCAACCATACCATCTCTTTACTCGCCTCTGTCATGCCACATATTACGCTTCGCGATCGGCTGCGCCACGATCTTCTGCAATTTAGAAGCCCAGGAGATAGCCGTACCACCCAATGTAAACACATAACCCATAGTACTTCTCCTCTTATCAAGATCACTTGATGCCAAGTCCGCATCAACATAACCCGCTAACACCACTTCCTTGCTCGAGAAACACAGAGCCTTACCAACAGTACCCTTTAAATAACGTAGGATCCACATAACCGCTTCCCAATGTTGCTTTCCTGGATTGCCCATAAACCGGCTGACTACTCCCACCGCATATGCAATGTCCGGGCTTGTACACACCATTGCATACATGAGACTCCCCACTGCTGAAGCATATGGAGTTCTCTCCATCTTGTCACGCTCCTCCTTGCCCTTAGGTGAGTCCCTCTCGGATAGCTTGAAATGCAAACCCAATGGCGTCCCTGTTGGCTTCGCCTCTTCCATACAAAACCTTGCTAAGACTTTCTCAACGTATTCTGCTTGTGAAAGAACCAACTTGCCTGACTCCCTATCCCGGTCAATCCGCATGCCCAAGATTTTTCTGGCCTCTCCCAAATTCTTCATCTCGAACCGTTCTGACAACTAAGTCTTCAACCTGTTTACCTCTCTACTGCTAGAGCCCGCTATTAGCATGTCGTCCACATATAACAGCAAGATAATATACCCATTGTCCGTATTCTTGAAGTAGCAACAATGATCCGCCTCACATCTGATAAAATCAATGTCGTGCATGAATCCATCAAACTTCCTGTACCACTGTCTAGGAGCTTGTTTAAGGCCATACAAGCTCTTAGTCAATCTGCAAACTAGCTCCCCGCTACCCTTAGACAAGTAACCCTCTGGCTGTACCATGTAAATCTCTTCCTCCAAGTCCCCATGAAGAAAGGCGGTCTTCACATCCATCTGTTCAAGCAACAAGTTGTCCGCCACTACTATCCCCAGAACCATTCTGATAGTGGTCATCTTCACAACCAGAGTGAATACTTCGGTGTAGTCAATACTGTACTTCTGCTGAAACCCTTTTACAACCAGTCTTGCCTTGTAACGCTTGCTACCGTCTGCTTCCTCCTTGATCCTGTAAACCCACTTGTTATGCAGTGCCTTCTTCCCCTTAGGTAGTTCAGTCAACTCCCAAGTTTTGTTGGCCTTCAATGAGTCCATCTCATCATCCATCGCAGCTTTCCACTTGTTGCAAAGTGCACTACGAACAGCCTCCGCATAACATTCCGATTCCCCATTATCTGTCAACAGCAAATAATAATTGGATGGAGTATACCTGTCAGGCGATCCACGCAACCTGCTGGATCTACGCAGCGGAATATCCGATTCCGGAGTATGTGGTTCATCTTCAGTGACCTCCTGACCATGGTCATCATGAACCGTTCTGCTCCCACCCGAGTTTGGAATATCCACCTCTACAATTTCCGGTTCCGAACTAGTGTCATCAGTTGCCCCCTTTCTGTCCTTGTACAAAACCTGTTCATTGAATACCACATCTCGACTACGAATAACTCTATGATTTTGGTCATCCCAAAACTTGTACCCGAAGTCATCCCCGCCATACCCAATAAATGTACACTTAACAGATTTTGCATCTAATTTAGTTCTCTCAGCAGAATCAACATGAACATAAGAAACGCAGCCAAATATGCGAAGAAAGGACAGATTTACACCTTTGCCACTCCAAGCTTCCTCTGGAATTCCATTCCTCAATGGTACCG
Source organism: Adenophora triphylla var. japonica (assembly GCA_022495995.1). Classification (NCBI taxonomy): domain Eukaryota; kingdom Viridiplantae; phylum Streptophyta; class Magnoliopsida; order Asterales; family Campanulaceae; genus Adenophora; species Adenophora triphylla. Next base: position 212,536 of record JAFEMH010001434.1, read on the forward strand.
ATGGTCCCCGATTGATCAAGAAAGCTGCCGTGTCAACTGCATATGCCCAGAACGTCTTCGGAAGTCCACACTTCAATCTCATACTTCTAGCCCGCTCATTCAATGTTCTGTTCATCCTCTCTGCTACCCCGTTGAGTTGTGGTGTCCGCTTTGGAGTCTTCTCCATACGAATACCATTCGCAGCACAATATTCCCTAAACTCACCAAGCTCATACTCCCCACCATTGTCTGATCTCAAGCACTTAAGCTTAAGTCCCGTCTGATTCTCCACCAAGGCCCTCCACTTCTTGAACACCTTGAAAGCCTCATCTTTCCCCTTCAAGAAATAGACCCAAACCTTCCTTGTAGAATCATCAATGAAAGTCATGTAATATGACGCACCACCCAGAGATGTAATCGGAGATGGCCCCCACAAGTCCGTGTGAACCAATTCCAACTTTGCTTCCCTCAAACCCCTACCTGTCCTCGAGAAATTATTTCTCCCTTGTTTGCCAAACATACAATCCTCGCAGATCCCCACGTTGACTGTCTTCAAACCCGGTAGTAGTCCCTTTGAACAAAGCACCTTCATCCCCGTCTCACTCATGTGACCCAATCGACAGTGCCACAAATCCGTATCACCCTTGGCTGCTGCCACCGCGATACTGTCCTTGGTGTTATTCGCCAAATACAAAATCCCCTCCTTATTACCCCGAGCGATCTCACAATCCTCCTTGGTAATAACCCAGTTCCTGCAGCCGAATGTCACCTTGTAACCTTCTTCGTCCAACTGATAGTAGGTTCTTTTTCAAACCCGGAATGTGTCTGACCCCGTTCAGATGTAAGACCTTCCCGTCTGATGCTCCTATTCTGACATCCCCCTTCCCCTTGATTTCCAAAGGCTCGCCATCCGCCAGATAGACCTTCCCGAAATCACCAGAAGTGTAGTTTTCCATCTCTTCCTTGTGCCCGCAAGAGTGGAATGATGCCCCCGAATCCAGCACCCATGATTCTAGTGTGCTACTAACACTCAGAACCAGTACATCATCACCTTCGACTGCCACATTCACCTGATTGCCCTTACGATTTGGACAATCCCTCTTGAAGTGTCCCAATTCCTTACAATGATAGCACTGAACAGATCCCTTCGCAACCTTTGGTTTGTCCTTGGTCTCATCAGCTTTGCCCTTACCACTCACCACGTTCTCCCTAGATTCGGTTCTCCCTTGTTTGCTAGTACCCGACTTCCCCTTGCTAGTAGTAGCCAAAGCCGATCCCGAAGCACTCGATGTCCCCAACTTCTTCATGCGATTTTCCTCGGCCAAAAGAAAGTCCTTAACATCATCATACTTCAATTTCTTCTTACCTGCTGAAGCGTTGATCGCAGTCACCGTTCCGCTCCAACTTGTTGGTAAAGAAGCTAGCAACAAACACGCATGAACCTCATCATCGAACTTGATCTCCACCGCTGTCAATGAGTCTATAACATCCATAAACTCATCGATGTGCTTGGCCAAGGATCCTCCCTCTTGCATCTTGAGACTACCCATCTTACGTATCAAATCAACCTTATTTGCAGCAGATGGAGTTTCAAATCTCTCAGTAAGATAATCCAATAGCTCCTTGGTGGTTTTCGCCTTCCTGGTAGTCTTCGCAATCCACTTTGACAAAGTAGATCTAACCACCCCTAGGGCTTTCCGATCCATGAGTTCCCATTCTTCCTGATCTTCATCTTCCGATTTGACACCCTTCAGAGGCTTATAGAGGTCTTTGTTGTACAAAAGATCCTCAATCTGCATCCTCCAATATCCGTAGTCAGACCCATCGAATTTCTCAACCGCCTGTTTGTCCTTGCCCATTCTTGATTGCTTGGAACAACTCCCTTGATCTTGAAACCAAAAGCTCTGATACCAGTTGTTGTGAATATAGCCCTCCACACCCAAGCAAACCTACAAGAACGATTAGAGCACACAAACCAAGCACAAGAAATCAAAGAAACAGAAAAGAACACAAGAAATTGTTAACCCAGTTCACCAATTTGATTGGCTACGTCTGGGGGCACTACCAAGCCAGGATCTTGCACTATGTATGTAGAATTTGTGTTACAATGAGTTTAGGGGGCGGAATACAACTTAAATATATATTAGGGGGACAAATCTAGCCCTAGATGGACAAGGGATCCCGAAAATACGTCAAAAAAAAGAGTCCAGATTTACTTCCTCCCGACACATGGGCGGTCGCCCAAGTGCCCATGGGCGGTCGCCCAAGCCAAGAATTCCCCGAACCAAAACCTCTGTACACATGCGCGGTCGCCCTCCCATTCCTGCGCGGCCGCCCTCAACGTTGAACAGCAAACGACGAACCTTCTGTACAACTGGGCGGTCGCCCATCATCACCTGGGCGGTCGCCCATGACAACAGATCCTCTGACGAAATTTCTCTCTTTTTCTCCGAAGTCTAACCCGGTTGGTTCTCTATCCCAATATTTTATACTCACAACATTTACTATATTATAGACTCTCCTTAATTCCCAATGCCAACTTTGTTTCGTTTCGTGTGGGGCGGAGGGAATATATAATTAAGAACAGGTGAATTGTATTTAATACTAATCCAAACAACAATTTAGGACACTGATAGATAATTAGAACAAACATTAGGCCAGGGTACCGATTTGTCAAAATGCTAATGTAGCTTCCATAGTAGACACACAGTACAATGACCAGTCCACACAGTAATGTGTGTCCTGCGGCTCCTGCCTAATTTAAATTTGTAACGTAACATTTTGATGCTCTAGACAATAATGCATATTTTTTTTTGTCTTAAATGAAAGTTTATTTTTTTATTCAAATTTGTTTTATTTATTTTATTTTATTTTTTTAAGGAAAGAAGAGCATATGCTTTAATTAAGCATATGAATATGTATATTTATAAACTATGTATTGATGTCGTGCATGCACGGGGGGTTGTATCAAGGTGGGAGCAGCCAAAGTAAAACGGGGGGCATTGCAGCAAACATGGACAAGCAGATTGGTGAGTCGTGCGACAACAATAGCCACGGGGCACGAGTCGTGCTTACAAGCACGAGTCGTGAAGAAATCCAGCACGACTACTTTTGATATCACGCGTCGTACCACAAATGAAGTAGGAGGGAACGATTCGTGAATGTCACGAATCGTGATCGACGAGATTCCAGAATTCGATTGGTTTCCTTATTCTTGTTTTGACGTTTTATTTTTGGGTTTTTAGTCTTTTCCTTTTTCAAGTTGATTAGGGTTGTGTGGGGAGTATTTAAACTTGTTTTAGTTTCTTAAAAATATTAGTCTCTTTTATCTATTGAATTCAGTTTGCATCTTGCAAAATTTTTGGTCAATTTTATTGGCTTGCAGAAGATCTTCTTTGAAAGTTCTTGTTTTCTAAGAAATTGTTATTCCTTGCAGAAGGTTTTGATTTCGTTAGACCTTGATTACTATTCCGCTGCATTACTTTACATCATGTATCTTCAAATTTCTGTAAATCATTAAATGGAAAAGATTTAGCTAAACATTTATTAACTAATCAATATTTGCGACAATGCTACATGCATCAATGTTGTGTAACACAATTCAATACTAGTGATTTAACAATTACATATTATTTATCATCATGATATCAGTACTAATAATCAGTAATCGTTAAATCTCTTATTTACAATAGATAATGTGATACACATGAAGATGTAAATTTATAAGCTATATATCTTCAAATTTCTATAAATCATTAAGTTAATTCTTGCTCTAAATTTTTTGCTTAATTTTTGCAATTAGAATTATTCTTCAAAATGCTTCATTTGTATAACTGGATTTTTTTTCTTAAAAGTCAACCTAACCATTATTTATATTTCAATCTTTGGTCATAACACTTCACATTATTTTACCCTTCATAATAAGCCACATGTATACTCCCTCCGTCCCGTCGATCTTAGGAATTTTTCAAATGGCACGGGGATTAAGGAAAAAGTAAATGTTGTGAGTGTAATAGTAAAATAGGAGAGAAAATGAGTGGAGGGAATAGTAAATTATAATGGTGCTGTGAGTATTAAAATAAGGGTTAATTACAAATTAGGGCCTGAAGTTTCACATGAGGTCCCCAAGAGGGGCCTGACTTTTTTTTTTTAGCGATTTAGGGCCTGACTTCATATTTTTTTATTAAATCAGGGCTTTTTGACGAACTTCATCCAAAAATCCGTTAAGTTAAAGAAAAGTTAACGAAGGGACTAGTTTGTAATGATTATTAGTTTTAAGGGGTCAAATGCAAAGTTTAATTATAAATTGTTCAAAATTTATTTCTTTTTCCAAAATAATTAATATTATCTTAATTCTAAAATAATTAATATCCGGAATAAATATATGTAATGTTCGTAAAAAAATATTATTTTTTTTTACTTTTTATGTCACAAAATAATTAATGTTCATAACATATAATGTATTAAAAAAACTGAAAATTTTAATTATTTAATATAATGTTAATATATTATGAATATTAACTATTTTTTAACATAATAATAAAAAATAAATTAATTTTATTTTGTGACATAAAAAGTAAAAAAAATATTTTTTTTCAAAACTATAAATTATTTAATATAATTTTAATATATTACGAACATTAACTATTTTTTAACATAATAATAATAATAAATAAATAAATTTTGTTTTGTGACATAAAAAGTAAAAAATATATTTTTTTCAAAAATATTAATTATTTAATAAATGTTAATATATTACGAACATTAACTATTTTTTAACATAATAATAATAAATAAATAAATTTTGTTTTGTGATATAAAAAGTAAAAAAAAACATTTTTTTCAAAACTATTAATTATTTAATAAAAGGTTAATATATTACGAACATTAACTATGTTAAAAAATAGTTAATGTTCGTAATATATTAAAATTAATTAAAGAATATCATTGTTCCCAGGTGGAGTATAAAAATGTTTTGACCTATTTTAGGTCAATACCCCTCCTTCTCCAAAGACTCCCCTCCCCACTCGAAAATTGACTTTTGTTAAGGGTTTTAACCCTTCCTTAAAACCCTGGTTTAGAAAAATTTAAGCTATTAAACTAGCGCTCCTTAATTTGATTTTTCATTCCTTCTCGGAATTTCAATATTGTTCTCTGTTCTTCTTCGTTCTAAGGATTTAAGGGTTTGGGTATGGAGGATCCGGACCAATTCAAGCTGTTTGTTGGAGGGATTTCTCGGGAGACAACGGAGGAGGCACTCAAGGAACACTTTGAATTGTATGGAACGGTGCTAAAGATAAATTAAATAAAATTAATTTATTTTTTTATTATTATGTTAAAAATGTTAATGTTCGTAATATATTAACATTATATTAAATAATTAAAATTTTCAGTTTTTTTAATACATTATATGTTACGAACATTAATTATTTTGTGACATAAAAAGTAAAAAAAATATATTTTTATTTTTTTAATATAAAAATTAAAAAACATATATTTATTTCGGATATTAATTATTTTAGAATTAAGATAATATTAATTATTTTGGAAAAAGAAATAAATTTTGAACACTTTATATTTAAACTTTGCATTTGACCCCTTAAAACTAATAATTATTACAAACTAGTCCCTTCGTTAACTTTTCTTTAACTGAACGGATTTTTGGATGAAATTCGTCAAAAAGCCCTGATTTGATAAAAAAATGTGAAGTCAGGCCCTAAATCGCTAAAAAAAAAAAGTCAGGCCCCTCTTGGGGACCTCATGTGAAACTTCAGGCCCTAATTTGTAATTAACCCTTAAAATAATGTAGGAGAGAGAATGAGTGGAGAGAATAGTGATAAAAACTTTCCATTTTGGGAATTCTTAAGATTAGTGGGACGCCCAAAATGAAAAGTTTTCTTAAGATCGGTGAAACGGAGGGAGTATTGGTTTGTTTCAATTAAACTATTGGGTTCCTAAATATAAATATAAATAGGAATAATATTAACAGAGCCGGTACCGTACATTAAGGCCCTAGACAAACTATTCAATTGAGACCCTTTCATTTTCTTATGGACCACAGTTGGTGTGGCGTTCTCCTTCAATCTTTCTCTCTGTAGTCATTCTTGTTCTCTTAGAGACACCTATTTTCTTATTTTCTTAGGTTTTAACAATCTTAAATAGTTAGACACTAAATTGAATCCTAAACTTTACGAGTCTTGAAAAATATTTTAGCAGAATTATGAAGATTTGAACTTGTACAATTGAGTTTGGTACTCCTCCATTACAATATATTTCTAAGGGGCATTCTAAAAAGGTTGCCTTTTAATAGTAAAATTTATAAATATCCTAATTATCTATTTTTAAATTTTTAGTATTGTAAGCATAAAAATGATATATGAAAAAAAAAGTTCTTTTAGGGACATAATTTGGGATAAAGAATGTCATTCATTTTGAGACAATTTCTTTTTTAATAATTTTGAGACAAAAGAAAAGTCATTTATTTTTTAGATAAAAGAAAAGTAATTTATTTTGACAGGAATAAGTAGTTTTAATTAAATAAAAAAAATGATGAAATACTCGATTAGTTTGCATATGATCCTCTCTCAAACATTTGGCTTAGGGCTAGAAAACTGATCCTAGCTCAAATATTTGGCTTAGGGTTGGAATTCTGCTGATTTTGGGCTGAGAAGCCCAGATTGAGACTCCCCTTGCAGAAAAAATATATGTCTATGCTAAGGCTTGAACCTTGACCAAGTTGTTAAGTACAATTTTATGCAATCTGCTTTACCACTTGAACAATTAAACTTCTTGATGTGCATATTTCGTAAACTTTATATATATATAATGTTTTGGTAGAAAAAACAATAATGTCGAATCTTGACTTATGAAAGTGTATGAATTTAATAATAAGGAGGGGACTTTGGAATTTGATTAAATGGAACAAACGGATGCTAAAATGAAGAAACACAATCAAGGACACAACAATATAACGAGGAAAGCCCTTGAGTCAAATGATCTCGCCGGCATAAAACCTCGGGAGGTTTTAGGTAACCTACCTAAAACCCAAAAATGTATTATTGATAGTTGAGTGATTACAAGTCGGATAGCATAAGAGAGAGTTTACAGAAGCTAGTGAACGTGTGTGTGGAAGTGTAGGTTACTCTCTTTTATACCCTTTAAATAGTAAAAAGAAAGGTAAAAATATCCCTAGAAACAAGGAGAAAATATCGCCAAAGATGGAGATCACGGCCGTTTGATGAAGCTCGGAGATTGCCATTGACTGGGTTGTTTAACCAAATCAAGGACTTCGCTAAGACCAAGTCTTCCACAACTCAAACTAACAAAAATCCCTATAATCTCGGCACATCTTCTTATCCTCTCAACGTCCTTTGACTTGGTCTTTTTAGCGTTGAGGGAAAAGTCCCATGTGAGTGGAATATCATCTTGACATGCAGGAACAACTGAGGATGTCACCATGCAGGGATATTCAATGATGTCAACATGTGGAAAATCTGGCCACAACAATTGCCCCCAAACTTATCACTTCACTGAATACGAAGAGGTAAGTTTCCAAACTTCGAGTAACTGGCGGACATGATTTGACAACATTCGGTGGTGAAGAAAATCAAGAAGAAGTCAAGCCGTCGTCATCTCTCAAAATGTCAACAGGTAAGAATAGTTTACCCCGTCTTTCTATTCCTGCTAATCTTCCTTTTCCTTAATGCTTAAACTTTCTCTTCAGATTCAAAGGCAGTTGCTTCAGGCTTAGACTTTGATCTGGAAGATTTGGATGCTCTTGTTAGTGCTATTCCTGCTAAGTCTGATGTTAGGTACCCATTGTCCCAAAGAAACAAGTCCAGATGGGTGAAAGTACTGGCATTGATTCAAGGGTAAAGAAGAGGAAGGCTACAGAGAGTGAGGCTATCGAAGTTGTGGATGCGGATATTTTTGAAGGTTCGAAGGTAGGAGGGGTAAAGAAGAAGCTTCTAGGATTAGTAACCAATGTAAGATGTTACTAAGCTGTCCTAACTGTCCCATAGCTCTATTATTTGCTAATTTGGAACTTATGGTGTTTTCTTAACAGGCAATGGGATGGCTAAGATCAATGAGCAATTTAAGAAGAGCGCTAAGAGTGATATGGATCAGGCCAAGAAGGAAGATGCTTTTTGGGAGAAGAAGTTTTAACGAGCAGAAAGAGGAACAGAAGAAAACGTTGAAGGGGTTGTTAGCAATCTGACTTCTATTGAGGGTGGCTATCAAAATGAAATAAATGAAGTAAGGAATCCTGGAAGTTGGTTGCTGCCAAAGCCATGTTGAAGATCAAAATCAAGATGATGGAAGAACATAAAGATGGAAAATCTAAGGTTTGGAAGGTTGAGACCGAGTATGAAAAATTGAAGAATCCGTTGGGTGAAAAAGTGGATGAAGGAAAGGTGTCATCTAACCCTAAGGATGTGACGGTTGAAGTAGAAGGATAGAAGAAGGATGAGGAAGACAGAACTCCCTCGGCACACCTGCAACAGATGCTAAGTGAAGAAAAATTCAAGTTAGTTTTTCAAGTTGTTTTGTTTGATGATGATTTCGGGGGCTGAGTCCCAAAGAAATTTTTATTTATTTTGGTATGTTCCTGGTCCATAAGGACCGAAGACAATTTATCTCAAGTGTTGGGTTGGTTCAACACTCTGCTTTTAGTTTTATGTTGTTTGGATGTTGGAGCGGGCCAACTGAATTTGGAAACGTTTTATGGTAGTCTTAATAGTATTTAGTATCTTAGTGTTTAGAAAAAACTTTTGTTAGCAACTTCTGTGCATGTCATGCTTTGATCCCTGATGCTAAAGTATTATCATAGGATGTTGACATAATAAAATGTCATATTTTTGTTTTCGAGTGAAGACATGAGAATGTCATAACCGAATGTACTTAAGATGACAGGAATATGCCATAACCAATTGAATCATTCTTAAGATCAATCATTTGACTGAGTGGAAATGGGTAAGCTATACAAGTTTCCTCATATAGGCCCATCCCACACCTCAACCAATGAGATATCGTGCGCTCCAGGCGAAGGTGTAGAAACCTAACTTTCGGAGAAAGAGGTAATTAACTCTTTAAACCTTAGAAGGGATTATCTACCTTAACTTTAGAAGAGGTGGCCAGCCTCTAGCGGAGGAGATTTCGTTGTCACTTTAGCTTGAGCACTTTGATATGTCCCCACTTTTGTATGTCCACATCTCGCAAGACAGAGACATGTTAGAGATGGACGTCAACTATGTTGACGTCCCTTCACAGGTTGTGTTAGCGACATCTTATTTGAAGTAAATAAATAAAAAAATGACAAATAGGGAAATGAAAGGATACTCAAATTCAATAAATGAAAAGACCAGTAGAGGATTGTCCATACCTGGGATGATGTAAGTTTTAGGAAGGCATTGCCTAGATGTAATACCTTTTAAGATGAATGGCATTCCAACTTCGTGGGATCATTTGGCCATCCAATGTTGATAAGCGATATGCTCCTTTCCTGGCCTGTGGATCGATCAGGTAGGGACCTTCCTACTTTGGGGCAAGCTTGCCTGCGTTGAGCTCTTTTGTATTTTTGAAATGCCTTTCGTAAGACTAAATCTCCTACTTGGAATCTTCTAAGTCTTACATTTTTGTTGTAAGACCTGACTACTCTTTGCTGATATGCCGCCATCCGGATTTTGGCCATATCTCTTAGTTCGTCTATAGTATCTAAATCATGTGTCAAGATGTCCTTATTATGTTCGTATGTCAACAAACCATATCTTGTCAGAGGTAACGTAACTTCGCTGGAATGTCTCGACTCGACCCAAACACTAGAGAGTAGGGTGTCCGACCGGCAGCATTTTTGGATGTCGTCCCGTCACCCCATAAGACCATTGGTAGCTCTTCACCCCATCTTCCCTTCTTTTGGTCTAGCCTTCTCTTTAAGTTGCTCAGATAATCTTGTTGCTTGATTCTCGCTTGTCCGTTTGCTTGAGGGTGAACAGTGAAGATGTCACCATCTTAACTCCCCACCTTGTCAAGAAGTCCCGCTTTTCCGACCTGAGCAACCGGGGAGCCATTGTCAAGGTATTCCAAACTTGTCAATATGTTCCTTTGATGAAAGAAATAACTTCCTTGTCGCGAACCCGTACATATGCTTCAGCCTTCTACCCATTTGGAGAAGTAATCTATCATGGCTAGTAGAAAAACTTTTCCTCCCGAAGCTCTTGGCAATTTCCCTACAATATCCATTCCCCAAACCATGAATGGCCATGGCGACAGGATAGGATGCAGCAATTTAGCTGGTTGATGTAGGATGTCGCCGTGCCGGCCGACAGTGAGTCACATTTCTTTGCATAATCTCGCCGCGTCTTTTCGCATTGTGGGCCAAAAGTAGCCCATATTTAGAGCCTTGGTATATGGGCTTCGCCCGGTATGATTTCCACATTGCCCTTCATGCAGCCTCCATCAAAACCTCGTTGTGCTCGGCCCGCTTCTAGACATCTCAAGTAGTGACTGCAGCAGATTTCCTAAACAAAAGTTATCAATAAGTAAATACTTAGATGACCTTACCCTGGATGCTCGAGTGTTTGTCTCTTCTGCCGAGATTGTATCATCTTGGAGATACTTGATTATAGGGCCGTCCACGAGGTTGTCAGCTGGATCGGGAAGGATGTCGACATCTAAGGCAAACAACTCAAGACGTTCAATTCCGGGATGTCAACATGCACAATTGGAATACTTCTCTCGTGAAATGCTTTTGAAGGCCGAGCCTAAGTTTGCCAGAGCATCTGCTTGTGAGTTTTCTTCTCGCGGCACTCGCTCCAAAGTAAATGTTTTGAATTTGGCCGCCATGATTTTCACTATTTCCAAATATGTCGTCATCTTCACATTTTTCGCTATGTAGGACCCGTTGTAATGGTTGACAATCGCAAAGAATCCAAAACACACCACGATGTGCTTCGATATCCGTGTCCCGGCCACTTGTAAGCCTCGCAATTAATGCCTCGTACTCGCCTCATTATTGGTAGCTTTAAACCGCAATGATGGATTGTGGTATTACGTCCCCTTGTGGCGACTTTAGTACGACTCCAAGACCTGTTCCTTTCATGTTCAAAGCGCCATCTCGTATAGAGTGTCCATATTCTTGAGATGTCATCATCCCTGTAATTGCCTTTGAAACTCTACTTCTTGTTGCATGGTTGGACTAAAGTCACCACAAAATCGCCTAGAGCCCGAGATTTTATTGTTGTTCTTGGCTCATATTTGATGTCGTAAGTGCTTAACCGCACGGACCACTTAGCCATCCTACCCGACATCTCTCGGTTTTCTCATGACATTCTTAATAGGATAGTTAGTACGCACAATTATAGTATGTGTTTCAAAATAGTGTCTTAATTTAATGGATGCGGTTATTAAAGCTAGAATTAACTTTTGTAAATGAGAATACCTGGTCTCCGCATCTAAGAGTGTCTTACTTATATAATAGATGGGTTGTTGAAGACCATCTCGCTCTGTTACCAAGACTGCGCTTACAGCGCTTTCTGATACTGCTAGGTAGATGTAGAGGTGTTTGCCTTCCCGAGGTTTGGCCAATAACGGAGGTGTCGATAAGTAAGTTTTGAGGTCTTGAAAAGCTTGTTCATGGTGGTCCTCCCACTAGAACTTCTTGTTCTTTCTTGAGATGTCATAGAAGGGCTTGCATCGATCGGATGATTTGGAGATGAACCGGGTGAGTACAGCAACCTTCCCTGTCAATCTTTGGATGTCCTTGACGGATTGAGGTGATGACAAGTTGATAATGGCGCGAACTTGCTCCGGGGTGGCTTCAATGCCTCTCTTAGTCACCATGTAACCTAAGAACTTTCCCCGCCTTCATTCCGAAATTGCATTTTGTCGGGATTGAGTTTCATATTGAAACAATCCAAGATGTCGAAGGCCTGAGATAGGTGGTTTATGTGGTCTTCAGCTTTCTTGGATTTCACCACCATGTCATCAATGTATACCTCCACCGTGTCCCCAATCTGGTCCTTGAACATCTTGTTCACGAGCCTTTGATATGTTGCACCTACATTTTTTAGTCCAAAAGGCATAGCAATATAACAATAGATACCTGTGGGTGTTATGAAGGCGGTGTCCTCTTGATCGATGGCTCTAGGCCATTGTGGGGAGGTTCCAAAGAAGTTGTCTCGATTACTCTCATCAAAGGTGATTGGTAGGATGTGGACATCCTGGATGGTCTTTCTGGCTTCTCCCCTTTGACTCCTTGGCGTGTCGCTTTGCGGCGAGAATAGGAAGTGCCACAAATCTCTAACCCTCCACCGATGAAGTTGATCACCTTTGTCGATCTTGGAGGAGAAACCGGTCGCTCGACTTCATGTGGAACCTCTGCATTTTCTCGCCTTCTCCTTTCTGGACCCCGAAACTCCTTAAGATGTCCCTTCGAGAGCAAGTAGCCGATCTCCTTTCTTAGTGCTATGCGCCTTCTATGATATGCCCGGTGTTCATGGTAAGCGCACCATTTTGACTTGTCACGCCATCCTGTGGATTTATCGATCTTCTTTGGCCATCTTGCTTTTTCTCCAAGGTTACCCATTGCACAAAGTACACCCGAAATGTCAACAGAAAAGCAATAGTCGAAATATTAGGAACATTATCGCTATCTTCATCCTCACCCTCAATTGAATTAATTTTGTCAGTTATCGCTTCTCTGGATTTGGAACGTTGTTCCCCGGCGGTGGGATGATTCGGTCTTCCCCGTTCTCTGATTGTCATATGTCGACAACTTGGATGAGGACTTTGATCTTCGCAGCTCATCTTCCTCCAATCTTATAAATCTTAGGGCCCCGCTTCGACTTCTTCCAACCGTTTGCAAGGAGTCATCACCGAGATCTTGATAGTGCCGTGAATCTTTCTTCACCCCATTTTGAATGCTTCTCGCGGTGTCGACATGTCGAGATTGGGAATTTCTAGCACTTCTTTGTTAAACCGGTGGACATATTCCTTCAAGGTCTCATTAGGCCGGGGGTCACATTGTAGAGGTCGCTTATCGGCTTCTCGAATTGTCGATCGCATGAGAATTGGTTATAGAACATGTTGATAAGCCGGGCGTATGAACCAATTGAGCCTAGGGGTTGCTCTAATCGGCCATTTAAGAGCCGGTCGACCAAGGTTGATCCAAATCCTCTGCACAAGCAAGCTTCCACTGAATTGAAGTGGGATATGCACTATGTCCATCTTCTCGTGATAGTGGGCAACATGCTCCCTGCGGATCCGTCTTTGCCCATCATACAACTTCATGGATGGAACGCCGAAACGCTTCGGGATGTCGACATTTGAAATTGTTGGGACAAATCGGGACCGATTGTAGCAATTCGAGATACTTGGTTGGATTAGAGGGGTTATGCCTGGTACATTCATTATCGCTCTCTAAGGTCCTACATCCGCTGGCTAACGGATTACCTGCAAAAGGGTCACCGCAGGAATATGATTGAAAGCATTATTATTAAAAAGATTATTAAGAAAACCGGTGTTGTCTAAGTGAGGTAACAACGGTGTTGTCGGTGAATGGCGTGAAAGAGGTGAATCTGTTGGGGGGTGGTGTCGGCAAAGTGTCATCGGATTAAGGTGTCGACATCAAGGAAGGTGTCGACATCCCGAAGGTGTCGACATCTTGGAAGGTGTCGACATCCCGGGAAGGTGTCGACATCATTGAAGGTGTTGTCCGATGAGTCCGAGATGGGCTGCCCATTGGAATGAATTCATTCGAAACGGAGATCCTCCACCGGTTTCAAAGCCGATATTCCTCGCGCGCATTGGCGAGATGTTGCCGAGCCGGGATGCAATGAGCTTCGATCTTGCTGCATCTTGATCATATCATTGGCCAAAAACTTTGAAGTTACTATCCCGGTTATCCAAATTTCCGATTCAACATGGTCAAGGCACTTTGGATGTCGGCATCCACATTAGAAGATCCCGCCTTTTGGGAAGATGGCGAAGGCTGCATCATCTCGAGGCTTCGATTGAGGAGGTGGCGGCAACGAGGTTGCCTTGCCCCCGCATCGACGGAGTAACGACGATTGTCTTGCCGGCGGCGGAAACCTTCGGGTTAGTTGACATGATGAATCGTTTTAGGAAATGATCCAAATAATCAATAGACCAAATGGCCTCTCGGTGGGCGCCAAATTGTTTTGGTAGAAAAAACAATAATGTCGAATCTTGACTTATGAAAGTGTATGGATTTAATAATAAGGAGGGGACTTTGGAATTTGATTAAATGGAACAAACGGATGCTAAAATGAAGAAACACAATCAAGGACACAACAATATAACGAGGAAAGCCCTTGAGTCAAATGATCTCGCCGGCATAAAACCTCGGGAGGTTTTAGGTAACCTACCTAAAACCCAAAAATGTATTATTGATAGTTGAGTGATTACAAGTCGGATAGCATAAGAGAGAGTTTACAGAAGCTAGTGAACGTGTGTGTGGAAGTGTAGGTTACTCTCTTTTATACCCTTTAAATAGTAAAAAGAAAGGTAAAAATATCCCTAGAAACAAGGAGAAAATATCGCCAAAGATGGAGATCACGGCCGTTTGATGAAGCTCGAAGATTGCCATTGACTGAGTTGTTTAACCAAATCAAGGACTTCGCTAAGACCAAGTCTTCCACAACTCAAACTAACAAAAATCCCTATAATCTCGGCACATCTTCTTATCCTCTCAACGTCCTTTGACTTGGTCTTTTTAGCGTTGAGGGAAAAGTCCCATGTGAGTGGAATATCATCTTGACATGCAGGAACAACTGAGGATGTCACCATGCAGGGATATTCAATGATGTCAACATGTGGAAAATCTGGCCACAACATATAACAAAACATAAATTTTGGGGCCCTTAAAATTGGACAAAATTCGGAGGCCCTAGGCGACGGCCTCACCGGTCTCATAGTAGGGCCGGGTCTGAATATTAATACATAGATGGAATTTTATGATATACATAATGTATAAATAAGTAAGACATAATTATTAAAAAAATTAACAAATTAATTATATTATTTATTATTGAATAAATAGAGCATTAAGCACAAATTCTAGCTTCCAACTTTCAAGTGGCCTCTTAATTAGCTTGATTTGGAACCGCTGCTATAGCATAAGATTTCATGTAGTGTTGCAAATAATGATCTGAATGATTTGTAAAACGTAACGTCGTAACATCAATGGCGAGATTTATTTGGCCTAAGCTAGGTCCCACATAAGGTCAACAAATTTCTACTATACTCCCTCCGTGTCGAGCCAATGGACACCAAAAAAAATAGGCACAATAACTAAGAAAAAGGAGAGAATCTTCACTATTCCCTTCACTCATTCTTTCTCCTACATTATTTTAATACTCACAACACCATTATAATTTACTATTTCTTCCACTCATTCTCTCTCCTATTTTACTATTACACTCACAACATTCTTTCAATTTTGGACAGTCTCTAATCACGTGAGACGATCCAAAAACGAAATAAGTCTCCATTGACCAGACACGGAGACACGGAGGGAGTATATCCTAATCTCAACTGCAACTGTGTTAAATCCTAATTAACATGATTTTTAAATTAAAACTACCAATAATTATCTCCAATGAATTCATAGAATTAGAGTTCCACTAGTATTGAAAATTTATCAAAGCTGATTCAATTCCACGTCAGAAAACAGCTAATTTCCTCACAGGAAGTTCTATCTCTAATTAACTTGTAGCTTTTGTAGTCTTCATTCTCATACCTTAAAACACACTATCATTAAAATCATCATATACCCACAGAATATCTTTACCCCTACCCCATGCATATATAAACCCTCCAAACTCTAACCCTAATCTTCACTCAAAACCCCCCAAAAAAGAAATTACAAAGTCCTCTGTTTTCTCTCTGTTTCTTTCTCTCTCTCCTCTGTTTTTTGTTCTGTTTCTAGAGAGAGAGAAAGGAAAGAGAAAGAGAGATGGCTATTACTGAGTATGAAGACATTGAGAAAGGTGGCAACAAAGGGCTTGAAGATTTAGAAGAGCCCTTAATTGAGAAGGAGGATACATTTGGTAAATCTGAAGATGTTGAGGGTAATTTTGGGAAAGATTCTGGAGGTGATGGATCTATTGGGATGGTTTTGTTAAGCACTGCTGTTGCTGTTTGTGGCTCTTTTGAATTTGGATCTTGTGTAAGTAAATACTTACCCTTTTCCTATCTTTAATTTATGGTATGGTATTTATCCACTAATTTTCACTCCATTAATGGTTTTAAGCTTAAGTTAAATTATTTTGCAGGTGGGATATTCAGCACCCACTCAATCTGCTATAAGAGAAGATTTGGGTTTAACTCTAGCCCAGGTTGGCTTTCATTTTATATTTATTTTTTTACTAATGCTCAAGTATTTTTAATGAAGAAAAAGATTACAAGAATTCATGATTTTGCAGTTCTCCATGTTTGGCTCCATTGTTACAATTGGTGCTGTGATTGGTGCCATTACCAGCGGTCGAACCGCAGATTTCATTGGTAGAAAAGGGGTATGGGAATTAATTTTTTTTTTTCATTATCTACTGAATATTTAATTTCTTGACCATCATTCTGTAAATTTGATTATTTTTATGTTTGATTTGAAAAATATAGGCTATGAGGTTGTCAGCTTGGTTCTGCATTGCAGGATGGCTTGCAGTTTACTTCTCTAGGGTATGCTTTCCTGATAGATTGCAGCAATTTTGAATTAATGATCACGCCAAACGCGCTCTTATTTAAGTTTATATGTAGGGAGCTTTGTCGCTCGATATTGGAAGATTCTTGACTGGATATGGCATAGGAAATTTATCTTACGTGGTAACTAACCGATTATTGAATTATTGATGTATTCACTGCTTAATGTTCTTGATAAATAACTCTTCGAATTGTTAACTAATGAACAAAATTTGAGTAGGTTCCGGTGTACATAGCTGAAATTTCTCCGAAGAATCTCCGGGGAGGTCTCACTACCCTTAATCAGGTTGGATTTTTTGAGGATCATAAAGCGTAAATATCGCATTTCATTTTGTTAATTGAGAAACATTTATTTTAATTAACCATTTTTTTCTTGTAGCTCATGATTGTTTGTGGTTCATCCATGGCATTCCTAATGGGAGCATTCATAACATGGAGAACTCTTGCTCTCACAGGTATGGATTTCAATTTATATAAGCATGAAAATGTCTAAGACACAAACACATATAGAAACCAATTAAGTTTATGTATTAATCATTGACAAAAACCTTAATCCATGGTTTGGTTTTTTAGGAATTCTACCCTGCATTTTCTTGCTTGTGGGTTTATTCTTTATCCCGGAGTCTCCTAGATGGCTGGTGAGGTTCTAGTATGATTTTTTTTTCTTCATTAGGCGATAAATTACTGAGCAATAAGATCAAAATTCAATCATTGCAGGCTAAAGTTGGTCTCGAGAAAGAATTTGAGCTCGCTTTACGTGAGCTTCGTGGTAAAAATGCTGATGTTTCTGCTGAAGCTGCTGAAATTCAAGTATGCATATTCTCCATCCATAATTAATTATCCATTATTCATTAGATTAATTATTAGCCTAAGTAATTAGTACTTTGTCTCAACAGGTTAGCATTGAAGCTCTTCAAAGTCTTCCAAAAGCAAATATACTGGACCTGTTTGATGGAAAATACATCAATTCTGTTATTGTAAGCAAATCCGTCAACTTTTTTTTTTTTTTTTTTTCAATTTCCAATTCCTTTAATCATTTTTTTTCTTAAAATCTGACATATTTTTTGTATCTATGATCAGATTGCTGTTGGATTAATGGCGTTTCAACAATTGCAAGGGATTAACGGAGTAGGTTTCTACGTAAGCGAAACCTTCGTGGCAGCAGGTAATTAATTTATTCCTTCCGTCTTAATATTCAGAAATCTAAACGTAACTCGTGTAATTAATATTGGAAGTGTAAAATTGCAGGATTTTCCTCTGGCAAGATTGGAACTATATCTTATGCCTTAATTCAGGTTCCAATCACTATAGTTGGAGCACTGTTAATGGACAGATCAGGAAGAAGACCACTGCTTATGGTGAGTAAATTCTTGCAACTTCGCTAAACCATTTTACTTCATATCCACTAAGGCATGTTTGGTACATCAGATATAAAAAGCTCTTTTCAACTGATACTTCAAACTCTCCCCGTCCCAAAATGAATTTTGTTCTTAATCAAGAACAATTTTGGGACGGAGGCAGTAGTTAATTACTCAAATAATTCAACTGGGATTTAATGTTTTTTTTAATTTTTTTTTTTTTTTTTTTTTTTCAATTCAGGTGTCTGCAACTGGGACATCCCTTGGCTGCTTTCTTGCTGGCACTTCTTTCTTCCTCAAGGTTAGAGTTTATATCAAGACTCTTTTCATTATTTTTGTTAGCCTCTAAGAACAACATCTGACATTTTCTTTAACATCACCTTGTAAAATCAGGGTCAAGATATTTTCCTTGATTGGGTCCCTCTGCTTGCTGTTTTTGGTGTACTGGTATATTCTCAATTCCGTGTTATATATATTTATATTTGTTTAAATTAACAACGATATTTATGGGATTACTGACTTTGTTGTCAAAATTCATAACAGTTGTATATAGGATCATTTTCAATTGGAATGGGAGCAGTGCCTTGGGTACTCATGTCTGAGGTAATAAGACCATGTTTGGTTGCTAAGAAAAGAAAAAGTTTAGACCTTTTGGTTTACAAAACTCACCATATGAAATCAATCTCATTTTCCTGCGTTTTCTTAGTTGGAAATCGAACGTTGAAAACGAACAAACGAATTTTCTTCTCTTTCTACTCTTGCAGATCTTTCCGTTACACGTAAAGGGTGCTGCAGGCAGCCTGGTGGTGTTAGTTAACTGGTTGGGTGCTTGGGCTATTTCATACACTTTCAATTTTCTCATGGACTGGAGTTCAACAGGTAAAAACGAGTAAAGAAAATAATTAAACTTCATCCGTCCCATAATAAATGTCATAGTTGACTTGTCAAACTCCGCTTTCCCCTTTGTTTTTTAAGTTTCAACTGATTTTTGCTCGTTTGGATTTCAGGAACATTTTGGTTGTACACGGGATTTTGTGTGCTTACTGTAGTTTTTGTAGCAAAGGTAGTGCCAGAAACAAAGGGAAAAACACTAGAAGAAATTCAAGCCTCCATCAACATGTAGATTGTAAGAGATGGAGTTGTAGATTATTTGAAGTGGTTTTTGATAGTTTAAATGTAATTCTTTATCTCTTATTTTATTTGTAATATAAAGAAGAAAATATTAATGAAAAAAAGTTGTTCTCATTCAGTTCTCTACTAAGATAATCCAGAAGAGCAACTCCTGCAGATAGATGGTTTCAGGATAAGTCAAGAGAACTTTGTATAGACAATTACTACATCTCTCCCATATGTCCTTAATTTTTTTTTCCCTACAAAATTCAATGTTCATATTTTATGGATTAAAAGAGTAGAAAAAAGGTTGATAGGAAATTCTTTAGTGTTACTTGAGAGTTAATGAAAATTTTGGAGTACAAAAGTTCTTTCTTGGACTCATTTGAAGTTCTTGTTGGTCATATATATGTGTGCTGGGATTGGATACAACTCGTGGTCAAAGGATCGAGGTTGGACGGAAGAAATATGGAGATTGACAAAAAGGGAGTTTCGGACGATGTGCGCTCGCACGACCGTGCATTGGGATGCACATGTCCGTGCACATTGGAGTTCAACGGACATTGGGTTCGACATTATCTGCATGGGCATGCCAGTGTGCGCACACGACCGTGCACGTCATACAAAACATTAGCTGAGCCGAAATTCTGATGCAAATTTGGTTTCCTATTTTGGCGTAGACTTCTTTTGGCAACATAATTCTTTTCTTGGGCCAGAAATATATTACTTCTTGGAGAAGAAATTAGAATCCTTTATGGTTTAGATTTGTTGTTAAAATAAATACAAGTGATGACCTAGAATATTGTGATGTTAGAGTGTTGTGCAATCGCAGCGGAAGCCAATTGACAAAACCAAAGAACACACACAAGCAATCAAGCAACGAGAAATCGAAAGAGAAAGAGAAGAAATTGATTGGGGTTTTGAATCTCCGTTTCTGTATATTATTGTACAAATCTGTTCCAGTTTACATAGGTTACAAAACATGTATTTATATGTTTACAAACCTAGCCCAACTGAGATTGAAATAACCCAGAAACCCGTTGGCCCAAAACCCCCCGTCATGCTTGAGGCGCTCGCCCCAAGAACAACCAGGCGCCCGCCTGACTTTGTGCTATGCCAGGCTACCCCTACGGCGTTTGATGCGCCCGCCCCAGGAACCTCCATGCGGCCGTCTCAAACCAAGATGCCACAGCTCCATCTTCTGTCTCTCAGGCGCCCGCCTCACCCTAGGTGGGGCGCCCGCCTCAAGGAAGAAATCCAGCCATGAAAGAAACGAGCCACATCCAACAATCTCCACCTTGGCGAGTGTTCACCCAAACCAACCGAAGATACAAGGAACCAGCTCGAACCTCCCCATCTCTAACAGCTAGAGATGTGCAACAAGTCCAAACAATGCTTGAACTTGTCAGTAGTAACCGGCTTCGTCAACATGTCAGCAGTATTCTCCGTAGTGTGAACCTTCTCTAGCACAACTTCACCCATATCAATCAACTCCCGAATCTTGTGAAACCGAACATCAATATGCTTCGTCCGTTGATGATAAATGTGATTCTTCGCTAGAAATATCGCGCTTTGACTGTCACAAAGCAACTTCACTCCACCTTGCTGAATGCCCAATTCGTTGACCAAACCCCGAAGCCATAAGGCTTCCTTTGCAGCTTCAACCGCTGCCATGTACTCTGCTTCCGTTGTAGACAATGCAATAATCGACTGAATCATAGATCTCCAACATATGGGTCCACCACCAAGAGTAAACGAATAACCCGTAGTCGACTTCCTCCGATCCAAGTCACTCGCATAATCAGAATCAACATACCCCACAACAGAAAGCTCCTCACTCTTACCTCCAAACATGATGCCATAATCCATAGTGCCCTTCAAATATCTGAGAATCCACTTGACTGCTTCCCAATGCTGTTTACCTGGATTCGCCATATACTTGATAACCACACTAATAGCTTGCGCCAAATCTGGCCTCGTGCAAACTATAGCATACATGAGACATCCCACTGCACTTGCATAGGGAACCTTTGTCATACTCTGAATATCTTCAGTCGAACTCGGGGAATCTGAGGCAGATAAATTAAAATGACTCGCCAATGGTGTCTTCACAGGTTTTGCATTCCGCATATTGAACCTCTCCAACACCTTCTCCACATAGCCGGCTTGAGACAGCCACAATATCCTAGATTTCCTGTCTCGGCGAATCTCCATCCCAAGAATCTTCTTGGCTTCCCCCAAATCCTTCATGTCAAATTCTGTACTCAACAAGACCTTCAACTGATTGACCTCGTTCTTACTCCTACCTGCGATAAGCATAATATCCACATACAGTAACAGAAAAATAAAAATAAAAGAACCATCATCAAGGCTCTTCACATACACGCAGCAATCATACTCACAACGCTTGTAGCCAATATGTACCATGTAGGAGTCAAACCTTGTATACCACTGCCTCGGAGACTGCTTCAGCCCATAAAGTGACTTCTTCAATCTACAAACCAAACGCTCCTGCTCGGGCTCCGTGAACCCATGTGGTTGCTCCATGAAAATCTGCTCATCTAACTCACCATGTAGAAACGCAGTTTTCACATCCATCTGCTCCAACACCAAATTATAGTGCGCTACAAGACCCAACACAATTCGAATGGAAGTATGTCTCACAACAGGCGAAAAAATCTCATTATAATCCACCCCCTCTTGCTGTGAATACCCCTTTGCTACCAAACGAGCCTTGAACTTTTCCCCATCTTTTTCTGATACTGCCTCCTTGCGCTTGAAAACCCACTTGCAACCAATAGCACGCTTCCCTTTAGGAAGCTCCACCAAGTCCCATGTATCATTCTTGTACAATGACTCCATCTCCTCCGCCATAGCAGTTACCCACTTGTTCTTTTTCGGACTGTTTATAGCCTCCTTAAAAGTACTCGGGTCTCCACTACTAAGAACAAGAACATATGAAGCCATGTCTTCAAACCCATATCTGACCGGTGGCTTGATTACTCTCTTAGGTCTCCCAACTGAAGTACTAGCCACTTCTTGTGTAGTTGCCTCTGACTCCGGAAGAGTGAGATCCGCATCAGTATTATCCTCACGTAGCTCCACCTCAATAACTTGCTTCTCGCCCTCTTTGCTTTCTGGCACCTTCTCCTTATCATCTTGAGTACACTTCAACATAGCCTTTTCATCAAAGACTACATCCCTACTAATCACCACCTTGCTTGACTTGGGATCCCAAAGCTTGTATCCTTTCACACCTGTTTCATACCCGAGAAAGACACACTGTTTTGACTTTGGGTCAAGCTTCGACCGCTCTTCACCAGGAATATGCACATAGGATGGACACCCAAACACCCGGATATCGGTGAAGTCTACCTCATTACCCGTCCATACCTCCTCCGCAAACCTGTTATCCAAAGAGACTCTAGGTGATCTGTTAATCAAGAAACATGCCATACTCACCGCATCAGCCCAAAAGTTCTTTGCCAACCCCGTATTGAATCGTAGACACCTAGCCCTTTCCGCAATAGTTCTATTCATCTTCTCAGCCACACCATTTTGCTTTGGTGTCTTGTGTACCGTGTAGTGCCTCTTGATTCCATGCTCTCTACAGAACTTCTTGAACTCGCCATCTGTGTACTCTATCCCATTATCACTCCTCAAACACTTGATTTTT
Organism: Adenophora triphylla var. japonica; assembly: GCA_022495995.1. Classification (NCBI taxonomy): domain Eukaryota; kingdom Viridiplantae; phylum Streptophyta; class Magnoliopsida; order Asterales; family Campanulaceae; genus Adenophora; species Adenophora triphylla. The sequence continues at coordinate 235,375 of JAFEMH010001434.1, forward strand.
CGCCCCGTTTGATTTTCCACTTCAGCTTTCCACACCTTGAACTTCTCAAAAGTTTCTGACTTGTGCCTCATGAAGTAAACCCAAACCTTCTTCGAAAAATCATCAATAAAAGTCACGAAGTAATAATGTCCTCCTCTAGATTCTGTTCTAACCGGCCCCCACACATCTGAATGAACATAATCGAGAATACCCTTTATCGTGTGTTTACCCGTCTTGAACTGCACCTTGTTCTGCTTTCCAAGAACACAATACTTGCAAAACTCCAGTTTACAAGTCTTCACACCCTTCAACAACTTCCGTTTATGAAGTTCCCGCATTCCCCTTTCACCCATGTGACCAAGCCTCATATACCATAGAAGGGCATCAGTATCAACCTCAGACTCAACAGATGTGACTCCACCTACAACCGTGCTCCCTAGCAACCTGTAAATGTTCTTGGAGCCCTTCTCACCCTTCATCACAACCATAGCACCCTTAACCACCATCAATACTCCACCTTGTGCTTTATAGTTCATACCGTTAGCATCCAAGGTACCCAATGAAATCAGATTTTTAGAAACCTCCGAAACATGTCTAACATCACATAACGTTCTAACTACACCATCATACATCTTAATTCTTATAGTTCCTATGCCAGCAATTTTACAAGTAGAACCATTACCCATAGTAACTATACCAGAATTAACTGACCTGTAGGTATCGAACCAATCACGATTCGCCGTCACATGAAACGAACATGCTGAATCCAGAATCCAACCATCTGTCGGGTGCTCCACAGCTGATGAAGTCGTGATCATATCTCCATCCACATCCTCCGAGCAATCTTCAACCACATTGACTGACTTTGAAGATCCTTCCTTGCCTTTACTGTTCCCCTTCTTCGGACAATTCTGCCTCTTATGCCCCTTCTTCCCACACTTAAAACAATTCCCCTTGTACTTCTTCCTTGATTGAGAACGAGAATTCTGCCTCTGCGAGTTATCCCGGAACTGGGATCTCCCACGTTCCTGATTTTCCTTCACAAATAACCCCTCTCCCGCAGGTTCATCAACGGACTTCTTCCGTTTATGAAAAGCTAGAAGAGCTTCTGTGACCAGTTGCAATTCCACAGTCTCCTTCCCCCACATCAACGTAGTAACAAGGTTTTCGTATGTTGAAGAATTGGGCAACGAATTCAACAGCGTCAACGCCTTGTCCTCACCCTCGAACTTTACCTCCACCCTAACCAAATCGTTGCGAATTTGATTAAACGTGTGTATATGAGATTCTAGGTCAGAATCCTCTGCCATCTTAAGCCCATACAGCCGTTGCTTAAGATGCAATTTGTTCGAGATGGATTTCGACAAATACCTAGCCTCCAAAATCTCACAAACTTTCGTCGGTGATTCCTCATCGATCACGTGATACACCACCTCATCCCCAAGGCACTGCCGTATAAAAGATACAGCCCGCTCTTGCAACTCCTTCCATGGACCTTCTTCGATATCATCAGGTTTATCCGAATATTGAAAAACCTTTCCCAATCCTGCTTGAATCAGAAAATCCTTCACCCTCCTTTGCCATAACGCAAAGTTTCCATGCCCATCAAACTTCTGAACATCGGACTTCATGGTGATATAATTCCCCCCCAGACATCGTAGCCGTGCTCTGATACCAGTTGTTGTGCAATCGCAGAGGAAGCCAATTGACAAAACCAAAGAACACACACAAGCAATCAAGCAACGAGAAATCGAAAGAGAAAGAGAAGAAATTGATTGGGGTTTTGAATCTCCGTTTCTGTATATTATTGTGCAAAATTTGTTCCAGTTTACATAGGTTACAAAACATGTATTTATATGTTTACAAACCTAGCCCAACTGAGATTGAAATAACCTAGAAACCCGTTGGCCCAAAACCCCCCGTCATGCTTGAGGCGCCCGCCCCAAGAACAACCAGGTGCCCGCCTGACTTTGTGCTATGCCAGGCTACCCCTACGGCGTTTGATGCACCCGCCCCAGGAATCTCCATGCGGCCGCCTCAAACCAAGATGCCACAGCTCCATCTTCTGTCTCTCAGGTGCCCGCCTCACCCTAGGTGGGGCGCCCGCCTCAAGGAAGAAATCCAGCCATGAAAGAAACGAGCCACATCCAACATAGAGTCAAATACATTGGTTGGTATTTGGGGGTGCTTTTAGGGGCATTCCATGGATGATCTAAATTATTTCTAGGGGTTGTAATGGTGGGTGATTTGTTTACATAGATAGATGAGATGACTTTGAAGAGAGATTATGGGCTTTATTTGTAACACACCCGATAATGACATTAGTGAATATCATGGCTTGTTAGTGCCCCAGATGTAGTTCGAATGGATGAATTGGGTAAACAAATTGTGCGTTTTTCTTCTTTTATTACTTTTCATATGGATGTTGCATGTATGTTATCTCTTCCTTGTACACTTGATATGAGACAAGTACTGCTCGGAGACCACCAATTACCCAATAACTGGTATCAGAGCTCTAGTTAGAAAATTATGGCTGTTTGAACTGGATGCGGTACGGTGTGATTCGGTGCAAATTTCGATACATTGCGGTGCAGATTTTTGTACGGTGATGTACGGTACAGAATTCGGTGCAGAGCTTCGGTTGGCGGAGATAAGGTTGCTCGTAATTGATTGGATGTGGGGTGCAGAAATAGGATCAGAATTGGAGGTTCTAGAGATTCACATGAGTTTATGTTACATAAACCAAATAAGATTAAGGTTCCATAAGTCTTAATGGATTTGGGACTGCAAGGATTCAAATTAGGGTTGCAAAGATTCAATCAGTATTATGGTACATATTCAAGATCAGGATTTCAAGGATCCAGACGGGACCAAGGCTACGGGATCTGAGTGGATCTAGTGTTATTGAATATTTGGTGGGAGCAACGATGATGGGTTGAGAAGGATCGACATGGAAATTTGATGGGATCAAATTTGGGGAACGGATCCGGAGATATGAAAGTCATGAAAACAAAGAGACAGAAGATACAAGTTTTTAGACCTTGATGTGTGTGGATTGTATAGGTGTGCAGATCAAGTGTAGATCACAGTTAGAGTGCATTAATCTCGGAGAAGAGCAGTTAAGTGGGGTTCGTTGATATTATGATTCGTAAGCATTGTTTCATCAAAGGGAAGCAATGCTAGGGTACTAAACTTTACATTAGGTGAGTCAAGATTGTTGATGGGACTGTATTGCAATTGGGTGATTTGCATGGACATTCAGAGATGGTAGAAAAGACTTGGATTCTGTAAGTATTCATGTAAAGGAAGGTGGTCGCCTTCGAATTTGGTCATGGAGCAGTGCAAGAAGCTAACTTGGTAGTTTGAGGGCAATTTGATTGTATACTACATACAATAGTTCATTAGGGGAAACATAGCGTATCCCAATGACGAATGACGGGGGGCGATATCACATGGGATAAATCTCATGACGGTATGTGGTAAAAAATTGGTTGCTGAAGCCCAAGCCTAGCTTGTGGTTCACATAGGGGTTTATGGATAGAAACGAGGGATAGACAAGCATAGATGTGTGCAGGGAGGATCACATTGGAAGTTAAGACCTAGGCAAGATATTCCGATAGTTATGTTTGTTAGGAAACAATGGCCAATAATTACTATACGAAGATGAACACAAATATGAGATAGTAATAAGAAAACAATAACAAGAAAGGAACACAGAGATTTACGTGGAAAACCCCTCAAATAAAGAGGAGTAAAAAACCACGGGCGACGGAGAACAATCCACTATATCAATCAAGAGTACAAGGAGATGATCAATGCGAAATACAATCACACAATCTCACAATCTCTCAATGGTGAATACCTAGCTTGTTTCTATATCTCTCTATCAAGGGCATCAAGGAGGAACAATGACAAAAGGAGCTATATATATATGACTAGGGCAAAACTACACTCTGCAGCCAAAAAACAAAGCCCAACCCGTCACATAACGACGCAAGGCACCCGCCCCAAACAAGGCCAGGCGTCCGCCTGGTAATTGGCCAAAACCATGCCCACATTCGGCCAATGATGCGCCCGCCTCAGAACACGAGATGCGGCCGCCTCAAGGCCAACAACAAGGCCATCCTTCTCGGCCACTCATGCGCCCGCCTCACTCCAGATGGGGCGCCCGCCTCGGCCCAGAACAGCCATCCTCCTTTGTCAACAATTTAGAGTCACACCCAACAATGTTGAATATTTACGCTTCACTTCAACTCGTTTGTGTGGGATTTGTCGGGCCTAGTGATTTGACATTTAGCAAAAGTCAAATGGAGTGGTCACAATATGTGAAAGTCATCCCTCAGGTGGGAGTTTGATAGTGAAAGTCACTTGTAGTTTGTCTACAGGTGGAAGATTGTTGGGATTGAATACAAACCGTGGTTAGAGGATCGAGGTTGCACGGAAGAAAGAAGGAGATCAACTAAAAAGGATATTCTGGACGATGTGCTTTCGCATGACCGTGCATTAGGAAGCACACGGCCGTGCACATTGGATTTCAACGGACATCAGGTTCGACACTGTTTGCACGGGTGTGCCAGTGTTTGCACACGGCCATGCACATCATAAAGAACATCGGTTGAGCCAAAATCCTAGTGCATATTTGGTTTCTTATTTTAGCGTAGACTTCTTTTGGCAATGAAGTTCTTTTTTTGGATTGAAAGCAAATTACTTTTTGTAGAAGAAATTAGAATGTTTTAGGGTTTAAATTTGTTGTTCCAATAAATACAAGTGATGACTTAGAATATTGTGGGCTAGAAAAATTAGCAAAGAAAATCTGTGAGATCCACTAAAAGAGTCAAAGAAATTGGTAGGTCTTTGGGGTTCACTTAAGTGCATTCCATGGATGATCTAAATTATGTCTAGGAGATGTAAGGGTGGGTGGTATGTTTACATAGATAGAGAGGATGATTCTGAAGTGAGATCATGGATTTTATTTGTAACACAACATATTATAATATTAGCGAATATCTTGGCTTGGTAAGTGTCCTCATATATAGTCAGAAGGGATGAACTAGGTGAACAAATTGTGTGTTTTTCTTCTTTTATTAATTTTCATATGGATTTATCTTTTCCTTGTACACTTGTTATGAGACAAGTACTGATTGGAGACCACCAATTACCCAACAGTATGGTGAAATTTGCTGGAAGACTCAAATGTGAAGTTGCATTCAATTTGTCTGTTCTATTTTGGGAGACTAACGACCATTGAAGCATCAAGCACTCTTGAGAGGGGGCAAATTAGTTTTAATGAGAGTGTGTAACACGCTCGAAACCAAGTGAATCAAGATGGTTTACGCATGATTTTCTATTTGTTCAACTTTATATTGAAACATGCATTTTAATTGTATTGTAATTTTTTTTCTTTTGTGCTCAAATAAGAGTTTGTCCAACAATTCTTAAAGACGTTCAATGGAGATTTGATTCAAGGTCGGACATCACTTTTCGATATATGTTAGGATCTTTCAAATGACAAATATTTTGGTGAGAAATGCACGTCCTTATAGAAATTATTATACGCATTTGGGATGAGCCTACGACCACGGTAGAGTTTCATCTTTTTGAAATTTATTAATGCAATTATTTATCGAAAAAAGGGTCAAATATCATGTTCTAATTTATATTTATAATCTACTTGTATTACCTTATTTAGTACAAATTATATTTTTCTTGAATGTATGAAACTTTGGGAAAGAGTGATTGCACAAAGGCTGAGAAAAATTGTGGATATTTCGAATAACCAATTTGGGTTTATGCCAGGAAGATCGTCTATGGAGGCAATATATCTTATGAGACAAACCATGGAGAAATATCGGGATCAAAAGAAAGATTTGCATATGATTTTCATTGATTTGGAGAAGGCATATGATAAAGTGCCAAGAGAGATACTTTGGTGGGCATTAGCAAAGAAGGGTGTTTCAAAGAAATATATTGATATTATCAAGGACATGTATAATGGAGTTAGTACTTGTGTACAGACTAGTGTTGGGAAGACTGAAGAGTTTCCTATAAAGATTGGAGTGCATCAAGGTTCCGCACTTAGCCCCTTTCTTTTTGCTTTGATAATGGACGAATTGACGAGGTCAGTCCAAGATGATATACCAAAGTGTATGCTGTTCGCATATGATATTGTGCTGATTGATGAGACAAGAGAGGGTGTTGAAAGTAAATTGGAGTTGTGGAGACACACTTTGGAATCTCGAGGTTTTCGATTAAGCAGAAGCAAGACTGAATATTTGTAGTATAAGTTTAGCAGAGTTGGAAGTAGGGAGGCAGGGACGGTCACATTTGATGGAAATATTATCCAAGCTTCTGAGTTTTTTCGCTATCTTGGATCCATTATCCAAAAGGATGGAGAATTAGATGGAGATGTGGCTCATAGGATTAAAGCAGGTTGGTTGAAGTGGAAGAGTGCTACAGGGTTTCTATGTGATCGCGGCATGCCCAATATATTAAAGGGAAAATTCTACCGCACGGCAATTAGGCCGACATTGCTTTACGGCACCGAATGTTGGGCCGTGAAACAGTGTCACGTGCATAAGATGAATGTGGCGGAGATGCGTATGTGTAAGTACCCAAATCTGGCTCATGCCTTCCGGTTAATTTTCCCGGCAATTTCGGTAATTTTTCCGGTAATTCCCCAGATTTTCCTAAAGTTCCGGAACAATTCCGGAACTGCTCCAAGCCTTTTAAGGGCTGAAGGGAATGCTTGGTGATTAAGAAACACGTTTTTCTTAAATCCCAAAACCCTTCTAGAAGGCTGCCACCTTGCACGTTTCTAGAAGAAGCCAGATCTGGCTACTTATGTCGTGCGACATAACAAGCCAGAGAAACCTTCTAGAAACCTGCCACCTTGCATGTTTCTAGAAGAATCCAGAAGTGGCTACTTATGTCGTGCGACATAACCAGCCAGAGAGATTTCTAGAACCATGCCACCTTGCATGTTTCTAGAAGGAAAGCAGTTATGGCTTGTTATGTCGTGCGACATAACAAGCCCATGCAGGCAGCCTATAAATAGAGGCCTTCACCTCTCATTTTGAGACCTCCTCCACCCCTCAGTCCCCCTCTATAGGGAATACGCTCCAGAAGCCTCCTCTCTCCTCACATACCCCCCAAATCACCTCAATCCTCCCAAATCCATCCCACACACACTTCCCACACACACACTTCCCACATACATCAAGAAATCAAGGAGTTCCCAAGGATCCAAGGCCTGAACTCAGTCTCCGGAGGAGGACGCTAGAAGGTTCCTATATCTAACTTGATATAGGAGTTGTGGATCTTCAAGGGTAACGAGTTTCTACCCCTTTTCCACTCTCTATTTTCCTTTGAATATAAAATCTATGTGTTACATGCATTGATAATATAGTATTCTGATTAAAGTTGCATGCTTTAGCTGTTGGGTTTTATTGTTCCATGCGCAGCGGAATTAAGCATCAAATTAACACAAAACCCAAGCCCTAAGATCCGTTCTATACGATTAAATTGAATTCCTATGAGATAGAATTTACCAACCTTAATTGCTTTCCGGTCTTGAGCTATCGAACGGATAATTATGTGATTCGTAATCACAAACTTTTTGATCTTCAAATCTTCGAATCTTCAACTTCTTTGGATATTCAGATTTGAACTCTAGGTCTTTGATTTGTTTGAACAAAACTAAGACCCTCTTTTGGTAATCCACACAAATATGAATGTCGAGAACAATTCTCGGGTTGGGAATTGCTAGATTCCTAAAACTTATGAAAGAATATTGAGAGTATTTTGTTATGATTTTCCCTTGAAAATTTCGGCCAGGCTTTTAGGTCTGACAGACCCCTTGTATTTATACTACAATAGTAAGAATACTTCTCCTAATCGTATTAGGAGAGAGGCAGTATCAAAAAAAGCGTCTGTGGCTAGTTATGTCGCGCGACATAAGTAGCCACTGGCTAGTTATGTCGCGTGACATAACTAGCCAGTGGCTAGTTATGTCGCGTGACATAAGTTGCCAAATACAGAAACTCTCAATCATTCTTCCCTTGGTTCAACCAACTCATTCTATTTGTGTGTGACCCAATAGGATTGTATTATGTTGGCAATGAGTCCGATCATATCGACCCTCATAAGACATAAGCGGACTCTAGCAAGCCATTATGTCCACCCAAATAACACAACGTAAGAGTTCACGTTTCCAATGGTACACTTCCATTTTTCCCTTTGTCTCACGATGTTATATTGAACACAAGTCATGGTCCACGTCAACTTGTATTTGTTCAATGCTTTCTCGATCTTGAGTATAATGATAGTCCAATCATATTGGGGTGTGGCCACACGCTTTCATCATTATCACTCATTGAGGGGCCCAAGCAAAACATCTCTCTTTCGAGGGACAAAATTCCATCTTGACTTATCATCCTTCCCATCATGAATCCGATCATGCCAAAGATAGCCTTTATAGGTATCGTGTTAAGATACCGTTTGACTAAAATCAAACATGACTTTCATCATATGTAAGGTTATGATAATCTCAGGTCTAGGGACTAAATGAAGTGACCATATGAGATTTAATTATGACATTTGACCATGACATAAATCTCATACGGGTCAAGTCCAGTCACTTGTTCTCTAACAAGTACCCATAATTTCAATGTGCATCTCTATGCATATAATCATCATATGATTATCCATTGACAATTATACTAGTTATTTACAAGTTTTGTAATGTGCATCTCTATGCATATGATCATCTCTATGATCATCCATTACCAACTTACACTAAATAACTAGGGACACAGATTAATATAATAAACATGTAAAACATATATTAATCAAAATAAAATTTCTCTTTTATTAATGATAAAGACGATACAACAAGGTTTATAGAAACTATAAGCCTAGGGCACACACACTAACAGCTCCCACTTGCACTAGGCTCCATTTATGTATCGAATACTCATGGATCTAACATGACCATCATGCTTTACACTTTGTGCGAGGGTCTTTGTAAGTGAATCCCTAATGTCATCATCGGTTGATACTTTGTATATCTTGACTTCTTCTCATTCTTTATGAATTCCTCAAAGAACGTCTAAGTAAGTGTTTGGATCGTTGTTGTGATCTTGGTTTCATTGTTTGCACAAGTGGCACCACTATAGTCATAACAAGAGTTTCACCGATTAGTGATACTTGGAACATTTCCAAAACACTAATGAACTTTTGATCCAAACTGCCTCTTTTAGCCACATCATATGTTGCTAAAATTTTGGCCTTAGTAGTAGAATTGGCTACAATTTCTGCTTGGAACTCTTCCAATCAAAACTGCACCTCTAATAAGCATAAACATAAATCTTAATTGCGATTTTAAAATAACTTTGTCAGTTTGGAAGCTAGCATCTATGTAACCCTTACAACAAGATTAACTTCCAATCTTTCAAATACCAAGAACATATCCTTAGTTCTTCTTAAGTACTTAAGGATCATCTTGACTCCCATCCAATGGTTTACATCAGGATCAGATTGGTATCGACTCATCATGCTCAAAACATATGAGACGTCGTGTCTAGTATAAATCATGGCATACATGACAGATTCCAAATGCCGAAGCATATGGAACTTCATTCATTTCCCTTTTGCTCATCAGTTGTCATAAGACAATGAATATTTCTAGGAGAATTACCATGACTCATTGACAAGCTACTCTTCTTAGACTCTTCTAAGAATCTTGTCAATGTGAACACTTTGACTCAAACCAATTTATCCTTCTAGATCTATCTCTATAGATCTTTATGCCAAGGATGTAAGCGGCTTCACCCATATCTTTCATTTAGAAACCTTTTCTTGACCAAGACTTAACAGTCTTAAGTGTCGGAACTTGTTTTTCCAATGAGTAAGATATCATTGTAATAAAACAATAGAAATAATACTACGCTCCCACTGAATTTTATGCATACACAAGATTCATCTTTGTTCTTTGATGAAATCAAACTCTTTGACCAATTCATCAAAACAAAGATTCCGATTCCTTGAAGCTTGCTTCAACCCATCTTATGGATCTTTGCAACATGCATACTTTATTAGAGTTTCTTGGATCGACAAACTATTCGGGTTGTGTTCTCTACACATCCTTAATAATCTTTCCATTTAAAGAAAGTCGTTTGACATCCATTTGTCATATCACATAGTCACAATATGTGATAATGGCAATTGAAATTCTAACAGACTTCAACATTGTAACTGGCGAAAAAGGTTTCAACATAGTCAATACTATGAATTTGCCTAAATCCCTTTGTTACAACCTTTAGTCATGAAAGTATACACCTTCCCATCCATGTCGGTCTTGAAGACCTACTTGCACCTTTTAGTTTTTACACTTTTAGGTAGCCCAATCAAGTTCCAAACTTGATTGTTAAACATGGATTGTAATTTGGATTCCATGGTTCCTAACCATTTATCCAAATTAGGAGAGGACATCGCTTCTTGATAGCAAGTAGGATCGTCATTCTTAATGACTTCCACTTCATCACTTTCCGCAACGAGAAATCACTATTTCTTGAGTTCGGATCGTAACCTATCCAATCTACGATGGACTTGTGCATCTTGAACCGGTTCCACAACTCTTTGTGAACTTGGTTCCGTCTCTACTCTTGGTTCCATATTATTTTCGGGTTCTTGAACTTCTTCAAGATTAATTTTACTCCCACTAGATTCTTTTATTGAGAAACTATTTCTCAAGAAACAAATCGTATAGAGCAACAAACATTTTGTTCTCTTTGTGGTTGTAAGATTAATTTCCGAAAATAACTTTGTCAAATTTGGTGCTAACTTATAAGAGACAAGTCTCTTTACATAAGATTCGCAACCCCAAATCTTCATGAAAGACAAACTAAGTTTTCTTCCATGCCACATCTCATGTGGGGCCTTAGGAACTGATTTAGTAGGGACTCGATTCAGTGTAACCACATTATTTCTAATGCATATCCTCAAAAGGAAATAGGAAATAGGAAAGTCTAATTGACACATCATCGAACGAACCATGTCTAACAAGGTTTAATTCCTCCTTTCAGACACACCATTCATAGTGGTGTTCCTTGTGGAGTCAATTCTTGATGATTGTCAAACTCTTGGTTCAAATATTCACCACCTCGATCCAATCGAAGTATTTAATAGTTTTACCAAGTTGTTTTTGTATTTCACCTTGAAATGTTCGAAACATCTCAAACGATTCACCTTTGGACTTCATTAGATAGACATCGTCACATCTAATAAGTCATTGGTGAATGTGATGAAACACCAAAATCCTCCCCTAGCAATGCTGCTTATGGTCCACATACATCTCATGTATAATGACCAATAAAGCACTAGCCCTCCCACTACTATTAGTGTAGGGTGGTTTGGTCAATAATCCCAATAAACAAGATCAACATTCCTCAAATGACTCATGGTCATATGAGTCTAAAAGTCCATGTTAATGGAGTTTAGATATATGTTTCTTATTTATCTGACCAATCCGCAATGTCATATGAACGCGTTGTTCATATTGTTCGGTTTAGATTTCCATTTATATTATAGATATCTTCAACATTATTTTGTTTCTCATCTTCCAGGATATGAAGACCATTCAATGACATATGCAATACAATAAGGCATATCATTAAAAAAAAATATATAAAACTTCTTATTGAAAATAAGAAAATTATATTCTTCATCATCCATTTAAGAAACAGAAATAATACTCCTACTCAAATTCGGAACGTAGTCATACTTGTTCAAAACAAGTACTACTTCACAAGGTAAAGTGACTTCATAAGTCCCTATGGCTAATGTAGCAACCCTTGCTCCATTCTTATGCATAGGTTTAATTTACCTTCTTTGAGTAGCTTTCTATTCTTTGTTCTTTGCACATTTAAACAAATGTGGGATCCAATCCGGTATCATATACCCAAGAACAAGAAGTCGAAAAGAAAATATCTATCATATAGATACTTGAAGTAGTAGCAATCATATTTCCCTTCTTCACCTTTTAGGCCTTCCTAATAAGCCTTGCAACTTTGCTTCCAATGACAATCTTATTGCAATGATAGCAAAATGCATCCTTTTGAGACACTTTGGGTTTAGCCTCTTTAGCTATGACAATACTTGTCCTAGGTTTAGCAACTTTTGCTTTACCTTCTTTTCCTTCCTTTATGAACCCTTTTATTGTGTCAACCATTAACACAATTTGCGGATTGCTCCTTCTTTCATCATATGAATTAAGAGCCTTCACCACAACATATATCTTTTGCCTAGCTTGCACTTGGAACATTTCCCTTTTTGCGTTATGCTAGAACAAAATAATAGTTATCATGTGCTCAAGGTTCTTCATAAGAGCCTTTAAACATGGTGGCAAATACAAGGCAAGCAATATTGTCGGAATCATCACTATGTTTCTAATGTTGCTTCCTTATTTGCCCTTTGCAACATTTGCAATGGGTTCAGTAGGAACGGATTCGTCAAGAACGTACAAATTTACCTAAGAACCATTCTTTAGGCTTTTGATCCAATCAAAATAATTTGTATCATTCCTTTCGAACTTTGTCCTTCATAAGGACGAATCGCAATTATCATTATATAATGCTACTTCTACAACAAAATATACAAATTATATGAACACATATCAATATCAACACATTTATCATTTAAGAGCAAATAATGTATTTTACAAATACTCCCATTAAATTATACACCTTCAAATACAAGCATGTATCATATAATTATAATGGGCTAAGATCCATATTTCACTTCAATTTTGGTTTAACTGAGTCAATGCCCAAAATTAAGTTATTTAGGTAGATAACATTTATCAATCACATCATATGTGACTCTTAGATCCTTTATGAGATTTTAGACATCATATGTCAAAACATGTTTTAATCTCATCTTATGCCTTGGGTCAAAACTCTTTTGAAAGCACCAATTAAGTCTAACCAATTTCAAACGTATGAGATACATGGAACGATGCACCCAACTGAGTCGAAACTACATCAACCATTATCTCATCTTGCTCCATACTTAGAATAGAATGATGCACCCAACTGAGTCGAAACTACATCAACCTATCCCAATACTTCTCAAGTGTTTTACTTTCGGGGTGGCATAAAACTTAAACATTAAATGAAGGTTCTTTAAAATAGATCATAAGCATGTCAACAAAGATAACTGTAAAGTACACCAGGTAAGTTCCCAGGAAACTGGTGAGCCACAAGGACTACTTAAGTACCCAATCCTTAGACGTAACTCTCCTAGACATGTACAACTACAATATCGGTTTGATTGCAGCATAATCTTACTTGTAAAACCGACTTGTTTCATAAACAATCGACACTAACTTGTTTCTCATAAAAAATTAGTGAACTATAATTCAATGTTCAAAAACATTCTAGAATTATAACAGTTCTTCATGCAACGCAATAATTAATAAAATCACTTTTAAACAATTAAGCAAGCATAAGAACACTCAATAATTATGCAACGCAACAATTAAATAAACACCTTTTAATTAATTAAGCAAGCATAAGAACACTCAATAATTATGCAACGCAATAATTAAATAAACACCTTTTAATTAATTAAGCAAGCATAAACAATGAATTAATCTAGCATAGCCCTATAAACTCAATTTCCAGAAATTTATAGCATCCAGATTAAGACATAAAACATCTCAGCATTGTAAACACAATCACAGTTAGCGTAAAAATTAAACAAACCGATTCTCGCCAGATTTGGCTTATTATGTCGCGTGACATAACTAGCCAGTGGCTAAGTATGTCGCGTGACATAACTAGCCAGATTACCAGATTTTCTCCTTGTGGCCAACTATGTCGCACGACATGAGTTGCCGGTTGCGAATTTTCTGAATTTCAATCAATTCCAATCATAGAGCAATCAAATCAAGTAAACGGCTTTTACGGATTTAATTCAACATAATCGTAAAACGATTTTCGCAGATTAGCAAATTGTTTCTCATAAACAATTAAATCTAACTCATACAAAGCAAGCCTAGAACATTTATAAACAATTTTATAACAACTTTCTAGCATGCCAATTCGAATCTAACCATACGAACGGGGCTCTGATACCACTGTTGGGTTTTATTGTTCCATGCGCAGCGGAATTAAGCATCAAATTAACACAAAACCCAAGCCCTAAGATCCGTTCTATACGATTAAATTGAATTCCTATGAGATAGAATTTACCAACCTTAATTGCTTTCCGGTCTTGAGCTATCGAACGGATAATTATGTGATTCGTAATCACAAACTTTTTGATCTTCAAATCTTCGAATCTTCAACTTCTTTGGATATTCAGATTTGAACTCTAGGTCTTTGATTTGTTTGAACAAAACTAAGACCCTCTTTTGGTAATCCACACAAATATGAATGTCGAGAACAATTCTCGGGTTGGGAATTGCTAGATTCCTAAAACTTATGAAAGAATATTGAGAGTATTTTGTTATGATTTTCCCTTGAAAATTTCGGCCAGGCTTTTAGGTCTCGACGGACCCTGTATTTATACTACAATAGTAAGAATACTTCTCCTAATCGTATTAGGAGAGGCAGCCGTCAAAAAGCGTCTCGTGGCTAGTTATGTCGCGCGACATAAGTAGCCATCGGGCTAGTTATGTCGCGTGACATAACTAGCCGGTGGCTAGTTATGTCGCGTGACATAAGTTGCCAAATACGTAAACTCTCAATCATTCTTCCCTTGGTTCAACCAACTCATTCTATTTGTGTGTGACCCAATAGGATTGTATTATGTTGGCAATGAGTCCGATCATATCGACCCTCATAAGACATAAGCGGACTCTAGCAAGCCATTATGTCCACCCAAATAACACAACGTAAGAGTTCACGTTTCCAATGGTACACTTCCATTTTCCCTTTGTCTCACGATGTTATATTGAACACAAGTCATGGTCCACGTCAACTTGTATTTGTTCAATGCTTTCTCGATCTTGAGTATAATGATAGTCCAATCATATTGGGGTGTGGCCACACGCTTTCATCATTATCACTCATTGAGGGGCCCAAGCAAAACATCTCTCTTTCGAGGGACAAAATTCCATCTTGACTTATCATCCTTCCCATCATGAATCCGATCATGCCAAAGATAGCCTTTATAGGTATCGTGTTAAGATACCGTTTGACTAAAATCAAACATGACTTTCATCATATGTAAGGTTATGATAATCTCAGGTCTAGGGACTAAATGAAGTGACCATATGAGATTTAATTATGACATTTGACCATGACATAAATCTCATACGGGTCAAGTCCAGTCACTTGTTCTCTAACAAGTACCCATAATTTCAATGTGCATCTCTATGCATATAATCATCATATGATTATCCATTGACAATTATACTAGTTATTTACAAGTTTTGTAATGTGCATCTCTATGCATATGATCATCTCTATGATCATCCATTACCAACTTACACTAAATAACTAGGGACACAGATTAATATAATAAACATGTAAAACATATATTAATCAAAATAAAATTTCTCTTTTATTAATGATAAAGACGATACAACAAGGTTTATAGAAACTATAAGCCTAGGGCACACACACTAACATTAGCTTCATATTACCCAGATCCACATTTTATTTCATTACATTTCATATAAAATCTTCGTTTTGACTTGGTTTTTGCATGAACACTCAAGATGAGTGTGGATCCCTCATATCCACACCCTCTTGAAGTGTTCATTATTGTTAAACATGCTCCCTGAGATTTGTTTGTGAAGTAACTTGACCATTTTGGTGCCTTGTTACCTCTGCAAATCTCAGTTGTAAAGCCTCTGCAAAATGGCTAGTTATGTCACGCGACATAGGCAGCCTATATCACGCGACATAAGTAGCCAGTTTGCAGAAGCTTCACAGTTTCAAGCTGTAATCTGATGTTAAACCCCTTTAAGCTATAACCTGATGTCTATCTGCAATTTAGATAGTATCTATGCACATACTATGTCATCTTTTCATTAAAGAGTCATTTTTTTATCATGCATTTCCCCTTTCCCCCAACCTTGGAACGGACCGGTGTAAAAGTTCTCATCTTTGCATCGTTCCTTCCATTAAAGGTTCATGATTTCTTTAGGAAAAGGATAACCTTGAACCCTATATCTCCGATTATCGCTTAAGAATGAGTATGAAGCCTTTATACGAGCTCGACCGTCTTAAAGCGTAGGATTGATGGGCTAAGGACATTCCTTCCTAAAGAACCTCATCTTTGACCCAAAAGAGAGTCATTCTCTCGATCACGCAAGTCCCGAGGGTCCCGAGGCTTAAAAATGCGATGATCATAAGTCATAAGATGAGGACGGGATCATAATCCCAAATACATAAATTCCAAGGAATCCCGAGCGACAACCAACAAATGGTTTGTACGTCCGGAAGATAACTTGGGACATCCCCCCCCTTATTTTCAAACACATGCACACAAAGAAAGCACGCAAGCAAACACGATTAATAAAATCTAGGGAGACTTGCTCCGGCAAGGCACTTTGGGTGAACGCCAAACGTTCTTCCCAAGGGGTAACTTAACCTCCGAACCCATAAAACCTTTTTTTCAAAGTTTTGAGGTAATCAAAATGGCGTGGCGACTCCGTTTTTCAAATAACTCGGATGTCTTCAAACTCGCGTGAATTCCAATAAACAAAAATTTTGGGCACACATTCACGTTTGGCGACTCCGGAGGATCATCCCAAAGGAGAAAAGCTTTATTTTCAAAACAAAAGTCGATACTTGGTATATAGGTGGACCCCACTTACCCTTCCTGTATCGCTCCCTAACCCGGGGCTTGGGATAACAAGGTGGTTTAACAATCCCACGTACCAGTATCCCTTTTTGAAAAAAAAAAATTTTTGAAAAAAAAATACAAAAAGCTTTTCCCTTTGAGCGGGTTAGACTCCCATCGCCGATTTCATTAATCGTGCTTGCTTTCTTTTACCATGCATTGCATCATTTGCATCTTGGAATCTGTGCATACTTTGAACGGGAAACAACCCGAAAAATAGCAAAAGGAGTGGAACCTGGAAAATTGATCCATGCAGTCGTACGGCTAATCCTCATAGGATTCGACCATACGACCTCGTGCAATTCCACCGGGAAAAATCATGGTTAATGGGCAGTCCTAGCAGCTTGGGGCTACTCGGCTCCATGGCCCCAGGGCTCCCGAGAAAATTTACGTGCTTATGTGTTGCATTTTCCCCGTCCCGAAAATCATTCCTTTAAAACACATTTATGAAAATCTCTGTTTTAACTCAAAGGAACAATTTTAGGAGACCGCACACTACGCGCACCTAATATATCCTGTACACTTTTGCACGCACGTCCTTCAAACCCGAGGGTGGTTCAGTGCAGATCCACGGACAGCCTTACGATGCTCCCGGGCGCGCACGGAATCATCCCAACCTCCCATGGCGGCCGGTGTCGACCAATGCACGATCCGTGTCACACGTTTCAAAAATCCGTGACTTTTGGTTGGTTTTTGGTCTAGTCCGTGTCATATAGCCCAGTTGCATACCCACGTAAAGGTCAAGCCTTAGCTCATAACGGAAACCAAGATTTTCGCTCAAGCGAAATTCTGCCGAAATTCCGACAAGGAAAAATCGGTGGGATCTTGACTCCGACATTGACTATTGACCTTGACCCGCACGGAATGCGTAAAAGTCAAGACCAAGTCTTTGCCAAAATAAAAGATCTTTCGCTCAAGCGAAGCTCTGCCAAAATTCCGACAAGGAAAAATTGGCAAGATCTTGACCGGCATTGACTTCGATTTCGACTCACGCACTGCGTATGCAACGAAGTTCAATGTGACACTGTGTCATCCGGCTTTTGCCGCCCGACCCATGCCTATTATATTCTCGGACATTACCGAAAGTCAAAAACCGTCATTCGCTCAAGCGAAACTCTGTCAAAGATCCGTCGAGGCAGAGAGACGAGACTTTCCCGGTATTGCCTTGACTATAATCCGCATCGCTCGTGCGTTGAAAGGTCCTATGACCCGCTAGACCCGTTAGGAGCGTTCTTTACTCTCGGTCGGTGGGATCCGCGTGCCCTATAGGACCCTCGCCCGGGGCTGTCCACCCTGGGAGGTCGAAATACAGGTGGAATACGAGGGGCTTATAGACGTAGTGACGGAACCCACTGATCCAGGATCTAGAGTAGTTGTGAAAAAGAAGGGCAGAACCCCTTTTCCAACCAATTAGAGATTAATAAAAGACATTGTTTTAAGTAAACTTGAACAATTAGTGTAATCATAATTGCATGTTCCTATCTCTGAAATCCCTAATCGAGACCTTTTCGGTCCGATCTCCGTTTTCCTCATCCCGACCTTTCATGGTCAAATCCCTAATCGAGATCTTTTCGGTCCGATCTCCGTTTTCCTTATCCCGACCTTTCATGGTCAAACCCCTAATCGAGACCTCCTCGGTCCGATTTCAGATTTTCCATCTCGACCTTTCATGGTCATATCCTTAATCGCGACCTCCTCGGTCCGATCTCCAATTTTCTATCTCGACCTTTCGCGGTCAAATGCAATCCCGACCATTCACGGTCAAGTCTCCAATCAAAGATCCTCACGGTCCAATTTTCAATCTTGACCTTTCAAGGTCTCATCTTTTCCGATCAATTAGGATTAGGAGAAAATGTGTTTCGAGCAAAAGTTAAGCAATAAGTGTGTGTTACTTGAGCCTTCAGCCTAAACACTTACCTCTAAGCCTAAACACTTACCTCTAAGCCTAAACACTTACCTTCGAGTCTAAACCTTACCTATCCTTCGAGTCTAAACCTTACCTATCCCCGAGTCTAAACCTTGCCTATCCCTTTCCCGCAGCGAAAAAGAAGTGAGCGAGAGTCTTGGGTCGGCGGCTTTTCGGTTCGGACAGGTTCATCGGCTCGGAGAGTCGAGAATGGCGGATTTGACGAAACGGTGAGGGTATGGGAAATCGAGATGATTAGGAAGGAAGAGTTAGTCCTGGCTTTGGAAAATGCCCGAGAAGGTTCATGAAGAACAACTTGTCATTGCTTATCGGTGCTCTTCACCGCAATGGAGTCCAAGTAACAATTGAGTCCAACGGTTCTGCGGTAGTGGTCGAAGATGAGACTCCGAAGTAGCCATCTCGGTTCCCCGGCTATAACCAATACCTTCCTCCATCCACATATGATCCCTTGCCAAGGACCACTTCTCCTCGGTCCTTTCCAACATCCCGGCTCATCGGGGCCCCATCGCCCTCGGCTCCTCGGAACGGATTGAACTTCACCCCACTTATCCCTCGGTCTCAGCAATACTGCCGGTTTATGCTCCAACCTCACATAATCGGTTTGAGATATGTGGCTATGTTACGAAGCCCCTATACCCGCTGAATGCGATCATGAGTTGCCAAAGGATGAACCGAGTTTTCAGTTTGTTACCTACGGACTTAATGAATTCAGCCGTCGGTTCGCTACTACAAGTCCTGTTGCCGATTCCGTAGCCCAAGAGTCCCCGTTGACCCTATGTGGCAATGTTGATGGAGCGAAGTGAAACGAGATGCAAGAAAAGCTTGACCTCATGATGAGTATCAATACTCCCTTGACCCAAGATGTCGGACCGAGGCAAAGAAATGACTCCACCGAGCATAACCCAATACCAAGCGACAGCCGTATCGGCTCGGCACCGGTACCTCACAAAGGAAAGAATGTCACAGCTTCCTTGACCAAATCCAACGGTGGAACCAATTGGACAATGGGAATGCTGAGTCTTGAGAATAACAAGGTCCCCGAAAACCTCGCTCCTTTCACTTTAACAATACGGAGATGCCTTTAAGCAAGATTACGGAAGAGCTAGTGAAAGAAAAAAGCGATAAAGCCACCGGAGAATTGGAAGCCCGGGAACCCCGGTATCGGAATGGACGAGACCAAACACTGTCGCTTCCATCAATACCATGGGCACAACAGCGACAATTGCACCGCTTTGAGGCATGAGATCCAAAAGTTGATAGAAGATGGGAAGCTTGAGAACCTCCATGGGCCAAAGACAGAAAGTTATGACAAGAGGTCAATTCAAGAAGTGCAAGGTCGAAACGTCGGCTGATGATTTTGGGATGCCCATGAGCAAAGTTTTCAACGATTTGGTGAAACGAAGCCTTCTCACACCTCTCGAGAATCATAAGCCAAGAAACCCAAGTAGAGTTGACGGGACCAAGTTCTGCGAGTACCACAAGCATTTTGGGCATGTGACAGGACAAGTGTGTGGATACGAAGAAAGAAATTCGGTGGGCGATCTACGAAGGAAAGCTCAAGCTCCTGGCGGTCCAACCCGTGAAGAGTAGCTAGACTAGGGTTTACCTATCCTTAAAAAAAAAAAAAAAAAAAAAAGGAAGAAAAAGAAAAATAGTCTCTCGATCAACCTTCGTAGGTCCTAGTATTTTTTCCTTTCAATTAAGTCCTCTACGGACATTGTATTGAATCTTCAATTTTCTATAAAAGAGTCTTCTTCTTTTCTTGCTAGACTTAAGACATTATTTGCACACCTACATTACATTTAATGAAATGGTTTTATTTTATATGATCACTTGCATTGCTCAACGAACAATCTCTCGAAATAATTAACGTTCGATTAATCGGTGTGAGAAAGTCAACTAATGCCATCAAGCCATACACTTTCCTTACCCCACAAAAGGCCTTCATCAAAGCCATACACTTTCCCAAACCATGTCCACCTTCATCTTGACCAAGTCAACGACGGCGACAACATCAAGGAACGACAAAAAAGGCCGCTCGGCTTCGAAAGATTGACCCGTGTCGACAACAACCTAGGGGCTTGGCTTAGACTTCAAGGGTATCAAGAATGTTCAAGCGAGGGCTCGCCTTGGTCCTCGGGTGCTCTAGAAAATAAAAAAAAAGAAAAAGAAAAAGAAAAAATGTGTGTAGTGCAAAAAGAGTAATACCCGGCTAGGCTGAAAATCCCAAAGGGCAGTCTAGGCAAAAAACAGGGTTGCACATAAAAAAAAAAAATCTTAGTGCAAAAAGAGTAATGCCCAGCTAGGCTGAAAATCCCAAAAAAGGGCGGTCTAGGCAAAAAACAGGGTTGCACATAAAAATAAAAGAAAAAGAAAATGAGGCCAAGGACCCAGCACCGCCCATCAAAAGCTTGACAAACAGACAAAGTCAAAACTCGAAGAACAAAAGTTGTCGATAACAATGGGGCAGTCGAAGCAAAGCCAGAAGCATTTCATAAGCCTGCAGGCACGTACGAATCCTTTCTTTCCCAACGAAAGAGGAAGCAATTAGAAGCAGCCGTCCAAGAATGACTTGGTCAAGGAATCATCCCGAGGCCCATGCCTCATCATCCAGTCTTCTCATCCTAGCCTTTTCACTAAAGGAATCACAAATCCCATTTCCCAAAACAGTCCGGCCAAGGCCGAACTACGGCGACCTGAGCTCCTCACAATGAGGGGAACGTAGGCAACCAGCAATGGTCCGGTCATAAGCATATCCAAATTACCGAAAACCTGGTCTCATCAAATGACCTCTCCCATGGACACAGTCAAATCCCAGAAAACCCGGTCTCATCAATGACCTCCTTATACACAAACCTTTCTTTCACACCCAGCCAACCTTGATCCGCGACATTGGTTGACTTTCTCCTCATGATTAATAAGAATGTTTGTTCATATCGAAATTAGCGGTTGAATAACCCGAACATCAATAAAGGGTTTTAAGCAATCTTGTGATCATTGTAAATAAAGCAAGTTTTCAGATGTCTTGACAAGTCTTCTTTTTCTACATTTTAGGAAAGATAGAGCTAAACACTAATTTTCTATCAGCAGGGGCTTCCATACACTTTTACCAACCTTTCTACGCTTATGCTCTCTCAAAAGAGTCAAACCTAAGCGAGTTTTTGTGCCTACATCGAATAAGGCCATCAAAATAATACAAAATCGGGATTATTCCCACCTTTTGAAAAATATGCCCCTGCATGTACATATCTTCCTAAAATTCTTCTCTTTGTCTGCGTCTCCTTAAGGTTGACTGGTTGACTAAAAAAAATAGAAATAAAAAAAAAAAAGAAAAAGGATAGGTTTTCCCTCTTCTGCTACAATTCGCATTAGGACTGCCTCGAAACTCTTCCAGTCTGGGGCTTTGCCAAATCATTCCTTTAAAACTGGGGCTTCATATCGGGTTCTTCACTAGGTCCCTAGATGGATTCAGTCTTGGTCAGATCAATTTCAGAATCACGTTCGCAATACCAATCAGATTGGGATTTTTGTTAGGTCACGGAGCGAGGCTTCGCGAAGTCACTTCGCTTGCTCAGCTCATTCAACCGGGGCTTTGCCAAATGAAAGGATCTTTCCTGGCTTTAGTAAGACATGGGGTTTTGCAGAAAGTTTTTCCTCCGACCGGAGCTCCGATAAGTCATATCCATCCCTAGAAGAAAGGTTTGGTCACTCCAACATCTGCTTTGGTTGTAAAAGCCTGTCAGCATCAGCTTCAAGCGCCAGAGTTTAAGAAAAGGACCTTAGTCAAGACCCGAGGTTTAAACCCAGTCTCAGCCCAAGAAGGAATTCTCGTCCACGTAGACAACATCTCAGCAACAACAGCAGTTCAGTCCGCACCCAAGGGATACAACCCCACCTGTTTGAAACCCGTCTTAAACAATTTCCAAATACATTCCCTATGTGCATCCAGCCCAGTCCCTACCATGTTTCCAAGAGAAAAATCATCCCTAGGCTCAAGTAACGTGCCAATTGCTAATGATAACGTTTTCTCCCAAAAGCGCCTTCGTTACTTCCGTTATAACGAGGTAACTCTAGGCGACAGTTTCCTAATTGTCAAAACGTCGAAAATCCTAGACATCGTTCCTGACTATCTAGGTAAAGCTTGAACTACGATCAAGGCTTGATTCCTCCGGGATACGTAGGTAGCCTTTCATAAAGGTTCAGCCATCCAACCACATTGGTCACCTTTTCCCTTCTCCATTCTCCAAGGGTGCGTAAGCTTTTCATAAAAGTCCAATTTTGTGACCATATTGGTCACCCCCTTTGATTTGGAACATTCCTATGAAGGATTGGTTGCTTGACCTCCTAGGTCACCCCATTTCCATCCTTAAGGGACCAATATCTCTTTGCCATTGTCCTAAGGAGACCAGGTTTGTGACCTATTTGGTCACCCAAATCCAACATGTGTCAGCAATTCCGGTCGAGGCCAAAAGGTAAGAGAAGTGCGGTCTTGGCTACTTATGTCACGCGACAAAGCGCGGTTGGCTACTTATGTCGTGCGACATAACTAGCCACATCAGACATCAGACATCAGCAACTTCCTGCTTTCCCCAGGGCACTCCCCGACTTGTCAATGGCTGCAAATACCATCCATTCACCTCTCAAATGCATAGGGAATGGTTCATTTACCCCATATACACTCATGCATTCATATTCAAGCCAAAAATTCATCCAAGTCACTCAGTTCTAGCCATTTATCGTACATCATTTCATAAATGTGTGCAAAGGAGAAAAGGCTAGCAATGTACATTCAAACCAAAGTAGATCAAGTCCAAAAGTTGTGCATAAAAAAAAATATAATAACATGTGTTTTCCCCAAAGGGGGTACAATAGCCAAAAAGTCATAAATGTCTAAGGGGAAAGGGGGCTACTCTGAATCCTCTCCATCACCCTCTTCATCACCCTCCTCATCTCCATCCTCGTCGTCATCCTCAGCCTCCTCTGGCTCATCGTCGGGATCGTCAGAAGGTGCCTCGTAGGCTATGGTCTCCGTGCGGTAATAGTCGTCGAGCTCGGTGATAACGGTAGAGTCAAGCTCGTGAGTACGTAGCCGTCTCGGCTCCACCATCCTCATCCTCATCATCATCGTCAATCTCAATGGGTGCAGTAAAGAGGCACATTTGCGATCTTTGTCAGGCGTCGGTCCTCTAGTGCTCCCAGCGGGTGCCCACGTCATCGGAGCGGCTCTTCTTCCTTCTCGGTTGGCCGGGTGGAGAGATATCAATCGAACCACTGTGGCCGGCGATTCTTCCGAGAAACTCATGCCTTTACGGAGCTTGCCAATCATGCCCACGGCGCCGGTATATGCCACAGTCAAATGCTGTAAGCTGACGAAGCACATTACAAGCGGACATAAAAGCGTCGAATGCGGTTCTTGATAACAAAAAGAGATGCAAGTAATCCAAAGAGGCGTAAGGAACGGTACTTACGGATCTAGAACCTCGCGGGAGCACCGGATGAGGATGAGTGCAGGACATATCAATGTGAGCTCGCCTCGTGCGACCGCCACCCGATAATCAATGAAAGTCGGGGCAAAGGAGGTCTAGCTACGTAGCCGGTCGAAGGCCACTGCGCTATGAGCACCATAACCAACCACAGTGCAGTGGAGATTGAAGATGCATGGCCACGTACATAGTATAGTCCCCTCCCGTGTGTAAAGATGTGCCGCCATGCCTACGATCAAAGCATCTACATTCGCCAGGCGGCGAGCGGCCACATCCTAGGTTTGGGGGATCATCGGGGATCCGGCGTGCTTATTCGGCCCATCTTTGTCTATACGCCCTCTCTCCCAGTACAAGGCGTCTCCGGACAAGCCCGCATTAGCTTGCGACACTCTGTGAAGTGCGCGGCGTGATCCAAATCCAGTCACCATAACGGCCGGTCCGGGGAACAAGCTCATCCTACATGGAACCCCTCTCGGGCATGTCAACGTATCATGATAAGAAGCGGTAATCCTGCACCTCGAGCCCTCCGGCGTCTGAGTGCATTTCTGGCATCCTTCGTCCACCGACGAAGAGCGGGGAAAAAGTGGTGGCAGGAAACTCATCCTTGATCTGCCACTCATAACGGCCAAAATACTCGTATGCCCAAGCACGAAAAGGAGAAGAAGAAGTCAAAATAGGGAAAACAAGGGATATAATGAAATGCGCTAAGGAAAAGAGATCAAGGTGAGAGAATACCTCGAAAGCCGGATGAAAGCGGTGAAGTACTTCGCCTTCCCTCGGCGGCGTCATCTAGGGCCGGATACATCTCGGCTAAGCTGCCTCCCCCGGGGATGATTCAGACGGTATCCCGGGCTCTCAAAAGCTCAATAGTGAAACCAAAGCGGTAGATGCGCTGTTGATGAACGGCATGTCGGAAAAGCCCACCCATACAAAAGCTCTAGCCAATCTCTCGGCTCTCGGCCGGCTCTCAATGGGATCATCTACCACGGTGTAGTCCCCTGCTCTGCCCCTGAATCGGGCCATGTAGCACCCCGACTCATATCCATTCCCCTTCTTGATCAGGGAACGAAACCAAGTAAGCCCATAAAATCATCATCGCCAATAAGTGGGGCTCGACTCCTGTATAGGCTCCTCTATGTAGAGCGGCTCATCCGTAAAAGGCGATCCTGTGATGACCGCAAAGTCCAGCGGAGTGACTGTCGTCTCACCCCAAGAGAAGTGAAATGAGTGAGTGGTCTCCCACCAGAACTCTCTGAATGCCCTCACTAGATCCACACTCCTCTGAGTGCCCCCGATGGCCTTCGCCATCTCAAAAAATTGCCCTAGCCCAGCAGCGTAAATCAGGCCCTTAGGCGAGTCCACCTGCTCCTGGCTACCCGGCAAGCTATCCCATAGCCTGCCAATCACCTCAGGGGAGCCACGGGTGCGCAATCCCTGCAAGAAAACATGGCACAAGTATCAATATTTCGTGCTATTTCTTGAAATCATCTCAAGCAAAAAATAGGTCAAAATGGATCAATGTATGGCATGCATTTACTAGATTCATTCATGTTCACAGGCCAATTCATATGAAATTCAAATGCAGTCTGAGAACTCAGTTCAAATCAATTTCGCACAAATTGAAAAATTTTCAAGAAACCCTAGGTTTCTTACCTCTTCCTTCTTCCGAACATCCGAAGTATGCTCATCGAGCTGTGGGTAGAAATCTCCCCTTGGTGCTTCCGGAAGAAACGGCCGTTGATTCCTTTGCACCCCCTTTCTTCGAGTAGCTAGGTTGGCATGTTGAGAAGCCCTCTTGGTCGGATAGAGCCTAGGAGGCATTCTTCAATTGAATCGGACTAAGAAGTGTTGGATTTCTCTCGATTTCTTTCGAATCTCCCTCTACGATGTCGCTCTCTTTTCTCTCATTTGTCGCCTCCCCTCAATTTCAAGTTCAATTGATTTTCAAATGACGACGTGCGAATTTTTTAAAGAAACTGTTCACCTGGCCTATTATGTCGTGCGACATAATAAGCCTCTGTGGCTTGTTTTTACAATTTTGCCCCTAAAGGCTCCATTTTACAAATTTTGTTCCCCGTAGGCCTGTTTTATCCTTTGTGCCACTGGCATTTTCATTCAAATTTTCCCTCCAGTGCCCCCCGAGGCTTATTTTACAAATTTACCTCTGTGATTCAGTTTATTTGCCCTTGGCATTTTCAATTTTATTTTTCAAATAATCAGGGTACATCCCAGTTTTCTTTACAAAAAATTATTCGGGTGCGTCCCACCTTCCTTTACAAAAACTATTGATTCCTTCCAACTTCTCTACAAAATCCAACCTTTTTCGCAATCTCCGTTATTCCGTTATAACGGGATAACGCTAGGTGACAACCTCCGAATGGTCAAAACTCTAAACTTGTGCTACCACTATCCGCGAATAGTGACGAATGCCCAAGTCATTTCAAATTGTGCTATCACTATCCGCGAATAGTGACGCATGCCTAAATCATTTCAAATTGTGCTACCACTATCCGCGAATAGTGACGAATGCCCAAGTCATTTCAACTTGTGCTACCACTATCCGCGAATAGTGACGAATGCCCAAGTCATTTCAACTTGTGCTACCACTATCCGCGAATAGTGACGAATGCCCAAGTCATTTCAACTTGTGCTACCACTATCCGCGAATAGTGACGAATGCCCAAGTCATTTCAACTTGTGCTACCACTATCCGCGAATAGTGACGAATGCCCAAGTCATTTCAACTTGTGCTACCACTATCCGCGAATAGTGACGAATGCCCAAGTCATTTCAACTTGTGCTACCACTATCCGCGAATAGTGACGAATGCCCAAGTCATTTCAACTTGTGCTACCACTATCCGCGAATAGTGACGAATGCCCAAGTCATTTCAACTTGTGCTACCACTATCCGCGAATAGTGACGAATGCCCAAGTCATTTCAACTTGTGCTACCACTATCCGCGAATAGTGACGAATGCCCAAGTCATTTCAACTTGTGCTACCACTATCCGCGAATAGTGACGAATGCCCAAGTCATTTCAAATTGTGCTATCACTATCCGCGAATAGTGACGCATGCCTAAATCATTTCAACTTGTGCTACCACTATCCGCGAATAGTGACGAATGCCCAAGTCATTTCAACTTGTGCTACCACTATCCGCGAATAGTGACGAATGCCCAAGTCATTTCAACTTGTGCTACCACTATCCGCGAATAGTGACGAATGCCCAAGTCATTTCAAATTGTGCTATCACTATCCGCGAATAGTGACGAATGCCCAAGTCATTTCAACTTGTGCTACCACTATCCGCGAATAGTGACGAATGCCCAAGTCATTTCAAATTGTGCTATCACTATCCGCGAATAGTGACGCATGCCTAAGTCATTTCAACTTGTGCTATCACTATCCGCGAATAGTGACGCATGCCTAAGTCATTCCAACTTGTGCTACCACTATCCGCGAATAGTGACGTACGCTCAAGTTTCCCAACTTAAGTTACCTCTATCTCCGTCATAAAGAGATAGCGCCATAAGCTCTAGCTTCTTTAGGTGACAGCCTCCAGTAATTGTCAAAATTAGGTGACATCCTCCAGTAATTGTCAATCAGGTGTGACCTCCAGAATTGTCAAAATCCCAAGGATCCTAGACATCGTTCCTAACTATCTAGTGATGCTTGAACTACGGCCTGGCTTGATTCCTCCGGGATACGTAGGTAGCCTTTCATGAAAGGTCCAGCCACTCGACCACCTTGGTCACCCAATCCATCTCGACATTCGCCAGATTGGATCCTTTTCTATCGACAACCCCACTCGCCACTGCAAGTGGCGTTGCCGAGGGCTTCTGTAAGTACCCAAATCTGGCTCATGCCTTAGGTTAATTTTCCGGCAATTTCGGTAATTTTCCGGTAATTCCCCAGATTTTCCTAAAGTTCCGGAACAATTCCGGAACCGCTCCAAGCCTTTTAAGGGCTGAAGGGAATGCTTGGTGATTAAGAAACACGTTTTTCTTAAATCCCAAAACCCTTCTAGAAGGCCGCCACCTTGCACGTTTCTAGAAGAAGCCGGATCTGGCTACTTATGTCGTGCGACATAACAAGCCGAGAAACCTTCTAGAAACACGCCACCTTGCATGTTTCTAGAAGAATCCGAAGTGGCTACTTATGTCGTGCGACATAACCGGCGAGAGAGATTTCTAGAACCATGCCACCTTGCATGTTTCTAGAAGGAAACGATTATGGCTTGTTATGTCGTGCGACATAACAAGCCCATCTGCAGACCTATAAATAGAGGCCTTCACCTCTCATTTTGAGACCTCCTCCACCCCTCGGTCCCCTACATAGGGAATACGCTCCAGTAAGCCTCCTCTCTCCTCACATACCCCCAAATCACCTCAATCCTCCCAAATCCATCCCACACACACTTCCCACACACACACTTCCCACATACATCAAGAAATCAAGGAGTTCCCAAGGATCCAAGGCCTGAACTCGGTCTCGGAGGAGGACGCTAGAAAGGTTCCTATATCTAACTTGATATAGGAGTTGTGGATCTTCAAGGGTAACGAGTTTCTACCCCTTTTCCACTCTCTATTTTCCTTTGAATATAAAATCTATGTGTTACATGCATTGATAATATAGTATTACGATTAAAGTTGCATGCTTTAGCTTCATATTACCCAGATCCACATTTTATTTCATTACATTTCATATAAAATCTTCGTTTTGACTTGGTTTTGCATGAACACTCAAGATGAGTGTGGATCCCTCATATCCACACCCTCTTGAAGTGTTCATTATTGTTAAACATGCTCCCTGAGATTTGTTTGTGAAGTAACTTGACCATTTTGGTGCCTTGTTACCTCTGCAAATCTCAGTTGTAAAGCCTCTGCAAAATGGCTAGTTATGTCACGCGACATAGGCAGCCTATATCACGCGACATAAGTAGCCAGTTTGCAGAAGCTTCACAGTTTCAAGCTGTAATCTGATGTTAAACCCCTTTAAGCTATAACCTGATGTCTATCTGCAATTTAGATAGTATCTATGCACATACTATGTCATCTTTTCATTAAAGAGTCATTTTTTTATCATGCATTTCCCCTTTCCCCCAACCTTGGAATGGACCGGTGTAAAAGTTCTCATCTTTGCATCGTTCCTTCCATTAAAGGTTCATGATTTCTTTAGGAAAAGGATAACCTTGAACCCTATATCTCCGATTATCGCTTAAGAATGAGTATGAAGCCTTTATACGAGCTCGACCGTCTTAAAGCGTAGGATTGATGGGCTAAGGACATTCCTTCCTAAAGAACCTCATCTTTGACCCAAAAGAGAGTCATTCTCTCGATCACGCAAGTCCCGAGGGTCCCGAGGCTTAAAAATGCGATGATCATAAGTCATAAGATGAGGACGGGATCATAATCCCAAATACATAAATTCCAAGGAATCCCGAGCGACAACCAACAAATGGTTTGTACGTCCGGAAGATAACTTGGGACATCCCCCCCCTTATTTTCAAACACATGCACACAGAAAGCACGCAAGCAAACACGATTAATGAAATCTAGGGAGACTTGCTCCGGCAAGGCACTTTGGGTGAACGCCAAACGTTCTTCCCAAGGGGTAACTTAACCTCCGAACCCATAAAACCTTTTTTTCAAAGTTTTGAGGTAATCAAAATGGCGTGGCGACTCCGTTTTTCAAATAACTCGGATGTCTTCAAACTCGCGTGAATTCCAATAAACAAAAATTTTGGGCACACATTCACAGTATGCTTCGATGGATGTGCGGTCATACAAGAAAGGATCGGTTGGGGAATAAGGTGATCAGAGGTAAAGTAGGAGTTGCGCCCATTGAGGATAAAATGAGGGAAAATCGTCTACGGTGGTTTGGACATGTGAGAAGGAGACCGAGTGATGCACCAGTTAGGAGGCCGGAACAGTGGAGAAATGAGAAAATGGCGAGGGGTAGGGGAAGACCCAAACAAACTTGGATTAGAGTAATTGAAAATGATATGAATTTACTTGGAGTGGATGAAAGTATGGTGTTGAAGAGGCCGGAGTGGAGGGCAAAAATCCATGTGGGGGTTGATTTTTTTATTTTTTATTTTTTTATTTTTACTTTTTATTTTTATTATTTTTATTTATTTATTAATTTTTTTTTATTTTTATTTATTTATTTATTTATTTATTTTTTTTTTTTAATTTAATTTAATTTAATTTTTTATTTTTTTTTTTTATTTATTTTTTTTCACGATAACATATGAGGATTCATGTTAGCCAACTCCAAATTATTTTGAGACTAAGGCTTTGTTGTTGTTGTTGTTGTTGTCCATTCATTTTTTGGTGAAGTAACTTTATTTAAGTTCAATTCTATAAATAAAAATGTTCCAATATAACTATTATATATTTTAATGTTATATTTTCCTTTTCATTATATGCTTAGTAAAATAAGAACTATTTTAATGAAAATAAGATTAGATTTCAATAATTTAATGGCTTAATTTAAAAAATTCAATAATTTTAACTACTCAAATTTGAAAATGAAAATTTTCTTTTAGAAAAATACAAGAATATATTTATATAGCAGAGAGAGTAATTTTTATGACATTTTGTCAAGTCAAATAAAATATTTGACTATTAACAGAATCTAGCAAAAATTAGCGGTCTATTAAAATTAAATATTTATTATAATTTAATTTATATTTCTATTAAAATAATAATATAGTCAAATTTATAATTCTGAAATTTATGATTAAATTGTGCCAAAAATATGTTTCTTTTTTCATTCATGTTGGAATGGAGGGAGTACAGTAAAAAATAACAGTTATTTTTGAACTTTCATAAGTTTTAAGAAAACATTTACTACCTCAAAGTAAAAGTAATGATGAAAATATCTAGATTGCTCTTATTTATTTGTTTCTCTCTCTTACATTAATTCACACAACAAATAAATTAATAAAGTAAAACAAATTTCAATGATAAAATAAGAATTTAAATGCTTTTTGATGCTGTCAGAAACGATCGGATCAGCTCAAATCCGGCGGTAGGTTATATCCCAGCGATTGAATAGCATGAAACAGATAAACAAACACGTGGCGTGAGAGAAAGTATTTTCTTTGTGAGAGAGAGAATCAATTGACAAGAGTTTAGAGTTAAAAGATAACGTATCAAATAATGTGAAATATGACTTGTATTTATATGTATAGCAATGTATAATCCATGTTGAATTTGATTGCTAAGAGATAAGATATGAATTCTAAGAGGATTATAATTGAGGAGTCCTTGTTGGACCTGAATTTGTATATGAGGTGGTTACCATCCTAGGGGGATTATAACTGCTCAATGTCTCAATTTGAATAGGATTACGTAAACTGCACTTCTGCACGTGAGCCGAGATGGACCCTCCTCGTCATACGTGGCCAGGTCGGCCTACGTTGAGACGGGGAAGAGATATGAAGGAACTGGGGAAGCCCAATTCCTGGTGATTGGATAGCCGAGGAGGTCTCCTCGTCGTCAAGGGAGCTCAGCTCGGCCTTAGAGGGAGGTCTCCCTCGATATTGAGTTGGCCCTTAGTCATTTCGCCTACTAAGTCTAGGTCGACTTAGGGGAATGACGAGGTGGCTTGGTACGAGGAAGCCCATTTTCTTCCTCATATATGAGACTTTGATGGATTATGTTTAGGGCCCAATCTACTTGGGCCTTGCCCGGACTAGCCCAAGTTCGTATCTCGATTTATACTGTTCAGTGGCCCCGACTTTCTAGCTCGTCAAT
Source organism: Adenophora triphylla var. japonica (assembly GCA_022495995.1). Taxonomy (NCBI): domain Eukaryota; kingdom Viridiplantae; phylum Streptophyta; class Magnoliopsida; order Asterales; family Campanulaceae; genus Adenophora; species Adenophora triphylla. The sequence goes on from JAFEMH010001434.1 coordinate 267,382, forward strand.
GCCGAGGAGAAAGTGAGCTCTACCTCGGCTTATGAGAATACGAACAGGCGTCACGTGGCAGGTGTCGCTTTAATGTCCGTGTCATTTCATTATTCGCCGTTTAAATAGTATAATGATGGGGCGTGGTCCACGACGTCTGGGAACCCACTACTGCCTTTAATGTTTGGGGCAAGGACGGCGTCTGACCCATTATGACCCGTTTCAACCTGGATCTGAATCGTTTATGAGGGTATAAAAACAAAACCCCTTTTCAATTTCAATCTTTTATCACCCACTGCATTTGAGAGCGAAGTAGCAAGATTCAAAACCTTCTTCGTGTTCATGTGTTCGAGTGCCCAGATTCTCACAATATTTCGATTTGCCCATTTTTATTCATCAATCTTCAACCGAAAAGGTATAATTTCTTCTCCCTTTGTTATTTTTGCATTTTAATTTGTGTTCTCTGGGTTGTGTTGAGTTTGATCTTGAGAAACCGCCATTGATGAAAGCTTGAAGCTTTTCTGAGTTTCTGTTCTTGATCCCTTTCTTGAACCTTCTTGCCCCTTCATCCCTTTTTAGAAATGGCCCGTTCTTGGTGACATACCCCCAGTGTTATCCATGGCTACCACAAGGGAAATCTTAGGGTTTATCGAAGGGATAATGGGCCATGGCTGTTGGTGCCCTTGTTAGAAATTGGTGAGCTGTTTACGAGGTACGGATGTCCGAGAGAAGATCTTCGTTATCCAAGCAAGTATAGGATTGACCGAGTTGATGCATGATCCCAAAACATTGTTGTATTCCATAGATGGGTCGAGATGATTGACCACATCATTCTATTTTACCTGACGTCGGACCATCTAGACCGTCCTCCCTAGTTGGGTAAGGCTCCATCCTCGGCCTTAGTTTATATGACGAGGAGGGGTACTCTTCCTCTTCATCATCCTTATGACTTGGAATATTTTGCTGATACTCGTTTCCTTGGTTTTATGCAGATATGACGGGAAGAGGAAATGGAGCCAGTACGAGTGGTCCCTCGACGTCGACCAATATAGTAAATGCATTTCCTGAGGGAGAGCAAGTTGAGGGCCGAGGGAGATCTGTCCGAGGAGCCGGCCGAGGGAGATCTAGCTGAGGTAGGACTTACATTCCTAGGCCCAGACAAGTTAAGGCCGGTGAGCCAATGTTGGAGGAGCTGTATTCTAAGTATGGGGTGCCAAGGGAGGAGTACATATTAAGTTATTTCCCTCATACTACGTTTGAAACCAAGGAAGAGGAGACTCAATTTTATTATATCCTAAACCGCGTCCATTTTTTCTTCAAACAGTTCCAGTTCGGACTCCGACTTCCCTTAGATCCCTTCATTAATGAGTTTTTAGGAGACATGCAGTCCGTCCCGTCCATGTTAGGAGCCAATGCAATAAGGTTCCTCGTAGGCTTTATTGTGTTGTGCCGTAGTCTAGGGTTTGAGCCTACCCAATCAGCCTTCCATCACTTTTTCACTGTAGGGTACATCAAGGACTCCAAGCTGGTTGTGATAAGGAGTGACCCCAAGAAGCCCAAAATCATCCTTCCCATGTCAAGCAAGGTGTCTGGCTGGGATAATCATGTTATAAGAGTGGAGAGCCGATAAGGCTGGGAGTTTACTACCCCTACGCAGCTTCCTGCCACACCTAAGGATGTAATGAGAGCTGAGTGGACCGAGGCTTTGATAGCTTGGCTAATGGAATTTGCCGAGGTAGGCCTCCTCGACTGGTCGATGTTGGAGATGGATGACCGGTACTACATCCAAGCTGGGATCCTGCCAGGACCTAGGGACGGGTTGATGCCCCTCATCCCCATCACAAGAGGAAGGAGATTTCCCAACTGGAGGATTCATCCCGGTTTGGTCTTCCACTCAGAGTGTGATTCCTGCAAGCTTGATCCCAAGGATCAGTGTCTGAGAGAGGACGATGTTATTGGCTGTAATTATTCCTCCATCATACTTTATACTTGTGCTAATTTTCTATTATTTATCCAAGTTGTATGATCTAACTGATTCTTTCTCGCATATGCAGATCTGACCGCCGAGCAGGAAGCAGAAATATCTTCAAGGATTTCTGATCCCATAGCTCTGGCCAAAGCAAAGAGAAGGGCCTCTAAGACCTCGGCCATAAACCAAACGCAGGATGACGCCACACGTCGTCAAGTAATTCTGGCCACCAAGGAGGCCGTCGCCGTCCCATTCAAGCCGGGCGGGGAGGCATTAGGAGGCCAAGAAAATCAATTGATAGAGGGGCATAGCCCCCAAGTTCCATATGTTTAAGCTAAGGAGAGGCAAGATGATCCACCTGCCGCCGAAGAGACTGATCTCGTCCATAGGACGTCAGGCCAAAAACGACCACCTCTGGTTCTGCCGAGGGGGAACCTTCCTCGAAGAGGGTTGCATATGCCTCCTTGTCTCAAGTACTCACCCCCTGAACTATAAAAAATTATCAAGAGGCCCAGCAGTTGGCTAGGCAACTTGGCCTCCATCCAACCCTCAAAGGCATAAATGTATTAGCCTGGGAGGGCCCACAGGTTAGGTTAGGCCGAGCTGTTATCCAACGTTCTATGGACGAGGAGCTTCTTGAAAAACTGATCAAGGCCAAGCATATCAAGGAGAACATGGCCAATAGGAAGGGCCTGATCATAGCCGAGGTAATTTCTTCTTCATTTTCTCCTCGTACTCTTTACTTTGTATTTTTGGTGACGTTGTCATTTTTATGTTGTAGCTTGCCACCATGGTAGCCTATGAGAACATTCATAATAAGGCCGTTGACGACCAAATTTTGAAGCTCAAGGCCAAAATTGGCAAGGGAGAAGCCAACGTGGCCGCAGTTGCTGACTCTCTGAAATCGTTGAGGGAAGAGCTGGAGGCTGAGCGAGAGGCCAGGGCCAAGGCTGAGCAGATGGCCCAGGAGGCCAAGGTCCAAGCTGAGGAAGCCCTCAAGATTAAGGATGCCAAGATGGCCGAGCTGGAGAAGCTCAAGGCCGAGGCGATTCAGAAAGCCGAGGTGGCTATTGTTGATAGGATGGAACTGGAGGCAAGCATTCCCTTCAAGGAAGAGAATGTTGTTGCCCGGTTCAAAGATAGACTGGCTATCACTGATGCCGTTGATGAGAAGACTGCCACCATATTCATGGATGGTTATATGCACTTAACCCGGCGTCTCATGGCGGATACCTCACACGGCCTGGACCTTGCTGCCATTGCTCGGCTTAAATGCCAGGATGGATATGATGAGGCTGGTCCCTCCACAACGTGGTTCCTTTCTCCGACAATGCTTTGAAGGTGATTGTCGAGCAGGACTCTCAGGCCAGCCGTGAAGCTTGGATTCCTCCATCCGTCGATCCAGATAGCAACATTATTTTAATAGAGAAGATCGAGAATGAAATGGATGTTCAGATCGAGGGGAAGAATGCCGAGGAGACGATCAATGAGAAGGCTCAAGTCTACTCTCAGACTCAGCGTGTCTACACTTACATTGATGCCGATATGCAAGCTGACGCGGAGGTGTGAGCTTTCTTCGAGGAGCCTTTTGAGAGGGAGCGGCCTTAGAATTTTTCTTTTTTTTGTTTTTCATGTAATATAAAGGGCCACTGTAATTCAATGTTTTATCAATGAAATGTCCCTTTCTTTTGTATTTGTTTCTTTATAGCTTTAATATATGAACTGTCTCTGATTTGAATGTATATTGTATACTTGCATAAGTACACAAAATATTTGGAAGCCGAGGAAGGTCTCCTCGTACTTCACCTTTGATGGTTAAAAAGGAGGAGGCTAGCTTGGTATTAGATGATTGGCAATTTTTCTTGTTTGGGTCATTAGTTCGGGGAGGTGTCCTCGGTCTTGACTGTTGGATTTTCTTCTTTTTCATCTCTCTATGACGAGGAAGATGACTCGTACATAGGTCTAGGTTGGTTCTGCCGGTAGTCGTTAGGCCGAGGTGATTCCTCGGCAAGACGTGAGGCTTGCCCTTCTTTTTCATCTCCTTATGCCGAGGAAGGTGACTCCTTCAAAGGTTTTAGATGTTTGCCGGTTAGTCATTTAGGCTGAGTTGTTTCCTCGGCTAGACGTTTAGTTTGCCCTTCTTTTTCATCTCCTTATGCCGAGGAAGGTGACTTGTACATAGGTTTAAGATGTAGATGGTCTCACCTATCCATGACGAGGAGGAACTCGCTCGGTTATATGTCTTGGGTGATTTATGGTGGGAGCTTGTCCCTTTGAAGGCCGAGGAGGGTGCTTCTCGTCTTCCAGTGTTGTCTTGGTAGTTGCCTTGCATGTTGAAGAAGTGAATTTTATAAACTGAACTGATTACATCAAACTGCAATCCTAACTTGCTAAAAAAGTAAAAGACTAACAACGACTAACCTATTACATAAAGACAAACTAGAACTAATAATAGTATTTACTTAGGTTGTCAGACTGCCATTGTTGCTTGAGATCTTTCCCATCCTTAGTCTTTAATATGTAAGTCCCTTCTCGAATGACTTGGGTTATGATGTAGGGACCTTCCCAGTTTGGGGAGAGCTTGTTTTGTTCAGCCTTCCGGCCAGTAGCTTCAATCTTTCTAAGTACCCAGTCACCCACTTGGAATACTCTTCTGTTGACCCTTTTGTCATGATATGACTTGGTCCTTTGTTTGTAATTCACCATTCTCATCTGAGCAGCTAGTCTTTTTTCATCCATTAGGTCTAGGTCTAGGAGCCTTTTGACCTTGTTGACTTGCTCATCGTAGTTGGAATTTCTTATAGTATGGATAGCCATTTCAGCCGGTGCCATAGCTTCAGAACTGAAGGTTAATGCAAATGGGGTTTCCCCGGTTGGCCCCCGGGTGGTTGTGCAAATAGCCCACAAGGCTAAGGGAAGTTCGTCCAATCATCTACCATCACTTCCTTCCACGTTCTTAGTTAGGGATGTAAGTACCAATTTGTTGGCCGCCTCCGCTTGTCCGTTACCTTGGGGTCTGCTTACAAATGGTTTGATGTGACGAACTCCTACTTTGTTCTACTCAGCGGTGAATGCTGTAGAGAATTGGAGACCATGATCAGAAATGATGGTATGTGGGACCCCAAAGTGACACTAGATGTGTTCGTGGCTGAAGTTGATTGCGTTTTTCTCAGTTATCTTGGCCAAGGCCTTTACTTCAATCCATTTTGAGAAGTAGTCGGCTACTACTATCACATACTTGCAATTACCTCAGGTGGGAGGGAATGGTCATATGATGTCGATCTCCAACATATCAAATGGCCACGTAGGTATTATAAGAGTTTGCTCAACTGCTGGGAGTCTAGGAATGTCAGAGTATCTCTGGCATTTGTCACATTTTCTTACATAGGCTTACGCGTCCTCCCTCAGGTTAGGCCAATAGTAACCTAGCGTGATGATTTTGTCAGCTAGGGTGCTGGCCCCCGGGTGTCCGCCGCAAATGCCTTCATGGACTTCGGCCAAGAGATTCTCAATATCCTTAGGATAGACACACCTCAGCAGGGGCTTAGTGAAGGATCTTCTGTAGAGGACCCCGTTCATCACAGTGAACCATACTGATTTTTTCTTGACAAGCTTAGCATATGCTTCATCTTTTGGGAGTTGGCTCTTCTCGATGTAGCCCATGTAATCATCTATCCAACATCTCTCCTCTCCATCTAGGAGCATTACTTGTAATCTCTCATAATCAGGTTCTTCAGCAAAGACTACGTATGGTTTATAGTTGGACTCGGTCACATCCATAGTTGCTAATTTGGATAGAACGTGCGCAATTTAATTGTCTTCCCTGCCTATCTGACTGATTTTGAAGAATTCCAGCTTCTTTGTCATATCTAGGACCAGGTCTCTATACTTAGTAAATATAGGATTTTGCGTGTTATACTTTCCCTTCACTTGCTTGACTAAGAGCTGGGAGTCACAGAAAGCATCAACTTTGGTTGCTCCATAAAAGGAAGCCAACTCGATGCCAAATATCAGAGCTTCGTACTCGGCCTGGTTGTTAGAGGCAGGGAACTTAAACCTGATGATGTCTTGGATGGTGTGCTCTCCCTCATGACTTGCTAGCACAACTCCCGCTCCGCTTCTCTCCTTTGTGGCTGAGCCATCAGTGTATAAGACCCAACAGTTGGATGGGAGCTCGATGGTTGATCCTTCTTCCTCCGGCGTGTTACGCTTACGGGAGGTGGGGACGTGTTCACCCATGAAGGCAGTTTCGACCATGAAATCAACCAGAGGCTGAGCTAGGAGAGTCTTCCTTGGTTGGTATGTAATATCAAACTCTGTAAGAGCGATAGACCAATTGAGGAGACGTCCGGAGCTATCCAACTTGTGTAGGATTTTCTTCAAGGGTTCATTTGTATACACAGTGATGGGATGTGCAGAAAAGTAGGCACGTAGCTTCCTCGATGCAAATACTAGAGCGTACGCTATCTTTTCCGCGTTGAAATATCTACTCTCCACGTCCGACAATGCCTTGGAGAAATAGTAGACTGGTTTCTGAGTACCTTTATCATTCCGGACTAGTACCGCTGCTACTGTGTGGTCCGTGGAGGCTAGGAAGACATATAGCATCTCGCCAGTAATCGAACTGCTCAACAAGGGAGGGGATCCCAAGTACTCCTTCAACTGGCGGAATGATTTTGTACATTCAGGCATCCAGGAGAAGCTCTTTGCCCCCTTCAAGACCTTGAAGAAAGGCAGCGATTTTTCAGCAGACTTGGCAATAAATCTCCCCAGAGCCGCTATTCTTCCATTCAATCTCTGAACCTCCTTGATATTGGTAGATTCCTTCATGTCGATCAGGGCTTTGATTTTTTTAGGGTTCGCCTCGATTCCCCTCTGAGATACCATGAAGCCGTAGAATTTTCCAGCAGTCACCCCGAACACAAATTTACTTGGATTTAGCTTCATGTTATTGGCTCGGAGATTGTTAATGGTTTCTTCCATGTCAAGGGCGTGACTGCCATTCTTGGTCTTTATGACCATGTCATCAATGTAGGTCTCCATGTTACGGCCTATTTGTTCCCCAAAAACTTCATTGACCATGAGTTGGTAAGTTAATCTCGCATTTTTAAGCCCAAAGGGCATCATAATGTAACAATAATTGCCTCCAGATGTTTGAAAGGTTGTCTTCTCAATATCTTCCTTAGCCATTTTTATCTGATGATAACCTGAATAGGCATCTAGGAAGCTGAGAGTTCGGTGTCCGGCTATGGAGTCTACCAACTCGTCAATTCTGGGGAGAGAGTAACTGTCCTTCGGACAGGCCTTGTTGAGATCGGTGAAATCAACGCACATTTGCCACTTCCCACTCTGTTTTTTGACCATCACCACGTTGGCCAACCAAATGGGGTATTTTACTTTCCTTATGATTCCGACGCTTAGTAATTTTTGCATCTCCTCCTTGATAGCTTCTTCCTTGTCATTTTCAAAGATCCTCCTAGTCTGCTTGATAGTTTTAGCAGGCGGATCAACTTCCAAGCGGTGGAGCACCACTCCTTTAATTCCTCTCATATCTTCGACTCTCCAGGCAAAAATGTTTAGGTTACTTTTAAGAAGGGTGATGATTTCTTCCCTTTCTTCCTGGGAGAGCTGGCCCCCGAGTTTGATTTTTTGTTCTGGATAGTCGGGATTGATGATTATTTTGTTCCAGCTCATCTATGGGCTCCATTTCTGGACCGTCTCGGAACTCTAGAGATTCAATGATTATTTCTCTAAGTCTCCTACCCTCATTATCATTTATGTTAAGGCCTTCCTCTTCCATCAGTTCATCTACGTCGGGCAGGTCGACTATTCTCAAGTCAGTGTTAAGGTTGGCCCTCCGAGTTCTGGCCGTTGATGAGAACATGATCTATCTCCGGGACGGACGGAACTATGTCATTGTCTTCTTCAATTTCTAGAACCATGGGTTCTTCATCTTGTACTTCGACAATTAAGCTCATCTGAGAGCTAGTGTGGGTAGTTTTTATGGACTTAGAGATTTTCATGTTGTCCTCTGGTGTATCTATCTCCACCCTTTGAGAAGTTTTTCGGCTCTTTACGACATGCTCGAAGAAGTTCTTGGCAGTCGCCCTCACGCATCCAATTCCAGCACGAGTAGGAAATTTGACTCGTTAGTGAGGAAGGGAGGCGACCAACCCAAGTTTTGCTTGACTTGGAATGCCTAAGAAGGCATGGTAATCACTGGTCAGATCCATGATCACGAAAGTGACTGTGGCCTTAGTTCGGAAGGGATGTTCACCGACTTCCAGCAGCAGATCAATAGTTCCCTTGGCACGGACTTTGTGGTTGGTGAACCCTTCTAGCCTACCATGGTAAGTGTTTTGGACAATTTTCAATAAGGTGAATGTATTTGGAAGAAACTTCGGGTACAAATGGAATATAATTCACTATCAAGATGGAAGCAAGGATGTAACGAGGAAAACCTTTGAACAATCGTTATCCGGAAAAAACCTCGGGAGACTTTAGGAAAAGCCTACCTTAACCAAAAATGTAATCTTATTGATCTTAGCGTTCTTTGAGTTCAAAGTGCAAAAAGAGTGTGGTGTAACGTGTGTACAAGTGCTTTACTAGAGAGGATTTATATACAAAAGGTGTAACCGAAATAACAACATAAATGATATCCCCGCTTTATCGCCTAGAATCACGCTTCTTGTTAATGGTTAGCAACCGTTATTTCTTTGCTGGATTCATGGCCGTTATAAGGTTTAGACCATCGTTGACAAGCTCTTTACTCAGTCGTGATAAAGTTATCCCGTTTATGCATAACCTGGTTCCTGAAAAATAGGAAGATATACAACAACCAACTTAAGGTGTTAGTTCAAGATGCAGTTCCAAGATGTTACCTCAAAGTGTACGATCAAGATGCAAAACATGCTGAGTGAATTTTTTCACCCCAAACAATTGCCCCCAAAATATTGAGGTTTTCCAAGTAGAATACGGAAAGCTTTAATATTTTACCAAGTGTCGCTTTGTCTTGCCAAGGAGTTGATAAGGTGGTTAGTTTCAGACGGTTAACAGGAAGTCGAAGAGTTATAATGGGCCTAGAGATCCATAACTGCTTTCCTTTTGCATGGCTCTTAAAAGAAAAACAATTTTTTTCAAATCCCTTCTAAGTCGGGTGCCTCTGATTTCTATTATATTCTGGTAAGGAAGGCTTCTCCGAAGGGTGTGTTCTTCATCAATATTTACCCTAATTCGGTCTACAGACTGCAAGTCCTTTGCATAACCTTTTAAGAATTTCTTCAGTAAGTGTTTTCTTCTGAAAAAAATCGCCAATTGGGCTGGACAATGCACTCGTATTTCATATGTAGGCTAACGTATTTGTTATCCATCTTTACAGTGACTCGTTCTGGTTTTGCAGCAAGCGATATTGTGGCCAAGTACAAGAATAAGATGAAGGCTGAAGGGAGTAAGCCTCCAAGACCAAATTTGGAGGCGGATATCCAAGCGGTTCCGAAAAGAAAGAGAGGAGTAAACAGGCAGGAGATGCAGAGGTTGTAACACCAAGTGAAGATGTTTTAGAAAATCAAGTAATATGTTTATTTGATATTTGTTTGAATATCCTTCTACGCTTTGATCTGATGTTGTTACCTCTGATGACAGGCTGTGACGGTTGCCAAGATGATGGCTAATGAGATTAGGTTGTGGAAAGGGAAAGATGATACTCTCCTTATGGATAGGACAGAGTATGAAGATCTTAAGGAAGCTTTCAAGATGTTGAAAGAGAAGAAGGAGGAGATAAAGGCGAAAGATAATGAGATCTCTAAATGGGTATCTAGAATAGCTGAAGCTGGTAGAAGACACGCTAAGGAGATGAAGAACCTTCGTGACGATATGGTGAATGAAGCTGCAAAATCGGTTTTTGAGGCCAGGATTGATATGATTAAAGAATATCAAGCTGGTATGCATACAAATTGGAATTTGGAAGAAGAATATGCAGCCTTAAAGAGGGCCATTAATGAGAAGGCGGGTGAGATCAAGATGCAGAGAGAGTCGAACAGATTGGGGACAATCAAGAGGACGAAACGGAGTAGGAATCTTCAAAGGTTGGCATGGTTTACTTTAATTTAAAAACAATTAATTTAATTTGAGATGAGATGAGGGTGTGTCCTCAGAACAAAATTTTTGGTTTGTAATGGACTCATAAGGCAAGCCTTTTTTAAGTCAATTTACTAATAAGTCCCTCAATTCACTTGAAATTCCCTTAAAATCCCCCCCACCAGAGGCGCCTAATATTAACTAGGGAGGGATAATCATCCACTCTAACTACTGGGGGGAGTCGAACCCATAACCTCCGTGTTGGTGTCCCAGTGCTCTGGCCATCAGGTCAAGTCCTGATGGTTAGAGTCGGTACATTTTGTTTTGAAGATGTTGGGTTGGTTCAACATCTCAGATTCATAGGGCATTTTGCCCTTTTCTTTGATTTGATGGTATTTCCAAGTCTGGTAAGGCTTGAGTTATTTTTTACTTTATAACAAGCTCTTTTTTTAGTTCGTTTGGTAACATGTAAATGTTACAAACACATGACCTTGGAAAACATGTTAATGTTATAACCAGTTTTGAAAAGATAACATGCAACGATGTTATAACCAAGATGTATAAATAATATGTAACGATGTTATAACCAGGATGTATAGATAACATGCAACGATGTTATAACCAGGATGTATAGATAACATGCAACGATATTATAACCATTTGATCTCTTGGTAACATGTATAATGTCACAACCCTGAGTTTACGACTTGTTTTAAATATGGAAGACGTAATTCATCTAGCAAGGTGAATTATATCTTCCCTTTTAAATCAAGTGTACAAATCGTGGGCCCAGGCGATAATACAATCATAATTCTACAAGTATGATATATATGGCTTTTGCGTTCGAATAGATTGTGTACCTTATAAAGGCTTAACCCTTCAAGGTGTTTAACACATTGTTTCCGATGCAATTTGTCCAATATGTGAGGGATCTTCATCTTGCAACACAAAAACACGTTATGTTTGGGTGTTAGCTTAGCTAGCACCCCTCCGATGCTTAAGTCAGTATAGGTTTTAGTTGAATAAAAGGAAAAAAAATCGAAAAGATATTTAAGAAGGGATTCATACCTTGGCATTAAAATTTTAATAAATTTTAACTTACATGTAGTAGTGCTTAAGATGTATAGCATTCCAGCTCCCTGAAATTACCCGAATTTCATGCGCGGCGAAAAGGCGGTTGTCTTTCGCGGAGGGTTGGTGTCTGAGACCTCGCTTTTCGGGAAGGAAGAGGAGTCGCCACGCGGTTTTTGTATTTTGAGCCCAAACGTTGAGAAACGGCTTTAGTGAAAATGGTGTCATTTTTATTGGTAGCAAAAACTTAGGAAAAAGCTTTGAAAAATGGGGAGTCATTTTTATTGGTAGAAAAAACGAGTAAAAAGCTTTTTAGGTACCATAGATTGTTAGGTTCGGAGGTCACGTTACGTTTCGGGAAGAGTATTATGAGATCACCCGAAATGCCTCGTATGACGAGTCTTTCTACCTTTCTCGAAAACGTGTGCGTGTGTGCGTATGTTTGCATTTTGAAATGAGGGCTTGAATGACAAGCTTAATCTTGGTTTGAATATCAAACATTGATTAGGTGACTTTGTTTGAAAAGACGAGCGTTTGAATGAAAAATGTCGGTTTTGGAGGTTTTTAGGAAAAAGTGGCGCAAATGCTGATTTTATCTGTTTATCTTAAGTGTCAAATGTTGACTTTTAAGAAAAGAGCATTTGAATGTCAAACGTCGGATTTTTGAGTTTGAAGATGAGCGTTTGGATGCCAAACATCATTTCGCGCATTTTGAAAGAGAGTTCGAAGGTCGAACTCCGGTTTTGAACCGGGCGTGTCATTGTTAACGATTTTACGGGAAAAACGTATTAAATGATTTTGAGTGTCAAATGGCGGCTTTTAAGTTTGAAGATGAGCGTTCGGATGCCAAACGTCATTTCGCGCATTTTGAAAGAGAGTTCGAAGGTCGAACTCCGGTTTTGAACCGGGCATTACATTGTTAACGATTTTTACGGGAAAAAACGTATTAAATGACATGCAATCAACGAATCGGGTTGCGACTCGGACTTTGAAAAGTAAATACTATCACGATCCAAACGGGTCGGACTTTATAAATGACAGTATTTAAAGTGTGGTATCAACGGAATCAAACAATCCGGAATTGTAAATGACGATCGACGAGCCAAACGACTCGGAATTGTAAATGACGATCGACGAGCCAAACGGCTCGGAATGGTAAATTTGCGTAAAAGTAAATGACGTTCGACGGATCAAATGGTTTGGAATTGTAAATGACAGAAATTTAAATGACGATCGACGGATCGATCGATCCGGAATTGTAAATGACATAAAAGTAAACGGAACGGGGTCTCGGAACGCCGTTTTAACCCGAGATTACTTCTCTTACGGGAAGAGAAGAGGATCTAGGGGCTAAAACGTATCGGACCCCGTTAGACGGAGGCGTCTACATTTCAACGATATTCATCCGAAACGGTTATAGCGACTGGCGCGTAAACCGAGGCGGAACGAGAGATTAGGGAGAGGGAGTTATACCTATGGCTAGGGTCGACTCCTTTGGCTCGGGGGGTATATACGGGATACAGAAAGTGGTTTGGAACGGTGTTTCGGAGTGGAGGGGGTCGTATTTGATCGAAATACGTAGGTTTCACGCAAATCGAGGCGAAACGGGAGCTCGGGAAGGGGTGGAAACCAGTTGGGCCGTAGCTATGGTGTTTTTGGAGAGTGATTTTGTTGTTCTCAAATGGCTTTGACAGCCCTTCTATTTATAGGTGAAATTTCAGCATGAGTCCGACCGAACTTAGCTTGAAATCCAGGGGGTTTTGTGAAACTTCGGAAATTGGAGGGACTTGCTGGAAATTTCTGAGAGTCTGCAAAGGAGTCTGACCGGACTTGGACTGCATACCAGGGGTATTTTAGTCTTTTCTCCTTGATTTTTGATTGAAAGGTGACTAGAGGGAGGTGGCATACATGCCAAGTGTCCCATGACTAACCAGGCCTTGTGGGAGTTCGTGCCCGGGTCCCGATTTTGTCCGTTTTTAAAATAACAGTCCGGAAAATGTCCGAAATGCCCCCGAAAAGTGCCGGAAAGTGCGTTTTTCAGGGAAAGACGTACTTTTACGTGCGATGACGTGTGTTAAGTACGTTTCGACGTCGGGATGCACGGGGCAGTCCCGGGACCTCTCGTTGGCTTGGCAACGGGGAGCTTAACGGGTTCCGGTTAACCTGGAGCGGGCCAGTTAACGGATTCCGATTAACTTTTAACGGATTTTGACGATCCGGATTTGGGTACTTACAGTTAGCCCCTCAGCGACGTCTCTTCCGAAGGTAGTGGGGTCGTTAAAAAAAGATAAGGATCCAAATCGGGATGCCTTACTTTGAAAGACCTGGGCGATCAGCTGGCTGGACCCTTAGCAAAATGATTCCTACGTATTCCGAGCGGGAATCAAGCCGATCGTAGTTCGTAGGTGCAAGGGGCCGCGCGTGGGGACCTTTACCTGAGCGAGACTGTTGGGAGGCGTCTGAACCTGAGTGGAGACCATTGCGAGGTACCGGAACCTGAATGGAGACTATTGTGAGGCATCTGAACCTGGGATTTCTGAAACCTTCGAGGACGTGTGGCGCCTCAGACCGGAGTTGCTGAACATACGAGGGCGTGTGGCACCTCAAACCGGAGTTGCTGAAACATACGAGGGCGTGTGGCGCCTCAAATCGGAGTTGCTGAAACATACGAGGGCGTGTGGCGCCTCAAACCGGAGTTGCGAGGATACGTTTATCCTGAGACGGAGGTGTTCGTGCCTTGGGTGCTGGGCTTACGATGAAGGCCAGGTTTTTCCTGCTGGGGATAGGGTGGCAATGATGGGAACAGTTGTGTTAAGCTGGCGTTATTAACAACTCGGAAGGATTGACGTTTCTTCTTTAGAATCCTGCTGGGGATGAGCTTTCGGGCTTACCTTGATGTCCGAAGAGGGATTGTTGTGCGGGCTTACCTTGATGGCCGCTGAGGTGGGACGATCAGGATTACGACTGGTGGTTGGGGAAGTGAACGATGGTGAAAATCGATGGGAATTTTAACATCGGGAGACAGAAATGTGACTTGAATGTCCGGAGACAGGATGGAGCGTTTGAATGTCAAACGTCAACTGAGGATTGAATTTAACGTCTGGAGACGGGATTGTAACTGGAATGTCCGGAGACATGATTGAGCGTTTGAATGTCAAACGTCAACTGAGGATTGAATTTAACGTCTGGAGACGGGCGTTAGTGAGGACTAACTGGGAATTTAACGTCTGGAGACGAGCGTTAGTGAAAACTAACTGGGAATGGATCCTCGGGGGATGGGGTGTTAGGGAGGCATACCGATCCCTGTTCCCTGCCATGCTGTCTTGGCAGAAGAGGGCAAAGAAGGCGGTGTCATCGAGGGTGGGTACTCGACTATCGTACGAGGAGGTATCTCAGGCCCTGAGCCAGGAGTTCTCCGAGCGGATCCAGCTGACCTGGTGGAGTCGGTTCCACATGGGCGTGGTTCAGGTTGCTAGTGAGGTTAAGCGGCGGCGGAAGCTCCTGGTGGGACTTCACTGCGATGCTATGTATCTGGGGGAGAGGGTGACCCGTCGGCGTGGCCTGGTCCCTTCCGATGGTGCCGGTGGATCCGCCTGCGCACATGCGGCATCCTGCGTCGATGCTGATGGAGGAGTTGGAGAGGTATAGGCGGGGTGTGTTCTATACGAGTATGTCATAGCGGGAGCCGACTATGACATTTTCTTGAGGATGAGGGTGAGGAGTCCGCAGTGCGGCACGGGGAGGGCGAGGGCCCTGGATATCCCCGAGATCTCCCGCTCCCACGCGCTAGGCGGCGTACGAGGCTGGGCAGTTCGCGCGAATGGCGGGTGATCCCGATCCCGGAGGAGCCGATACCACGGTACAGGGCGGACCCCAACGCTTCGGTGAGCACTTTTGATTTTCTGCATTTGATAGTAGCATTCTGTAAATGTTGCATCTGTACCTTCTGCTTGTCTTTTGATGACTTTCCTGATTTGTAGGTGTCTGGCATTACGTACAACGAGGCTATGAGACAGTTGGACGGGTGGGCCAACTACACCAGGAGGCTCGTGGCGTTCCTGAGGTGCAGTTCCCGGAGGAGCGTGGATGTTCGTGAGCCGAGGCCATCTAGGCCGAGAGGTTCGTCTGCTCCCACGGCTGGTAGAGAGGACTTTGCGCAGGGATTTGGCCAGTTCGCGGGCGGAACAGCTGGGTTTGGAGCTCATCCTCCTTCGCACTCGGGGCACGAGAGGGGAGAGTCTTCGAGTTCGTAGGCGCAGAGGAGGCCTTTCGCGTATTCCCGCCTGGAGGAATTCGGAGATTATCTGTTTTCGACAGATCTGGAAGCTGCGGAGCAGTGCGTCGAGTGCTCGGATAACGAGCAGGACTCGGAGTAGTCCTTCTTTATTGCTTTCTTTTTTTTTAGACGAAATGTATGTATTGTCCGGAACAATTTGACTTGAATTGTATTTGAAAAGGCGCCCTTGGGGCGGAACCTGTACTTCGCACATCTATTTAGTGATTACCTCCTTTTTATTTTGGCAAATAAGCAAGTAGGTTGATCAAAAATAAATAAACTGAAACATGCATGAATAATTGAACGGGTCAAAATTTATGCCTATATGCACTGATTATTAATTATTTGCACTGTTGCACGAGTCCGGGGCGGAAGAGGTGTTGGCTTTGGTTGAATGAAACCAGGGGTAGCACGCAGATTTATAAAGGCATGAACAGGGCTTTGTTTGGAATTGCTTCCAATTTAGGAGCAGCTGGCTGCAGAGTTGACCAAGTCAACTGCAGAGGGAGTCCGGCCGGACTGAGAATGAAATTCCAGAGTCATTTAAATTGCAGTTTCAGCTTTGCAATTCGTAAGAAACTGCGCCTTTGCTTTGATCAGTTGGCTAAATTTCTTTCCAATTCCTAAGGCTTTTTTCACTTTCTTTCATGGCTCCCTTTCCTAAGCTATCGTCTCGGATGGAAGAGCGATACTTGGAAAATTTTCAGTCGTGGGTACGGAACCACACGAGGCAACACAAGGGATTTTTCGAAGGCTGTTACGGGATGAAATCTGTTTGGGCTTTGAAGGAGCTCATGCCAGATTGGGATCTCTTGAGAGCAGCGGCTCGCTTCTGGGATGTGCGGAGGAATGTGTACAACTTCTCGTACAACGAAATCACTCCTACGTTCGAAGATTTTCGGGCCATTCTGGGAGGACCTGAGACGGAACAACTAGTTCTTCCGTATGCTGGTGGCATGGCCACTGTTGAGAAGCTAGTGTCTCTGCTTGGTATCTCGGCTGGAGAAGCATACAGAGATCCGATATTGAACACGGATTATGTCAACATTTCGGGGCTGCCCGATAGATTTCTTGGAGGCGAGGAACGTTTTCGTGTGGGACGCGTTTGCTCTGTGCGCGATCGCTACTCTGTTCACGTTCACGTCCACAGGTGTGTGCCATCACAAGTGTACTAGACACCGGTGAGGCAAGCGGAACGGGGGAGACATCGTGTCTTTGGTCTTGGGCGAGACATTCACAGGCATAGGTCGGATGGCGGCCGGTAGCCGATACATGTGGGGAGGGAGTCCCGCTATGCTTACCATGTGGTTGAGGAGAGGCTGCAGATGATGCCCGAGGTGCCAATGTCTTGTGACGCTTGGTCCTTTTCTCGACGTCCTACGGTGATAGGGGGCAATCGGTGGCTGGAGCTCGGATGGCCGGACTCCGCACACATCACTTGCGATGGTGGGTTCCCATTGGAAGTTACGAGACTTGTCGGACCGCTCGGGAGGGTCTATTGGTTGTCGAGTGCCGGGGCATTTGTCTTAGACGTCTTTCTACATTCCATCGTTGGTTACTGCGACGATGCGAGTGGAGCAGTGCCATTGACGGGCTTGAGTCATGCTTTGCTACCTTCGAGGTGGGATCTCTGGCGATGGAAGATCCTTCGACGCCATTGCTGCTCACACGGTTGTGGCAATACACGTCCTTTCTGCCGGGGTTCTCTTTCACCGGAGAGGGGCACTCTGTCTACGCGTGATATCGAACTGGTATGAAGAGTGTATAGGGGAGACACAGATGGCTATCTTGTGGAGACGGAGTGAGCTGTTGGGTCGTGACTACCTTGACTGCTCGACCTTGAGGAGGACCGAAGTGGGTGCTAACCCTGGGGATCGTACTGGGAATGACATGGCTGACTATGAGGCCAATGCTGATCGGGAGGCCAATCAAAGCATGGTCATGATGTCTAGAAGCGAGGCAGCTCGAGACAGAGCTAGGGAAAGGGATGTGTTGACAGCTACAAGTTTGATGGAGGCGTCGGGAAGGGTCCCTGAGCCAGGTAGAAGGACTACAGGAATATTCCCTATGAAGGTGAAGAACACTCGCCGTGGGAAAGGGAAGGGGAAGAAGGATGAAGGACCAAGTACGGGAAACTAGGTTGACCTTGCTGTCCAGAGTATCCGCCCATTGTCATTGCAGACACGTTAACTGATTAATGTTTTATTGTAGTTTTGCTAGCGTGTAGCGAGTCAAGATTTGACCGTGCTTGAACTCATCAAAGATTATTTTAACCGTAATGAATTTGTAGGTTAATTGAAAAGAGTTTTTTGAAACACAAGTAATTGATGCTAATTGTATTTTTTTTGTTTTTGAGACCGAACCAATGATGGCTGCCTACGTTCCCCTTTTACAATTGGACTAAGGGGCTCAGGTCACCGTAGTTCGACACTTTAGGTGAATTTGAGAAAAACAAATACAAAAGAAGTGTGACCCTGTTTTTTACCTAGATCATTAGCGGGGATGTATCCAGTTGGGTATTACTCTTTTAGCACTTTAATTTTTCTGAGGGGTGGTGTATGGGGAAGGAGAGTTGACTCGTGCTCTTCCTCAAACAAAGTATCTGCAGAGCTTTGCTTCCGTTCACGGGGTTAATGAAAGGGTTCCCGTCCAAGTCTGCTAACTTCATGGCTCCTCCGAAAAAGATTCTTTGTACCACGAACGGTCCTATCCAGGTAGGCTCCCACTTTCCGAGGGGATTGATCTGCGTAGGAGGCTTTTCCTTTAGCACCAAGTTGCCTTCTCTGATGTCTCGGATCTTGACTTTCTTATCAAATGCTCGGGCCATTCTGCTCTGGTAGGCTCGAGTGTGTTCCATGGCTTTCAATCTGCGCTCATCGAGTAGAGCAAGTTCGTCGTGACGGCTCTGTAGCCATTCGACTTCATTGATCCCATTTTCCAAGAGGACTCGGAGGGATGGAATTTCCAATTCCACGGGTAACATTGCTTCCATTTCGTAGGTAAGCGCGAACGGAGTCTCCCCGGTGGCGATTCGGCGATGTTACGTATCCCCGAGAAGGCTAGATGTAGCTTTTCGGGCCGATCCCGACCTGCGGTGGTCATCTTTCGATTATCATGGCGAGAGTCTTGTTTCTTTGCCTCTCTTGCACCATTGGTTTGTGGTCTGTAAAGAGAAGACTTGTGACGCGTGACTCTGAATTCGGTCAGCAGTTGGTCGCAATCTCCCTCGAAGTGAGTCCCATTGTCGGATATGATCTCGTTGGGCACCCCGTATCGTCACATGATGTTCTCTTTGATGAACTCGGCCACCTTCTTAGAATTCAGTACCTTGTACGATCTGGCTTCTACCCATTTGGTGAAGTAGTCGACTGCGACTAGAATGAACTCGTGACCATTGCTCCCTGGTGGAGTGATCTTGCCCATGACGTCGATTCCCCATGTGGCGAAAGGCCATGGTGTAGTCATGCACTAGAGTTCATGAGCAGGGATGTGGTTGAGATTGGAGAACCGTTGACATTTGTCGCAGCTTCGGACGAACTGGATGCAGTTTGTTTCCATAGATATCCAATAGTATCCCATACAGAGAATGATCTGTGTCAATGCTTGGGCATTCATGTGCGGACCGCAGGTTCCGTTGTGAACTTCATTCATTAGCTCGCTGGCTTTTTCTTTGTTTACACACCGAAGGAGTGGCCCTTGGTGGCGCTTCTTGTACAACATACCCCCCAGAATGACGAAATGGGATGCCAGGCGTTTTAATGCCATCATGTTTTTGGCTTTGATCCCTTCTTTGTATTTTCCATCTTCATTTGCGAAGGAAGCTTCTCCGTTTTGGAGGTACTGGTAGATTTGATTGTACCAGGGTTCGTCGATCGTTTCATTTTTTATTTCGATCTCACAGCAATAGGCGGGTGTTTCCCATCTGCCTATTCTGAGGGGTTTTACTGATTTCCCATCGAGAATTTCGACAAGAGAAGCGAGGGTTGCCAGGGCATCTGCGAAGCGGTTCCTGTCTCTTGGCAAATAGTGGAAAGAGATGTCCTTGAACTAAGCAATGAGCTCCTCCATGTACGCGTGGTACTTCTGAAGGCCAGAATCTACCATTTTCCATTTGTTGGACACTTGATTGATGATCAATGCTGAGTCTCCGTATACTTCCAGTTCTGATATGTTGCGCTCGAGAGCGGCTTCCAGACCGGCTGCACAGGCTTCGTATTCTGATGCATTGTTGGTTGTTTCAAAATTTAGCTTGATGGCTATGGGAGTATGCTCGTCCTTGGGATCGACAAGGAGCATTCCAATACCATTTCCCTTCTTGTTGGCTGCCCCATCGAAGAAGAGTTGCCAGCAGTTTACGCTGTCGAGTGAAAAGATTTCGTCGTCCGGAATTGCGGATCAGGACCCTTGGGTTCACTGCTTGGGAAGTCGGCCAGCTGATCTGCCATTACTCTGCCCTTTGTTGATTTTCTGACCATGTACTTGATGTCGAACTCAGCCAGGAAGAATGACCACTTGGCTAGTCGCATTGAGGGGATGGCTTGTTGAAGAGATATCGGACGGGGTCCACTTTGGAGACCGGGAGCACCGAATGTGATTGCATGTAGTGTTTCGGTTTCCCGACTACCCATACCAAGGCGGTACAAGTTTTTCTAACGCCGAGTAGGCGAGTTCACTTCCTTGAAGCTTTCGGCTTACGAAGTAGATTGCATGCTCAACCTTGGAATCTTTACATTACGATTGACGTGTTTATTGCATCGAGATACGGGAGTAGTGGCTTGTCTTCATGTGACGGAGCACGGGGTGGGGATTCACCAAGTAGGTCTTGATTTTCTCGAAAGGCATCGGCACTCGGAGTCCCATTTGATGTCTGCATTCTTCTTCATCGGTTTGAACATGGGCTCGCGAGAGAGATGTCAAGCGGTTGACGAAGCGGCCGATGTCTTGAAGTCTTCCCATAAAACTTTTCACTTACGTCGAGTCCGCGGCGGCTTCATGTCGATGATGGCCTTGATTTTCTTGGGATCGGCTTCGATACCTCTTTACGTAACCATGTACCCCAGATACCTTGCCGCGTTTGACGCCGAAGGTGCTCTTCGCGAGTTCAATCTCATGGAATGCTTTACGAGTACGGTTGAAGAACTTTCTCGGATCTGTCATGTACTGCATGTACGATCCTGCAGGTGGATGATCATGTCGTCGACATATACTTCGATTTCTTTGTGAATCATGTCATGGAAGAGGGCTGTTGCGGCCGGGTAAGTAGCCCCCGGCGTTCTTCGACCGAACGGCATGGACCGTGTAGCAAGATGTCCCCCATGGAGTGGTGAAAGCGATCTTGGCTTGATCTTCCTCGGACATTTTGATCTGGTTGTATCCGGCGAACCCATCCACGAAGGACTTTACTTCAAAATTTGCCGTGGTGTCGACTAGCATGTCGATGTTAGGCGATAGGAAATCATCTTTAGGGTTGGCCTTGTTGAGATCACTGAAATCCACACAGCATCTGACCTTTCCATTGGCCTTGGTGACCGTCACGATGTTGGAGAGCCAAGTCGGGTACTTAATCACTCTGATGAAACCAACTCGAAGCATTTTCTCAATCTCTTCTTTAACTTGCAAGGACCACTCGCTTGATCTTGCGCGGCTTACATTTGACGAGGCTTGGATTCGGGATCCAGGGAATTCTGTGCTCCACGATCGAGGGATCGAGTCCTCGGCATGTCTGGTATGACCGGGCGAACACGTCAACATACTCCCGGAGGAGGCTTATCGGGGCTTCTTTTACGCATCGGCGAAGAAACTGCCCACTTGTGTCTCTTTAGGCTCTTGCACTGACCCCAGGTTCACTTTGGTCATAACCTCTTCGGCAGCTTGGGCCCGGTTGTCCTCTTGGTCAACTACACGCTTGAGAACTTCCTTAATGTATTGTTCATTTAATGTGTCTACTTCTTTATCAATTGAGTTATTAACGCCTTTTAAGTTGTTTGTTAACTTATCAATTGTTAAAGTGGCAATGAGAGGATACTCCGAAAGGTCAGACTTTTCATTAAACGAGAACGGGAATACATGGTTGGCTACATTATCATAGTCTTCCGGCGTAAGGCCGTTGGACGACTCAGAGGACTGACTTTTACAAGGACTGACTCAGAGGGTTCGAGACCGGGTTTAGGGAGATGTGGATGCAGGCCCAGCTTGTCTTCCAGTTCTGTCTGGCTTGCCCTTGGTCCGGTGAAAGTTACCCAGTTCTTCAGGTGGCATTCTTGGATGCTTGATGAGGGTTCGGGGATCGAGAGTCGCGGCGGCTGCTGTCCCAATCATGGCGATCATGCTTTGTTTCGGAGCCCGGAGTCAATCGGGTTTGGCACCTCCATGACTTCTTCAAAAGACTCTGTAGAGCCGGTCCACCGAGAGCGTCTTCTATGAATTCTGGTTCCTTACGCTTTGGAGTTACTGTCTCGAATGAGGCCTCGGCGGGCGATCCGAATAATCTGTTTCCCATGGAGAGTGCCACCGAGCCGCTCCTCCAAGTGCAGGATTCCCTTGAATGTGTACTCGTCTTTGGGCGTGGTGGCGGTTGGTCCAGGTAGAGCTGTGATGTCGAGGAACGCTCCCTTATCGGATTAGCCTTGAGTCCTCTGAAACGCTTGAGGTCCCGACCTAGCTTTTCCATCCTTTCGTAGTCTCTGTGCGACTTTCCTGCTTCTTTCTTATCTTCATCGGTTCCACCGTCGGTCCCCTCGGTTCTGCTTTGTCGGTTCCGCTCGGTCCCCTCGATTCTGCCTGTTGGTTCCTCTTGGTGAAGTAATGAGCGAGGTCGAAAGCTGTAAGGTCGGAGGTTGGGTGTGCCGTCGGAGGTTCCCCTTTTGCGAGGCTGCTTTGCCTTGGTGTGGGCGAGCCCTTTGTCTTCCCTGATGTCAGCCGGTGTTGGCATGTAACCAAGCCCCTGGACCGTGGTGTGGTCCTTGACTTCGATGACTTGGTGTTGGCCCTGTAACCTTTTGCCGAGCCCCAGTCCTGGGATGAAGTTCATGAGTTTCATCATCTTCATGGCAGGAGGAATCTTGTCGTGAGATAGTGGAAGGTCCAAGTTGCATATTTGGATCTTTGAGGTCTCCAGAGTGAATCCAGTTAATGCCATGTCGTCATTATGCTTGATTTCTAACACTGGAATGTCATTGGTGCTGGTCCCCTCGGTGGTGACGCTGTCGCCGTAGACTGTGGTTAGCTCGTTGCCTTGCATGAACTTGAGGCACTGGTGAAGGGTGGATGCCACGCCATTGATTTGATGCAGCCAGGGATGCCCCAGGATGGCTGTGAAAGTGATTGGAATGTCCAACACTTGGAATTCAGTGAGAATCACCCACTTGCCGAACCAGATATTAAGAGTAGCAACTCCGAGAACTGTACGGGAAGTAGAGTCATAAGCCTTGACAGTGTGGACCGAAGGCTTCAGATCTGTAGGCTTGATGTCAAGCAGGTCCATCATCTTGGCGGGCAAGACATTCATTCCGGAATCTCCGTCTACCAACACGCGGGGAAGGCAACGCTCGTCCAACTGGACTGTGATGTAGAGCAGCTAATTGTGATCAGCCCCAAATTTTGGAAGGTCCAAATCCGTGAAGGTGATAATGTTGCCGTAGTGGATGTTGTCGATCATCTGAATGACTTCATCTGGGGTTGCGTCCACGGGGACCATGGTACGGGCCAGACTTTCCTCTAGCATGAGCTTGTGAGGATATGAAGATGTGAGCAGAGACCAAAGGGAAATGTTCACCTGGGTTTGCTTGAGCTGAGTGAGGATTGGGTCCTCTTTCAGGGAACTTGAGTCTTCGGGCTGGCCGGGTTGTAGTTCTGGCTCCGTCGGCTTTTTGGTGGCCTTAGGTGGTAATGCATGGATTTGACCCGATCGGGTTAGAACGCTGACGTCAGGCTTGGCTCCTTCTGAACAGGACGCTCTAAGTTGAGCCTTAGTTAGAAGAGGACTCCTCGTAGCGTAGGGCCACATGTCTTCCCTTAATTCATTGACTGTAGATGTGTTCCCGGGAGGTTCGACAGCTTTACGGATTCTGTCCCAGGATACCGGCTTGGGTGCCTCCATGGGGAGGTAGTTTATGGTTTGACGCAGCTGTTCGAACGTCAATGCGCAACAGTGGTTGCCGCGTAACTGAACCGAGGCGTTGCTGATCCTCCGGGGGGAGGTTGGAGAGTTCTTGGTTCAGGCGAACAGTCTCCTTGATCTCTTCACGGTATACCGCGCCCCTTTCCTTCTTGCTGAGCATACTCAGGGCATTCTGGAGTTGGGTCTGGCGGTACTCATGGTTTGCTAGTTTTCCTCCACTCTTGGCCCAGATTAACTTTCTTGCAGCAGAGCCAGCGTCGAGAGTTAGTGCCTGCGTTTCTTCCCATGTGAGAATAGCCAGTGCTTCTTTGAACTACGTGCGGCAGTCTAGATAAACCTCCATCGGGGAGAGCTTTCCTTTCCTCTTTATCTGTGTGGCGGGTATGTCGGAAGGTGAGTACACGGCTTCCCGGACATCTGCCCATGTAACTGGTTGCTGTCCCAGTTGATCGTTTCTGTAAACGAATGCCGAAGACTGTGGAATCTCCCTGAGCAGTTGTTGGAGATGAATTTCTATCTTTATCTTGTTGTTGAATAGACCTTCCTCTCTCAGTTGGCCTTTCAATTTGAGTGCGAAAATGATCCGTCCCTGGACTCCCAGGACCCTTGGGAGTCCGGTTTTATTGACCTCATGCCCGGCTTGGAAGAGAATGGTTTCATCGCTTTCGTCGTTACTTTCACAGAGAACTTGCTTTTCTCAGGGAGATAAGCGTTGGTACCCTTCCTGCTGTGTGGTTAGGTATTCTTTGTACTGTGCCATTCCATCTCCTAGGTCATCGGGACCGTTGACCACCCTCGTTTGGCAGAGGGGGTTGGATGAGAACAGACGGTAGTCGAGGAAGTTGCCGTGAGCAAAACCCTTGAGGTCGAACTGGTCTAGAGTGGCCTCTAGCTTTCTGTCTGAAGCTGCTTGTGACACTTTAAGGGCTTGGTCCCTGTGGGTCTTTTGAGCTTGGTTTTCATCCCAGAGACGGTTCTCTTAAGCGACTAGTTCCATGAGGGCCTTCCTTGCGAGAGCCAAACAATCTCAGTAGGTGCGCGCCGTCTGGCTAGTGTCTAGAACTGTGATCACATCCAAATCTCCGAATGGCGGAAACACTTGGATTATGTTGACGACGAAAGTTGGGCTGGGACATTCCATGCGGCCTTCCTTGATCTCGGTTACCAAGAAGTTCGCCCATATCTGCTTGATTGAACACACGGGGGTGTTGAACTCTGCGATGTTGACAGTCTCGTGATCTCGCTGGATCGCCAAGTCTATCAGAGCTAGCAGTTTGCTGGCGGGATGTCTGAATCCGTGGCCGTGACGACTGGGAGCAGAATCGAACTGGAGCATGTTGATGCTGAGATGGTCATTTTCCGTGTCGGAAGCTGACTCTGTCTTGCGGGGAAGACCTTTACAGATGTTTTCGGGGTGGCTGCCGGAAGCATTCCCGAGGTGGATCTGATTTGTAGCAGGGTGAGGAGCTTTGTCTCCTTCGCTGTTGCCCTTGGCCTTGGCGGCGCTTGTGGATTTAAGCTTGACTGACGGCATGGGCCGGTTGCCACTGGGGCTGGTAGTAGGAAGTGATGATGAGCTCTGAGCTCGGTTAGCCAGGGCCTCATTTACCATGAGTAGGCAGTCGTCGTGGGTAACTTTGGCGTTGCAGAATCTGATAATAAGGAACGGATCCTTGGTATCATCAGGATATCTGGAATAGATGATATTGACGAAGTCGTCGTCAGTCACTTGATCAGAGGGGTTCTTTGTCGTGTCAACCAGTTGCTTCCAATTGTCGGATAGCTGCCTGTACTGGACATTGAGCTTGACAATTTCCATGGTGTTGGAGCCCAGGTCGTAGGTGACCTGATCGGAACGGGTGCCGTCCTCGAAATTGAGCATATGAATGTAGGGATCTTCTTGCGGGTCTGCCGCGTCCTCGACTTCGGAGAGTCCTGATTCGTCGCCTTCTGACGGCTTAACCCAAACGTAAGGACGCCTTGCGTCCTGCTGCGTTGCTAGAGCTGCTAGGAAAACATCATGCCCTTCGCCGGAGAAAAGGGGCTCAGCGGGTAGTTCCTCGTGGAGGACATCCCATACGACGTCCATGCATTCAAGACGAGCATGACGGCGCTTGTTGACCATTATCACGAAAATCTCTTCGCCTGGTGTAAGTGCTCCAATTTGAGCTTGTTAGAATTTTAGTTAGAAAATTAACGAAAGTTATAACATTTCTAACAATTCCTAACAATCCTAACTTTTCTAACAAAGTGAGGGTAAAATGGGCATTGTTATTTAAGGTTAAACCTTAAAAAGAATCTTAAAAAAGAAAAACAAAAGAATAAAACCACAAATAGAAATGCTGGAAACATAATCTGGCTGGTCAATTTGAATTTTAAAAAGAAATATTCCCCTTGTCCAAAGCCGGAGCCGCATTTAATGAACAAGGCACGCCGAGGGGACTCGTCCGCGCGGATGAGTTTGCATATTTCGAGGGCTATAAATTGAGCCCTCCGAGTCATAAAAATAAGGAGGAAAAACACATTTTGCACCGAACCTCTCAAGGCGAAATATAGAGAGAAAACAAAGTGAGAATTCACTTGAATTGTCACCATTTTCTCTCCAATCTTTCCCAACTCATACTCATCCACTCACTCTCATATTAAAGCCCTAAACACTCATACACTCAAGCCAAACACTCAAGAACACAAGGAAGATTGGTAAACCTTCCTCTTCCTAACCCTAAATCTCATCCATGCATGCATCTTCCAACTACAAAATGTAGTTCCTTCATCTTCTTGCTTTAGATCTAAGAAGATCACCATGGAAGACCATCTCCATGGATGATCTTCTACAAAGATCAAAATTATTTCCAAATTTTCTTACTTTCTTACCAAGAAAACTCATTTTCAAAACCCTAAAAACCATTTTCAAGCATAAAATCTCATTTTCAAAGGATAAAAATCCCCTTCCCAAGCAAATGAAATGCTTAGTCCTAATGTACCCCAAGGATGGTTTGGTATAGTTGATTCACCACTAAAATGTCTAGTGATCACTAACCAAAACCTAGGGAAATGGGGACAAGCATGGATGCAAAACCCCCCTTAAAATCATATTTTCTTTCTTGAGAAGTTGCTGTCCAGTAGCAATTTTCTCAGACCTCAGTCCATGGTATTAATTTTTGGACACAGATGAACTTGGAATTTGGTGTTTACTACAAAATACTTTTTGTAGCCAACATCCAGAGATTTCCAGACATATTTTTACTTTATTTTTTGGGTGAGTAAAACTCCTCTTTTCAAATTTTCTTTCAGAGGCTAGTTCATCAGCTTCTGGGAATCCAGATCTCATATCTGAGGTTTCCAGAAGGTTTTGACCCCTCAAATCTTCTCCAAAATGGAAAATTCCTTCGCACAAACTTTATTTAAGGTTTCTAGAACAACTTTCATTCTCTGAGTTTATCCAGATTATGAAGTTTTAAGACCCTTGAATCCATTTCAAAATCAAAGGTCCACTGCCTTTTTCATTCTGGCAGAAATGGCTCTCAACTTCAAAAGGTCTTTTGAGTACCAAATCTCAATCCAAAAATCTTCCAAAAAATCATGGGATCAGTTTAAAGTCTTAAAAAGATATCCCAATTTTTACTTTTCTGAGTTTCAACTTATTTTGGCCAAAACACACACACACACACACACACAAATGATTTTCAGCTTGGAAGACTCGTTTTACGAGGCGCGTCGGGTGCACACTAACGTCCTTCCCGACGCGTAACATGACCTCCGAACCTAAATCTCTGATCTCGGGCTTTTTTCAAAGTTTTGGCCCTCAAAATTAAAATGGCGTGGCGACTCCGTTTTCGTTGATTTTCTTTTAAACAAAAAATGAGAAAATTTTCGGACACCACATTCATCACAGTGGCGACTCCGCTGGGGACTAAGCTTTTTTTTTAAAAAAAAAATGGTATTTGGTATATTGGTGGAAACCACTAAATTTCCCGTTATCGCCTCCTAACACGAGTCGGGGATAAATTGTGGTCTAACAATCCCACGTACCGGTATCACCGTTTAAAAAAAGCTTTTGAGGGTCAAGCTTCCGTCCCGCTTTGAAAATCATTTTTGTGTGTGTGTTGATTTTTGCACGCTTTTCATGTTGTTTTGGCCGCCTCGGAGAAAGTCAAAATTTTGACCGTCGGAATAATGTCCCTAACCGTCGGAATTTTCGTGCTTATGTGTTCATTAAAAATTTCAAAAAAAAAATCAAAAAAAAAGATTTTCAAAAAAAAAGAAAAGAAAATTCTCGAAAAAAAATAAATCATGCATCATATTTTTTAAGACTCATAAAAAAATTTCTATTTTACTCGTAAAAGAATATAGACTCGTTTGCACACTACGCGCACGTGACCGTACACCGCACACTACGTCCTTAACCCGGGGAAATCCTTGTCGCGGTCCGTTTGGTCTTATTACGCCTCTCTGATGAGCACAGACTACCCAAACATCCCATGGAGCCTCGTGTCGACCATGCACTTGTCCGTGACACACTTTGTCCGAGACCCGGTTGGTTTTTAGTCCGGTCCGTGTCATGCCCCGTCCGTGTATAGACCTTTCCTTTCAAGCCTTTGTCGGCATACCGACTCAATATCTTTCGGGACCCTTATCGCCGAAGTTCCGCCGGTTTTCCGCCGCGTACTTTGACCAAGATATTGACCGGCGCCGACTTCGGCTCGACCGGCACAAATTATACACCGACTCCCAAAGATTGACACCGAGTCATCAAGGATTAATGAATATTCCATGCCTAATTACGGCTTAACCGACGACAAGTCAAGATCAATTGTGGACGCTTATCGCTCCAAATCATGCCGACTTTTCGTCGAGCCCTCGGACATGATCTTGACTTTTGACGTCGCCTTGTCCGTAATTTACATCGAATGCTCGTTAAGACTCGATTACCCGCCGACTTTTAGGATCGTTTTTCTGGTCGGTGGGACCCGCTTGCCCTATAGGACCCTCGCCCGAGGCCGTCCACCCCGGGAGGTCGAAATACGTGGAATACGAGGGGCTTATAGACGTAGTGACGGGGCCCACCGATCCAGAATCGAGTAGTTTGCGAAAAAGAAGAGCAATCTTTTCCAACCGATTAGGTTAATAAAACATGTTTTAAGTAAACGTGAACAAATAATCGCATGTTGCATGAGCCAAAAGCCCAAACACCTACCCTCCTTCCATTCCTGCACATCTCGAACCTTCATGTCCTTTCCCCAGCCTCCGCACAAAGCTTGGTTTCGGCACCGGGTCACCGTTTGATCAATTGGGAAGAGTCAAGCGCATCGTCGCCTTCACCGTTTGTTCCGACTCCGGTTTCGAATGTCTCGCATCGCCCGGTAATGATGGGGATAACGTTGCTCCGTCCTCCAAAATCCCTCGTACACTCGCATTGGATCCAGCTGGTAGAACAGATGAGACTTCGACATGAGGCTCAAATTGATGACCTACCGGGGTAGTCGCAAGTCATGGTTTGACTATCGCCTCAATTCCGATGGCACTTTTACCGCAAAGAAGGAAGAGGGTTCTCCTCCTCTTCTTAATAGTCCCTGATACATCAAGATGCTACCCCAAGATTCCTATGTTTCCACCGCCGGACTCCCGCCCGCCGACTTACAGGCAACCGGCCCCCAAACAGCTAGCCGTGGACGAAAGAGTTCGGTATACCGTCGTTGTCCCCTCTCAAAGTGATGATCCCACAAATATCACCCGAGTGATGAAAATCAGTGGAACAGCTTGAAGAAATATGGTCAGCCATCAAAGCCCCGGAAGAACGCTGCAATGTACATAGAGCTCGGGATTGAAGAGGCCACACGCCACTGGACCTTAACAATATCCCAACCGACCGGGCTACCCCGAAAGACAAACATGTGCCCGTTCCCCTGACCTCAATATCTCTCATTATCCGGCGGAGTCCAATCACTCGCTACCGCATGAGCCCACAGCCAGATCCCCGACCAGCCCACTCAAAGTCATTCCAAAGACCGCTCAACCCGAGGTCCCAAATCCGCCACCACCGTAGAACACATTTGGTGGGATATTTGTGATCGTCCCGATTGCCTTGAAAGGGACTATCAGATCGGATACACGAGGACCGTCCTCCTAAGAAAAAGAAAATTTCCTCCCAAAGAAAATTGAGGGAGAGATTCGAGGCTGGTGATAACAGCGTGGGAACGCTCGGGGAGCCATCTGGGGGATTTGAGTATTATGTACTCTACTCCGCCGCCTTCCCCAAAGCAAAAAGGGGTAAAAGAGCGTAAAACCCTCACTAACGACAATTGAGACTTTCGGATACTGCAGTACCGTGCAACGTAAGTCCAACCCCTCGGGGTCGCCCAAGGTTCGCTTGTCCAGCCTCCCGAGTATACACCGATGAAGAAAAACCGACGCCGCCCGGCGCCCCACTCAATCAACATGTTGACCGGAGATGTCAACCGCCACAAAAGGCATCAAGCATAACCTGTGGGCTTCGGCAAAGGCTCTACCTCGCAAGAAAAAGGCACGAAGCGACGTGTTTAATGACTCTCTATCCCGAGACAAGGACCAAATCTATGATCCTCACCTATATGGGAGTATGATCACCTTCTGCGATGAAGATTTGCCAAGAGATGTCTCCCAACACAATGAAGCTTTGTACATCACTATTCGGCTCAACACCATGTCACTCCCTGGGGTATTAGTGGACAATGGATCATCGGTAAACGTCCTTCCCCTCAAAGATGATGAGGGCCCTCCGCATAAATGAAAGGCGCGTGATCCCATCTACCCTGACCGTCAAGGCCTACGACGGTTCGTCTCGTCCCATTCTCGGGACGCACTCGGGAACTCGGTACGAAACCCAAATGGTGCCCGCAAAGTTCCATGTAATGGATATCCCCTCCGAGTTCACAGCTCTACTAGTGGCGCCCTTGGTTGCATCACATGAAAGCCATAGCCTCCACTCTCCACCAATGCGTCAAATTCATCAACCGGCAGGGAGACCTTGAAGTCATAAGGGGTGACAGCTTCCTCATAGGGAATGAAGCCGAAACAATAGCCAAGAACGCCCACAGCCAAACACCGGGCTACATCCTTCAAGAGGCAAGTCTCGCCAAAGCATCCTTTGGAATCCAAAGATGCCAACTATGTCGACACACTCAAGCGAGCAGACTCCGAAGAAGTTCGATTCATCAAATTTAATTGCTATTTCCAACACTTGGAGGCGCATACGGAAGGAAACGCTGAACACCGCCATGATACAGCACACAAGTCCCCGGTCCTCAATCACAGCATTTGTCGCATTCTCGCAAACCCATTCTTTGGCCTCGCTGTGCGAGGAGATTTTCATGATAAAAGTCGACAAACACCGACGGACTCTGCTCGAATCTATGAACGTCGTGTGGGACGTCCTCCTTGCTGAACTACCCGCCGAGTCTTTCCGCTCGAGTATGGGACATGAGATTTTTCTAGCGGCTCACCGAGACGCAATACGTCCTTACATCCGGATTGAGCGGTCGATTGTGACGAAACGGAAATCCCCGTGATTGAGGAAGATCCCTACATCCACATGCTCGCCTTTCACGCCAAACACAATTGATTCTCGGTTCGTACAAAGAGATGATAGCAACGATCGAAGAGGGAGCACAGAGACCATGCCTTTCCCGGGTTGTGAAGCCACCGACGCCGATGCCGCTAAAGAATTGGGAAACTCTCTCGGGCCCGTCCGCGACCAAAGAGGAAATGATCACCAAGCTTGGATTGGTCCCCCGTCCTTTCGTGTCAACCTTTGTAAAGTCCTCCGAGTCTCTCATTGTTGAGTTCGAGTCTCTCGAGTCGTCCGATGGCCTTACGCCCGAAGACTACGAGTCTCGTAGCGAACGTTGTATTCCCCTTCGTCTTCAATGAAATGATGAACCTTTCGAGTATCCCTTAATTGCCGCTTTAACTAATGATGAATTAACTAATAATCTAAAAACAGCTAATAACGATTCACTAGATGAAGAGGCAGCACATTAAATGAACAATATATCAAAGAAATCTTTAAGCAAAGTTGTCCGGAAAGAGGAAAATCGAGCCCAAGCCGCCGAAGAGATTTTGGCGAGTGTGAATCTGGGAACTGCGGAAGAGCCTAAAGAAACGCAGATTGGTAGTTTCTTCGAAGGGATTGAAAGGGTTGCCCTGATCGAGCTGCTAAAAGAATTCGTGGATGTGTTCGCATGGTCCTATAAAGATATGCCAGCCTCGATCCTTCCATAGTTGAGCACCGAATACCGCTCGACCTTAAGTCAAGCCGCAGCGTAAGCTAAGAAGAATTAAGCCCGAATGGTCCTTACAAGTGAAAGAGGAAATAGAAAAGATGCTCGGAGCGGGTTTCATCGGGGTCATTGAATACCCAACATGGCTGTCCAACATAGTGACGGTGACCAAGGCCAACGGAAAAATCCGATGCTGCGTAGACTTCGTGATCCGAACAAAGCCACCCAAAAGACGATTTCCCCGCCAAACATCGACATTTTGGTAGATTCCACGGCCAACCATGAAGTCAAATCCTTCGTCGACGGTTTTGCCGGCTACAACCAAATCAAAATGGCGTAAGAAGATCAAGCCAAAACAGCCTTCACAACCCCTTGGGGCACATACTCGCTACACGGCCATGCCATTCGGACTAAAGAATGCCGGGGCTACGTATCAAAGGGCAGCTACGGCTGTTTCATGACATGATCCACAAAGAAATTGAGGTCTATGTGGACGACATGATAATACATTCCAGAGGATCGATGGCCGCACTTTGTTGATTTGAGAAAATTCTTTGGCCGCCTCCGAGACCACAACATGAGACCGAATCCAGCCCAAGTGCACTTTCGGTGTAAGACGAGGTAAGGTACTAGGATATATGGTGACGTAACGGGGAATCGAAGTAGATCCCCGTAAAATCAAGGCGATAGTTGAAATGAAGCCACCCCGACACCGACGTAAGTGAAATCCTTCATGGGAAGACCGCAATACATAAGCCGCTTTGTAAATCAGGTGACCTCGATCTCGCGAGCCAATCTTCAAGTTGATGAAGAAAAATGCCTACACGTAATGGACCCTGTAATGTCGCCTTGCCTTTGAATGCATTAAGGCATACCTTGTGAATCCCCCGATTCTCTCGCCCACCACATCGGCAAAGCCACTCTTGCTATATCTAACTGTCACGGATACAAAGAATTGGGGCTATGCTAGCTCAAGAGAAGAAAGATTCCAAAGTCGAAAACGCCATCTATTTCGTAGCGTAAAGCTCCAAGGAAGCGAACTCAATTACTCGCTTTGAGAAGACTTGCGCAGTTTGGTCCGGGTAGTGGGAAAGTTGAAACACTACATGCAGCCTCACCCGATACATCTTGTTTCAAGGATAGACCCCATCAAATATCTGTTCGACAAGCCTTCCATCTCCATGAGATTGGCAAAATGGTCGTTCTTTTTGGCCGAATATGACATCACTTATGTTTCAAGGAAATCCGTAAAAGGACGCATAATGGCGTAACATCCGGCCGATTTCCCAAGTGATGAGTCTCGAGGACTCCGAACCTCAATTTCCCGATGATGGAATCTTCGCCTAGAAGGAGAAAATCATCGGCAACTCTTCTTCGACGGAGCGTCAAACAAAAGGGGAACGGGATAGGAATGCTTCGGTCGATCCTACCGACGAACACACCCCCATAGCAAGAAGGCCGAACTTCGAAGTCACCAACAACGCCGCCGAATATGAAGCTTGCATAGCCGGGTTGGAAGCCGCCCTTGAAAGAAATATCAAGGAATTGGAGGTGTATGGTGACTCGCCCTCATCATCAATCGTGTCTCTAACAAATGGAAGACCGTGGATCCGGGTTTGCGAAGTATCATGCTTACATGGAAGAACTAGTGGCTCAATTCAAAGAAATCGGCTTTCATTACCTCGCCAAGAGACCGAAACAGGTTCGCAGATGCTCTGGCTACACTAGCCTCTCTTGTCGAAATACCCGAAGGAAAGTCTGTTAAACCATTCGTAGTCGGGAGAAGAGAAAACCCCGCCTATTGCTTCGAAATTGAAGCGGAAGCCGAACCGATCAATGATCCCCGGTACACTCGTATTTACCAATACACGAAGGATGGCGAGGCCTCTTTCAAAAATGAAGATGGGGAATATAAAGAAGGAATCAAAGCAAAAAGTCTCTCACTCGAAGCGGCTCGCCTCCCATTATGTTCTTTTGGGAAATATGCTATACAAGAAACGTTATCAAGGCCCCCTCCTGCGATGTATCAGCAAACAAGAGGCTACCGAACTCATGAAAGAAATACATGGTGGTACTCGCGGCCCTCACATGAATGCTCGAGCTCGATGCAAATCATACCGAGAATGGGGTACTTTTGGATCTCCATGGAAACCGACCGCATCCAGCTTGTCAAAAGCCGCGACAAATGTCGGCGATACTCAAATCTTAATCACTTGCCTCCTCACGAGTTATACCGCATGACAACCCCTTGGCCTTTCGTCACTTGGGGAATTGATGTCATAGGCAAAATCACACCATCAGCAAGAACGGCCACGAGTTCGTCCCGGTAGCCGTGGATTATTTCACCAAGTGGGTTGAAGCAAAGTCCTACAAAATCCTCAACTCGAAGAAAGTTGCCCTCTTCATCAAAGAAAACATCATGTGCAGATACGGGTTGCCACCGAAATCATCTCGTATAATGGATCCCACTTCGAAGGGGAATGTGAAAAATTGCCGAGAATTCCGAATAACCCGTCACAAGTCATCTCCCTACAGGGCCCCAAACCAACGGAGCCGTCGAAGCAGCAAACAAGACTCTGGAAAATATCATCCGGAAAATGGCCGTCCAAGGCGTAGATTGGCCCGAGAAGTTACACTGCACTCTGGGGCTCTGAGAACATCGGTCGGGACGGCAACCGGGGAAACACCTTTTGCCCTCACATACGGAATGGAAGCCGTACTCCCAATCGAGCCGGAAATACCTCGCTCCGTATACCGCCGGGAAAGCCGATCAACGAGATCGAATGGCTCCAGAGTCGCCATGATGAACTGGCCCTACTAGATGAACGCCGACTGAAGGCCATGGAACACATCCGAGCCTACCAGGGAAGAATGGCTAGAGCCTTCGACAAGAAAGTAAAGCATCGGGAGATCCGAGAAGGTGATCTCGTTCTAAAAGAAAAGCCCCCCGGTCCGTATCAGCCCCCTCGGCAAATGGGAGCCTGTATGGGTCGGGCCATATGTCAGTCCGTAAGATCTTCTCCGGAGGAGCCATGCAACTTGCAGACCTCGACGGGAATCCCTTTGTACACCCAGTGAATGGTGACAAGCTGCGCAGATACTACGCGTAAAATAAAAAAAAAAAAAGAAGAAAGAAGGAAAAGTGCTAAAAAAGTAACACCCAACTAGGTTGAAAACCCGAGAAGGGCGGCCTAGGTAAAAAACAGGGTTGCACTAAAAAAAAAACAACAAACAAAAAAAAAGAGTTCACCAGGTTGAACTACGAAGACCTGAGCTCCTCAAAATGAGGGGAACGTAGGCAGCCGGAAACGGTTCGGTCTAAAACACAAATAAAAGCCATACTTTGGCATCAATACAATTGATCAGACCATGAAAGCGTCTCGAAAAACTCTAAAGCAATTCAAATATTCATTACGAGTTAAAAGCTCTTTGATGAGTCTAAGCCCGATTCATTCCTACAACTGGTAACCTGCTAAAAGAAAACTAAGATACATAATCAAACTAATGTGTCTGCCATGACAAGAAAAGGGATACTCGGAAACCTCAGAGTCATCAAAGACCCGAGGAGGAAAGGCATCATACCTCCATGCTCGGGAAAGAAATGGAAACACTGAGGGATCATCCATAGAAACAGGAGCCACCACCCTGGTGGCTACATCATCAAAGCCCTCCAAAGGAACCTGCTCCAAGCCAAACTGTCTCAGGACTAAAGCCGGAATATAGAAGCTGGACTGAGAAAGCCCCGAAAGCATGACCACGGGAGACCCATCCTGAAGCACTCTGCGAGTCTCCACCCGCCAACGAGGCACCGACCATCTGATATCTTCTGGCCCGGCGACCCGCCATCCAACGCTCCCACGAGCCCCGATCATCAAAATCTACATCAACACCTCTCCCGGCAAAAGTCCAAGGCTCGATCATATCGAGGTTTCCCGAAGAACCCCCAAACGCTCCATCGCCCACATGTGGTCAAGAGAAACGGGCTGCCCCGTGCATATACCGCCTTCCGGTAGCTAATCTGCCGAGAGCGTGAAAAGTCTCCCCTGTAATCAAAGGAACGACATCTCGCCTGTGCGACAATGAACGACAACATCCAGCAAAGACCGATGGCAGATCCCAAATGAATAGACCATGAACAGGGTGCCAAACATACAAAGTGCAAAGGCATCCCAATAGGCATCATCCACCAAACCTAGGCCCCTAAATCTGTCGGGAAGACCGGAAATATCGAAATGATCGGGACCGCGGATCATACCTTGCGCTTCCTCCGGGGAAAGATGAAGGAGGACGCACAACCGTCAACAAAAGAAGCCCTCCGGCAAAGGAACCGCTATCTCTTCCACCTCCGGACCTCCAAGCAAGGCCCGAAATTCTTCGACAGTCGGAACAATCTCGTTGAAGGAAAGGCAAAAGACATGCCTTCTAGTATCCCAAAATGATGAAGAAGCTCTCAAGAGGTCGTAGTCCGGAACCAATTCCTTGAGAGACCATAAGCACCTCACCTTGTATCTTTCTTCAAAGAAGAACCTCCTCTCATGCATAATCTCCCGGGACCAATCCTTGAACTTGTTGAAGAATGACATTTGGGATTCTTGGGACAATTTTGATGGAGCTTTTCTAAAGTTTTCCATGGATTTTCTCTCTTCTCCCGAAAATGGCTGTTGGGACCGGAGGTTGAAGAGGATATTTGAATTTGAAATAAAGCAAGACCAGTCCGAACCAAAATTAAAGGGACAAGTGTCGGATGCACCCCCATCCGCGCGGATAGGATTGCTTTCCAAAAATCTGCAACACCAAGCCGCTACACCAAAAGAGGAATATTCCATCCCGTTGCTCGAAACTTGTGCAAAAACCTCCCCAAACCAGCCATATACCAAACACCCTTGCAAAAAAAACCAAGGCTCATGCAACACCGCATTCATATTGCATTGCATTCATAAAATAAAATCCTAAATTATTACATTCCAAAAAAAAAAAAGAGTGTGCATAAAAAAAAAAACAAACAAACATAAATAAAATCCTAAATTATTACATCCAAAAAAAGAAAAAAAAAATGTGCATAAGCCGTACAAATCTAAATCTCAATCTCAAATCTCAAAAAAAAATCAATCGGAGTCTCCGGCGCCCGATGTACGCCCCGGCCCCTCTTGCGACTCGGGCCCGCCTCCTCGGGAGCCCCGAAAATCTCGGGCTCGAATCGTCCTCGTCTCCGTAAAGAGGCTCATCAGACCAACCGGCACGCTCCGATAGGGCAAGCCGAGATCTCGCGAAAAATCGTATCCGAAGGTGAAGGCGTCGGACTCCCGGACGTACGAAGACGACCCACCATGCCGCCAAACGTGTCCCCGCCCGTGTGGATCCCCGAGAATGACGTGATCCGAAGGCGCACCGCGCGGGGATCAAGGAGAGGAGACAAAGGAGTCTCGAGGAAGTCTCTCGAGCGAATAGGAAGCCTCCCGTCCGACGGGCGCCGGCCGTGGTCGCCTCGCTCTAGCTCGAGGAGCCCCGCAAGCGACCATCCTCCCGATGAATCTCTTGGCCCCGATCACTTGCTTCGTCGGCTTCTCAACGACCACCTCCGAAAACCGCACAAAAGCAAAAGCGTCAAAAAAAGAGGTGATGCTAAAGATGATGAAACAAAGGAAAGAAAAGAAGGGGAAAAGGTGAAGCCATACCTTCATACCCTGACGAGGCCGGAAAGCTCGTGGAAGTCGCTCGGGCCGAGGGATCTGCACCCTCAATCGGACCCCATCCTGGATATAGGAAAAATCCGTCCGAGGGTACCGCGGATCCCAAGCCCCTCCCTATCCAAAACCCGAGGCATCCTCGGCCTCCTCAAGACGAATGTCGCATATGGCTCAATCGCCACAAAATCCGAGAAGTGCCGGCCGACTCGGTAATCATCCCAGTCACGGACCGATCGCTCGGGTGCATCATATCGGCGGGAGGCTCTACCGGTGTCCTCAAAGGCGAAGTTCACGCCATGCCGGGCGCGTCACCCTCTCTCCTGGATAATATGCATCGCAGTCGGGCCCTCTCGTAATCCTCCGCCTGCACAGCCCCGATCTCGCCCTTCACTGCGCCACCTCAAAGCGATCCTGTGGGAAGAATATCATCCCCTCATCCGTCTCGGCCTCCGTCAAAGGAAGGCAATCCGCGTACTGAGAGTCGTACGCCCCGGAGCTTATCTTCTCCCGGGCATGCTTGGACCAAGACCGCATGGCCGGATACGCCCGACGTATTCCGCCGCCGCCGCCACATCGTGACGTGGAAAAACTCCAACGCCCATACCGCGAAAGGTAAAAATCCAATCAATCCAAGGTCAAAGGAAAAGTGCGTGCTCAAAAAAAAAAAAGGAGGGAAAGCAAAAAGAGAGCTTATACCTCCGGGGCAAACTCAAAGCAAGACAAAGAGCTCACAGCCTTCCTACTGCATACCTATCAAGAGCAAAATAAAGCTCGCCAGCCCGGCCTCTCCCCACGAGACATCTCCGCCGTCTCCATGTCCTCCAAGGACCTCAACAAGGCAAAGACTGCCGTCCTCAAGCATGTCCAAAGAGCGTGCTCGAAAAAGCAAACCACAAGAAGGCCCCGGCAATCTGATCGGCGCCTATCCTCTCCTCCCCAGCCTCGTAACTCGCTATGGTCTCCACGATCTTGCCGTAGACCACGGCATACTCCATCCCCATCCCCTTTTGGGAATAGGGGAAAATCCCGAAGAGCTCGCAGATCGGCATCGATGTAGCCATCCCGCCACTCAATGCTGCGTCCATTAAAGGACAGGCCCGTAATCGCAAAGATAGTCGGAGGGCGTAACCGTAGCCTCGCCCGTAAGAAGTGGAAGGTGTGGTTCGCGTCCCACCAATGCCGCGCGCAGCAAACATCAAGCCCTTGCTCTTAGGGAACTTGACCAGTCCCCTCAAGCACTCGACAAACTCCCAAAGCCCCGTCTCGACAACGATCTGTCTCGAACTCGGCAAAGCTCCTCGGCCCGCATTCGGAAGCCGGTCCCACAAGTCAATCACGGACTCCACCGATCCTCGAGTCTTCATTTTGTTCAGCTGCTCCGTTACAAAATGGTTTCCGCCCTGCAAAAAAAAAAAAAAGAGAAAATGTCAAAAAAAAATTGCATTTGCATTTGCACAAAAAAAAAAGCATACACATGCATTAAAAAAAAAAATTTCGGCAGCATAACGGCATGCAATAGACATAGCCCCATTTTTCTCACAGAAAAGACAGTTTTCAACAAATCCCATTCAACAATTTTCAATAAAAAAAAAATGCATACATGCATATCCTACAAGAAGTTGACGGAAATAAAACTCCGTCCCATTTTCTAAAAAAGAAAGAAATGCATACATGCATATCATCCATCTTACATGCAACGGGAGGAAAAATCCGTCCCACTTTTCAAAAAAAAAAAATCCTAAACATACATACATCTCATATTGGCAAAATGCCCATTCTTTCCAAACAAAATGCATGCATTGCATCATTCATCAATATCAATATTCAATTTCGAAAAAAAAATCATCATCAACATGCAAGATTCAAATTTCAAAAAAAAAAAAATCAAATCACCCAAAAATCAATGTCAAGCAAGAAATCAACAAAGGGATAAAAGGGTTTCAAAGTATACCGTTCGGAGATTCGAATCCGAAGCCCAATGTTGCCAAGCATCGGGGTAGGGCTCCTCCGCAATCGATTGCGAAAGATTGTAATGCCTCCTCATCCGGACGAGCTCCAATCGCCTCTCCGCTACCGGGCCACGTCCTTGGCCTTGAAAAGCGCCTTCCCCGTGTTCCATTGCTCGAAAATCGAAGAAAAACGGAAGATTTTTGAAGCTTCTAAGGCCAACAATGGCGGATTCGCTTCTCTCTCTCTGTTCTCGTAATTTTGAAAAAACTGAATGGGGAAGAGAAAGGGCGTTGGCCCTAATTAATACCCCTGATTTTCAGGTCCTCTCCACGCGGACAGGATTGTCAGGGTCAAAATGACCCTTTTGCCCCTTAAAATTTCAGGACTCTGCACGGTTCGCCCCAACTTGACAAAGTCAACCCCTTTCAAGAAAATCATTCCCCAGCGGTAAACGTAAGACCGAGTGCCCCGAGAAAGATAACGGATCCCGTATCTTTCATTAAAATCATTCCCCCTGCTAGCCAAACGTAAGACCGAGTGACCCGAGAAAGATAACGGATCCCGTATCTTTCATCAAAATCACCTCCGGCAGTCAAACGTAAGACCGAGTGCCCCGAGAAAGATAACGAGATCCCGTATCTTTCATCAAAATCTTCCCCGACAGTCAAACGTAAGACCGAGTGCCCCGAGAAAGATAACGGATCCCGTATCTTTCATCAAAATTACCCCCGACAGTCAAACGTAAGACCGATCTCCTCGAGAAAGATAACGGATCCCGTATCTTTCATCAAAATTACCCCCGGCAGTCAAACGTAAGACCGATCTCCCCGAGAAAGATAACGAGATCCCGTATCTTTCATCAAAATCATCCAACGGCAGTCAAACGTAAGACCGAGTGCCCCGAGAAAGATAACGAAATCCCGTATCTTTCATCAAAATCTTCCCTAAGCAAGAAACGTAAGACCGAGTGCCCCGAGAAAGATAACGAGATCCCGTATCTTTCATCAAAATCTTCCCTGCAAGAAACGTAAGACCGAGTGCCCCGAGAAAGATAACGGATCCCGTATCTTTCATCAAAATCATCCTAGCAGTCAAACGTAAGACCGAGTGCCCCGAGAAAGATAACGGATCCCGTATCTTTCATCAAAATCTTCCCTAAGCAAAAACGTAAGACCGAGTGCCCCGAGAAAGATAACGGATCCCGTATCTTTCATCAAAATCATCCCCGGCAGTCAAACGTAAGACCGAGTGCCCCGAGAAAGATAACGGATCCCGTATCTTTCATCAAAATCTTCCCGGCGAAAACGTAAGACCGAGTGCCCCGAGAAAGATAACGAGATCCCGTATCTTTCATCAAAATCACCCCCGGCAGTAAAACGTAAGACCGAGTGCCCCGAGAAAGATAACGGATCCCGTATCTTTCATCAAAATCATCCCCTAGCCAAACGTAAGACCGAGTGCCCCGAGAAAGATAACGGATCCCGTATCTTTCATCAAAATCTTCCCCGGCAGTCAAACGTAAGACCGATCTCCTCGAGAAAGATAACGGATCCCGTATCTTTCATCAAAATCTTCCCCGGCAGTAAAACGTATGACCGATCTCCTCGGGAAAGATAACGGATCCCGTATCCTTCATCAAAATCCAACGGCAGTCAAACGTAAGACCGATCTCCCCGAGAAAGATAACGAGATCCCGTATCTTTCATCAAAATCCTCCGGCAGTCAAACGTAAGACCGAGTGCCCCGAGAAAGATAACGAGATCTCGTATCTTTCATCAAAATCTTCCCCGGCAGTCAAACGTAAGACCGATCTCCCCGAGAAAGATAACGGATCTCGTATCTTTCATCAAAATCCTTCCCGGCAGTCAAACGTAAGACCGATCTCCCCGAGAAAGATAACGGATCCCGTATCTTTCATCAAAATCTTCCCCGGCAGTCAAACGTAAGACCGATCTCCTCGAGAAAGATAACGGATCCCGTATCTTTCATCAAAATCTTCCCCGGCAGTCAAACGTAAGACCGAGTGCCCCGAGAAAGATAACGAGATCCCGTATCTTTCATCAAAATCATCCAACGGCAGTCAAACGTAAGACCAATTCCCCAAACGAATACGTCTGATTTTCCCCATCAAAGGCTAACAAAATCCCCAAAGAAAGTTAACGGAATCCCAAAGCCAACGGAATCTCGAGTAGTAATCGAACTACGAAAGGGCTTGATTCCTACTAGGGATACGTAGGTAGCCTATCATTAGGTCCAGCCCCTCGACCAAAACGGTCACCCTATCCTTCGGCAGCAGACAAAGTCCACCGAAAGGCCATTTCAAATTAAGGTCCGAGGCGCCTAAAAAGCCATCATCATCAAGGTTCGAGGCACCTAAAATGCCATCACCAAGGTCCGAGGCACCTAAAACGCCATCTCCAAGGTTCGAGGCACCTAAAACGCCATCATCATCAAGGTCCGAGGCACCTAAAAAGCCATCTCCAAGGTTCGAGGCACCTATAACGCCATCTTCAAGGTTTGAGGCACCTAAGACGCTATCACTAGGAAAGCGATAAATCGCAATCATCCCCAGCAGAGACCGAAAATGGTCATCCCTATCCCCAGCAGAGCGGATACCCATCAGACCGAAAATGGTCATCCCCAGCGGAGTTTCTTTCCAGCAAACGACTGTAGAACTCGCTCATCAGGTTCGAGGCACCTAAAACGCCATCATCTCCAGGGTCAAAGACCCGAACTACGACTGGCTTGATTCCCAATCGGGATACGTAGGTAGCCTATCGCTAGGTTCAGCCACCCGATCACTCGATCATCCTGCCAAATATGGAGCCTTACTCTTATCGACGACCCCGCTTCCTTCGAAAGCGCCGTCGCCGAGGGGCTACTGTAAGTGCTCCAATTTGAGCTTGTTAGAATTTTCGTTAGAAAATTAACGAAAGTTATAACATTTCTAACAATTCCTATGGTTTGACTATTTTGGGGAAGTCGCCCTATGGTTTGACTATTTTTGGGGAAGTCGCCCTATGGTTTGACTGTTTTGGGGAAGTCGCCCTATGGTTTGACTGTTTTGGGGAAGTCGCCCTATGGTTTGACTATTTTAGGGAAGTCGCCCTATGATTTGACTGTTTTGGGGAAGTCGCCCTATGGTTTGACTGTTTGGGGAAGGTCGCCCTATGGTTTGACTATTTTGGGGAAGTCGCCCTATGGTTTGACTATTTTGGGGAAGTCGCCCTATGGTTTGACTGTTTTGGGGAAGTCGCCCTATGGTTTGACTGTTTTGGGGAAGTCGCCCTATGGTTTGACTGTTTTGGGGAAGTCGCCCTATGGTTTGACTATTTTTGGGAAGTCGCCCTATGGTTTGACTGTTTTGGGGAAGTCGCCCTATGGTTTGACTGTTTTTGGGGAAGTCGCCCTATGGTTTGACTATTTTTGGGAAGTCGCCCTATGGTTTGACTATTTTTGGGAAGTCGCCCTATGATTTGACTATTTTTGGGAAGTCGCCCTATGATTTGACTATTTTTGGGAAGTCGCCCTATGATTTGACTATTTTTGGGAAGTCGCCCTATGATTTGACTATTTTTGGGAAGTCGCCCTAAGGTTTGACTATTTTTGGGAAGTCGCCCTGGTAATGGTTTCGGTTTGTCGAATTAGGGGATGATTGCGATTTATCGCTTTACTCGTGTTGTGTGTGATAGCGTTTTAGGTGCCTCAAACCTTAATGATGGGGTCTTAGGTGCCTCGAACCTTGATGATGGCGTCTTAGGTGCCTCGAACCTTGGTGATGACGTCTTAGGTGCCTCGAACCTTGATGATGGCGTCTTAGGTGCCTCGAACCTTGATGAAGAGCGATCTGGAGGTATCAATTTGTTTTGGAATGATTTCCTTCGATGTTTGTATCCTTTCGTTGGGGACAAACTCCGAGGGGAAAGACAGTCTTTTGGTGGAGTTTAGCTC
The DNA here is from genome assembly GCA_022495995.1 of Adenophora triphylla var. japonica. NCBI lineage: Eukaryota > Viridiplantae > Streptophyta > Magnoliopsida > Asterales > Campanulaceae > Adenophora > Adenophora triphylla. Next base: position 310,718 of record JAFEMH010001434.1, read on the forward strand.
AGGAGTATGAACCTAAATGAGGACTTAGTTCAGGAGTATAAACCTAAGTGGGGACCTAGTTCAGGAGTATGAACCTAAATGGGGACCTAGTTCAGGAGTATGATCCTAAGTCGAGGTTTTGTATCTGAGGGAGACTGTTTGAGGGCGTTCTCGCAGGGGAAGATTAGAGCTTACGATGATCATCGGGGAAAAGGGTGACCGTGTTGGTCAAGTGGCTGGACCTAAGGTAGGCTACCTACGTATCCCGAGTGGGAATCAAGCCTGGACGTAGTTCGAAACCGCCGGGATGGTCTTTGATGGTTTGACGGTATTTGGGAGTCACCCGAGGTTTGACTATTTTGGGAAGTCACCCTAAGATTTGATGATAATGTTCTTTTAGAAAAGTAGTTGACTAAGATATGCTTTCATATCTGTGATGTGCTTACCTGTAGCTGCCGGAAGGACTGAGGCTACGGCTGATGTTGATGAAGAGTTGTTGGGTTGCCGTTCGTGGGACAGTTTCTGCTGACGATTTGTTGTCTTTGGAGGCATTTTGACCTGAAGGGGGGAGTTTGGTTGAGTCTGCATCTTGCTGGTGATCGTCAACCTTGTAGAAGTTGTTGAGCTTGTCTTCACATTGGGACTTCTTGCTTTTGAGAACTTGGTGTCTCTGACCGATTTTCATTTGAGAACTTGGCATCCCTGACCGATTTGCATTTTGAGAACTTGGCGTCCCTGATCGAATTGTATTTGAGAAATTGGCGTCTCTGACCGAATTGTTTGTGAGAACTTGGCATCTCTGACCGTATTATATTTGAGAACTTGGCGTCTCTGACCGATTTGCATTTGAGAACTTGGCGTCTCTGACCGTACTGTATTTGAGAACTTGGCGTCCCTGACCGTACTGTATTTGAGAACTTGGCGTCTCTGACCGATTTGCATTTGAGAACTTGGCGTCTCTGATCGTACTGTATTTGAGAACTTGGCGTCCCTGACCGTACTGTATTTGAGAACTTGGCGTCTCTGACCGAACTGTATTTGAGAACTTGGCGTCTCTGACCGAACTGTATTTGAGAACTTGGCGTCTCTGACCGATTTGTAGACACTGGAGGTGATCTGCACATGTTTTGCCCGGAATCATCTCTTGTCGAAAAGGGGCATTTGATTTCTTGCGATTTTGTTGAAACCATTGATTTTGGACTTTGGTAAATATCTTCCTTGTTGAGGGTAAGTCTCAATAGCGAAGGAAAATGGTCTTTCACGTTCGAATCCCTGCATTGGTTAGTAGAGAGGAAGATGTATATATGACATTCATGATGACAGATGCATGCATAGAATCAGAATGATTATGACAATATCACTGCATGTGTTCGCGAGATGATGCATTTACTTGCTTTCGAAGATGCACTTAGCCTAAGCTTTTGGCAGGGAAATTATGATTTATGATCTTCAATCACTTAGGATTTTTCCTATTGATTCAAGTTTTGTGCATGCTACATGAGCCCTTGGGATATTTTTGTGGGGATGCATGGTGATGAGAGGGGATGCATTGGGATGTATGTGTCTGGAGACTGTTTGGAACAGATTTTGAGCAAGTGGGGGAGGTGAGAGCCCTCGATTACGATTTAAACAGTGGTTGTTGATGAGGTTTTGTTAACAGTATCACATGGACCTCAATCTTGATGAGATTGGATTCGGATCCCGGGTCTTGTTTGGAATTTTCCCTCTCAATTTTGGTCATTTGAAGCTGATGCTGACAGGCTCTAGGGCACGTTGATATGAGTGAAACTTCTTTCATTTGGGTGAGCCGTGACTTGGCCGAAACCTTGTTCGGAGAATGACTTGATGGAATTGCTAATGCCGGGTGAAACCCAGATCTTAGACTCCGACGCTACAGGAAGCTGCTATGTACCAAGTTCTGAAGCTGAAAATCTAGCTGTTGATGTGACTAGACCTTTCTTGTGACTTGATAAAATTCAGGTCCAGAGGACCAGCTTGGCAAAGTCCAGATTTCGAAGAAGTGACTTGGCGAAGCCCCAATCTTATAACCTCGTTGTGATTTCGACACAATTAGCAGAGCCCCAATCTGATTGGTAATACAAAGCAATCCTGAAAATAATCTGATGAAGATCGAATCTATCTTGTAGTGAAGAACCCAATGTGGACCCAAAGACGACTATATTAGCCCCAGCTTGAAGAGCTGATACAGGAGAACCTGGGAGAACCGCTTAGCAAAGGCCCAACGTGAAGAAATTCAGAGTAGTCTAACAGAGGAGGCACCCATCTTTTCAGACCTTAGTCAACCGCCATTCGGACAAGACTCGAAATGTTTACGTGCAGGGGCATATCTTTTGAAAGGTGGGAATTTCTCCCGAATTTGTGTATGACACTCTCGCTTTTGGTTTGACTCTTTTGAGATAGTATAAGCATCACAAGGTGTGGAAAAGTGTATGGAAGCCCCTGCTGACAGAAAGACAGTGTTTGGCTCTATTTTCCTATGATGGAGAGAGAGAAGACTTGTCGAGACACTTGAAAACTTGTTTTATTCATGATGATCACAAGGCTACTTAAAACCCTTTGTTAATGTTCGGGTTATTCAACCCCTAAATCTGATATGAACAAATATTTTGATTAATCACAAGGAGAAAATCAACTGATATCGAGAATCAAGCTCGGAAGGGCGGAAAGTGTATAGGGACAATCCTTGATGAGAACGGAATTTTTTTTTGGAATTTGTTTGTGATTTCGACCGGACCATTTCTGGTTGCCTACGTTCCCTTCATTATGAAGAGCTCAGGTCGCCGTAGTTCGGGCCTATCCCGAATGAAAAGAGAACGAATGTTGAAATTCGAGGATCTGAGGACCTTTGGGGATTTTGAGGATTTGGAGGATTGAATAACATATCCCCTTAGAGTGTCCATGAAAGACACGGATGCGAAGCCCCAGTGGGATATCCACGGCAAGTGTTTGTGGAGTAGAAATGAATTATGCTCACATGAATCAAATTTGAATTTGCACAATCTTTGATTGGTAATTTTGAGCCAAAATGGATTAGATTCCAATTTAAGCAAGCAATGAACCATTAGTTTGATTTAGATTTTACGATGAAATTGCTATCCGATAGGAATTGCAGCTGGATTTCCGGGCTTCGATCGGCCATCGGGTAATTTTGGGAGTTATGACCTCTTAAAGTGAGGGGTCGGCTGGGCCTTTTGCTGACTGAACCTCTAAAGATGAGAGGTTGGCTTGCAGGGATGTGTTTGGAAAATCTATGACAGGGAAGATTGATTGCCCCTAAGGATGAGAGGTCAAATTTTGATTTTGGCCAAAGGCGAGGATAATGGCAACGGGAATGTCTTCTAAAAGCGAGAGGATGGCTTGGGATTGGTTAAGGAAATGGTGAGAGGGAGTCCAAGCTATCGGGAACTTTTGCGAATCTTCGAGAATTCAGGCTCCCCTTTTTTTTTTATCATCGGAGAGCTTCTTGAGGAGTCGGGGACTTTTACTGAATTGTGAGGATCGACAGTCCTTCTTTTGTTTTTTTTTTTTGAAGCTTCTTTTGCTTGAGCTCTTTTTTCTTTTTTTTTGACTTGGAAAGCTTCCTGAGGAGTTGAGGATTATCTTTGTCCTTCCTTCATGGTTTGAGATATCTTGCGCATCGCCGACTCTCGAAGTTAACTTCTTGGGCCTGCTTGGACTTTTCTCAGTAAGGAGCAAAAATAATGGCTAAACCGGGTTTCAAAACACGCCGATCTTGAAATGAAAGGGTAGTGTTTAGTAAGGGTGAGGTAATGGCTTTCCTATGGGTGAAAGACTTCAACCGCAATCCCTATCGGATGACCTAAATGAAATTAAGTCTTCATTGCTTGCTTAAGCTTTAAATGAGAAAAGATCCATGCAAATTCATCGAACAACGAGATGATGAGGCTGATGAAAGGGATGTGAGCATATGAGATGCAAGATGGGGAGTTGGTAAGCCCCAATTTGAGAGGGATATCAATTGATTTTCTCACTCCAATTAATTTAAATATTAATCATTTCAAAGAATTAGTGGTTGAGCAGCACAAGTGATCATCTAGGATAAAACCATTTCAATTAAGTGTAACGTGGGTGTGCAAGTGATGTCTCGAGTTTAGCAAGAAAAGAAAAAAGACTTATATTAAAAGTTAGACATTTAACTACTATGCCCAAAATGGACTACAACGACAAATGTCCAAGAAGGACTTAGGCGAAAGAAAAGTACTAGAACCTACGACGGTTGACTAAAAGACTATTTTAAAGATAGGTAGCCCCTAGTCTAGCCGCTCTTTGTTGTTGGACCATGCATCTACTCTTCGACGCTGGAGATGGGGGCTATTGAAATTCTTTCCATCAGGATTTCTTTGGCAATCCCTTGCCCAATCCAGCCATTTTCATTGCCTGCGATGACTGGTTCATCGATCACAAAAGGGCGAGTCAAATTCCATTATGCCCACGAGTCTTGAATCACCAAACTCGACCATGTTGACGCTCATGTTGTTATTTCTAGGGAACGGGTTACTGACAGTATTGGGCCCTTCAGGAACCTCTAACCTCCCTTGTTCAATCAAACTTTGGATTGCCTTTTTCAGGGGGACGCAATCATCTGTCAGGTGCCCGTGGTACTGATGAAAGGCACAATGCTTGGAGGTATCCAAAGGAGCATTGGGGTTTCTAGGCTGATAATTTTCCAAAGGCCGGAGCAAACCTTCTCTTACCAAACCTCTGAAGATATCACTCAAAGGCATCCCAAAGTTTCTCAAGTCTTGGAGCCGGGATCTGGATGCATCAGGTTTCTTGGGAACAAAGGAAGTGGCATTGTTACAGTCCTGTCCCGCATAGCTAATCACTTCTTTACCTTTTGGTTGGGCAGGAGCTGTGTTGGAGGTGGAAGAAACCCGGTATCTGTAAGCAGGTGCGGCGATCGAGCTTGATTGTAAGCCTTTTCGAACTTATCCTCGGAATTAACCATTGCACGCAAGTCGGCGTAGGGGAAGTGACCGAGGAAAGCTCTCAAATGCGGCTTCAAGCATGGCGAAAGATGTCTAAGCTGCTCCTCGTCGAGAGGAGGAGGGATGGCCATTTCACTAAGCTTCGGGTTCCACCTTTTATAGAAATCCCCAATATTCTCATCGGGCGCCGCACCGTTGTCTGCAGTCAACTCTGTTTGTTTCCCATTCCAAGTTGGATTTATACTTATCCGTGAAAGTACCGGTGTCTGTTCCCAAGTAGCCCTAGCCCAGTGCCGCAATCGGAAAAACCATTTCAAAGCCCCCGACTTCAAAGAGAGATCAAGTAGTCGGCCAATTCTTTGGTTTGTGCATCCCTTAGCTTTCATTGCCAAAGTATAGGTGTCCAAGCGAGTTTTAGGGCACGCACTTCCATCAAACGATTCGAGATTGGGCATCACGAACTTGTGAGGCAGGGGGTACAATTGAGTCGGGATACGTAGGCCGAAGAGCGGTGTTCCTTTTGACGGTTAATTCGGTGATACGCGCTTTCATTTCCTTGTGTTGCTCCATAAACCAAGCCAATTGGGGATCCAAAGGTGGAGCGGGAATGCACGAGCCGATATTTGAGCCGGGAAGAGGACTAGGTTGTTGGTGGTGCATTGGTGGAAGGAATACCATATCCCGAGCATAGGTGAAAACACCGTCCTTGGCCCAAATTACCCTGGGGAGTGTAGGTAGGAGCTTGGGCAAAGGGATAGAACCCGGCGACTTCTTTGTTGGCTTCCAATCGACAGAGAAGATGGAGGCAGATCTGAGGTAGCCGATGGCTTGGATTTCCGGAGTGAGGCCCATAAGTAGGCTTAAGTGCGGGTGCTTTGTCCCTGGTTGTTGAATTGCATGGTGGTTGTGGCGAGGGTGTGTAGCAGAGGATACTGTGGTCCTGGTGATTACGATGAAACTGGGATGGGGGCTTGGTAACCCATTGAACCCCGAGTGAGAAATGGGTTTGCGGAAGCCGTGTGAGGAGCTTGGTGAGCTAGCATCATTACGAGGAGGGGCTCACGACCGTTGCCCCGAACCAAACGTGGTGGCATTCCAAACCGTTGCTTTGCGAAAGTCCGGATTGATTGGTCCCAACCGAGGCGGGATCCCAATTTCTTTGTGGCATTCAGGTATCCCCAACCATGGGAAGGCATTTCGTGCTGACTTTGTCCCCTCGAGGCATTGCGAATCGGCTCGTCCCGTCAGCCGCGTGGATCCAGTGGTCTGCGGTTGGGAGCCGGGCCGACCCAGATCGAGGAGCGTGGGCTCACGGTGGTAGTACCGTGGGAGGCCGGTGGTGGCATCCCGGGAGTAGTCGGGTTGACCAAGAGCGGGATTGAGGTCTTCCTCTTCTTCCACAGTGAAGGTGCCATCTCGGGTTGAGACCGGCGGCCAATCCATGGCTTTTGATAGCCTCCATAAGGCCGTTCACCGTGTGCTTCTGTCGCACTCTCATCTCGGCTAAGCGGATTCCATTGCGGTTACGTTTGAGGAGTCCCAGGAGGCGGAGTGGTGTTGTCCCCATCGTTATCGGTTGATGCAGACATTCTGAAACTCGGAGTCGAAGCAAACGGTGAAGCTGATGATGCACTTGATTCTTCCCAACTGATCAGACGGTGACCCGATGCCCGAAACCAAGCTTTGTGCGGAGTCATGCGGGGAAAGATACGTGGGTTCGAGATATTTGGGATTTGAAGGAGGGTAGGTGTTTGGGCTCAAGGCTCATGCAACATGCAATTATTTGTTCTTGTTTACTTAAAACATACTTTATTAAGCCTAATCGGTTGGAAAAGATTGCTCTTCTTTTCGCAAACTATTACGAATCTGGATCGGTGGGCCCCGTCACTACGTCTATAAGCCCCTCGTATTCCACCCGTATTTCGACCTCCCGGGGTGGACGGCCCGGGCGAGGGTCCTATAGGGCAAGCGGGTCCCACCGACCGAAAGAAAAACGATCCTAAAAGTCGACGGGTAATCGAGTCTTAACGAGCATTCGATGTAAATTACGGACAAAGGCGACGTCAAAGTCAAGATCATGTCCGGGCTCGACAAAGTCGGCATGATTTGGGTGATAAATGTCCACAATTAATCTTGACTTGTCGTCAATTAGGCCGTAATTAGGCATGGAATAATCATTAATCCTTGATGACTCGGTGTCATCTTTGGGAGTCAGTGTATAATTTGTGCCAGTCAGAGCCGAAGTCAAGGCGCCGGTCAATATCTTGGTCAAAGTCTGCGGCGAAAAATCGGCATGACTTCAACTGATTAGGGTCCCCGAAAGATATTGAGTCGGTATGCCGACAAAGGCTTTGAAAGGAAAGGTCTATACACAGACAGGGCATGACACAGACCAAACTAAAAACCAACCGGGTCTCGGACAAAAGTGTGTCACGGACAAGTGCATGGTCGACACGAGGCTCCATGGGATGTTTGGGTAGTCCTGTGCTTGCACCGAGAGGCGTAATAAGACCAAACGGGCCGCGACAAGGATTTCCCCGGGTTAGGGACGTAGTGTGCAAAGCAGACGGTCAACGTGCTCATAGTGTGCAAGCAGTCTATCTTCTTTTTCTGAGTAAAATAGAAATTTTTTTATGTGTCTTAAAAAAATGATGCATGATTTTATTTTATTTTTTTGAAAATTTTCTTTTTGAAAAATCTTTTTTTTTGAATTTTTTTTTTTGAAATTTAATGAACACATAAGCACATAAGCACAAAAATTCCGACAGTTAGGGACACGATTCCGACAGTCAAAATTTTGACTTTTTCCGAGGCGGCCAAAACAACACGAAAATGTGCAAAAATCAACACACACAACAAATGATTTTTTAAATGCCGGGACGGAAGCTTGACCCTCAAAAGCTTTTCCTTTTTTTTTTTTTGAAAAAACAATGATACCGGTACGTGGGATTGTTAAACCACAATTTATCCCCGACTCGTGTTAGGAGGCGATAACGGGAAGTTTAATGGTTTCCACCAATATACCAAATATCAATTTTTTTTTTAGAAAAAGCTTATTTTAAATCCCCAGCGGAGTCGCCACTGTGATGATGTGCCACCAAAATTTCGCGGGAAAATTCGATTTTGCGTTTCTTTGAAAATCAAATAAAACCGGAAAAAGACGGAGTCGCCACGCCATTTTTGTTTTAAGGGCCAAAACTTTATAAAATGCCCGAGATTAGAGATTTGGGTTCGGAGGTCACGTTACACGCCGGGAAGGACGTTAGTGTGCACCCGGAATGCCTCGTGAAACGAGTCTTCCAAGCTTAAAAACCATTTGTGTGTGTGTGTGTGTGTGTGTTATGAAATTGTCAATGGCTTCACTTTGGAAAGAGATGTTACCGTAGATGTTACCCAACACCTTGGTTAACACACCGACGGACAAAGACACACACACCAAAATAAATAGTTTATAAAAACTTTGTGCAGCGGAAATAAATAACACAAGATATAATTTTCTCAAGTTATATAAATATATAACTTGAGTGTGCCTAGATGGCGAAGACTTTATAATCAATATAGCAAAATTACAAAGCCGAAAGTTCCCTATTGCTAATACAATGATAATGCTCTATGGAACTAAATGAGACAAAGAACGAATCCTATCCTTAGCTAACACTCTCTTAAACACTCAGTGTTTAAGCTAGAATCACAAGGGAGGAAGGATATGCGAACCAAAGAACTTTGTCTCTCTTGTGCTATGGTGTGTGTGTTTGATATTTGGCATACTTCAAATGAAACACACCTAGCCTATTTATAGCCTTCCAATGCCTTGGAGGCTACTCCAAAATAACAGCCTTGGACCTGCAGTTCGTGTGTGAGGAGTGGAGAGATTTCTTGGTTTGAATTCCTCATCATTCGCCAACTTCCCTAGAATGTAGCAACCGATTTCTTGAAGCCCAAGTCCATGCTTTATCACCTTGTACTCTCTTGCTTTCTTTGTATTGTACACTTCAAATAATCAGCAACAACTCCATGACTTGGTCTTCCCACGTTTTTATTCCTTCTTCAATTAATATGGACCAAGCAATAGTTACACGTAAATCTCCTATTTACGTGTAACTCCTTCTCCAACTTCTTCCTTGTTTCTAGCAATTAATCCAACCATATATTAACCTGAAATATGGACCAAAAAAAACACATATATCTTGCAAATAATATTAGACATTAGGATATAAAATAATATGGAAAGAATTATTAAATTACAAATCATTACAGTCCGGGTAACACCCAACTGCCAGTGATAGCACCTGTGGTAACACCCACAGTCTGCATTAACAATCTCCCCCATAATTTATAATTTCTTTCCAAACTCTAAAGTGCTGATCCCTGCAGGATATTGTTAGCCATCCGTGAGCAACTTCATAGTTATCAACTCCCCATAATCAAGGAATTAACAACTACAATGATTTATCACAAAAATACTAGTTATCAAAACATATTTTCCAAAATAAGTTTTCCAACTAACTAGTAACCTAAAGTACCAAAGATAAATCAAAGTTACTAAGCTACTCCATGTTCAAAACAACCCTAAAAGTTTAAGCATCATAAGCAAATAAAACAAACCACCAAAGTATTTAAAACATGTTCCAAATAAAAACATAAAAGTAAATTGTTTTTCAACCACCAAAATATCATCACCATAAGAGCGGCAACATCAACCTTCAGGCGATGTATTATACTCACTCTTCTCGTTCATCATCAGCTTCTTCTTCTTCCTCCTGTTCATCCCCTTCTTCATCTCCGGCATCTAAGTCAGCACCATCAGTAACATCTGCAGCAGCACCACTGGCATCTCCAACACCACCACCACTTGGACCAGCTCCATCAGCACTATCAACTCCCCAGTTTGGGAAGAAACCTGCTGGATGAATTCATCAGTAATCTCCTTGAGCTTTGTCCAACCTTGCACAATCTCGGAAATGGTAGAAGTTTGTTTGTGGAGAAACGCCAAAACTGTGGTCTTTGGTATTGTTGGTGAAGCATTCCCCAACAAATTGAATACATTAGCAAGAACATGAGCTGCATCTGTACCTGAAAAACTTGGAGATTTCGGAGTAACATTTGGGATAACAGATTGAGTAACACCCTTAGCAGAAACCGCATCACTTGACCCAAATTCGTTTATCTTTGACCAAGGAAGATCACCTGTGTATCTCACACTCTTGGTATTCTTCTTAGTCAGCTGGGAATCTATAGCATAGAGATCAAGACTGGGCGTGTACTCATCCGACTCTTCAATGGGCAATTTTTGAGATTTCAAAATTTGGAAGATTAAAGAAGGGTAAGGAAACATAGTAATGTCTTTTCTTCTACCCCACGAAGCCAAATGTTTGAAGATCAATCTACCCAAGTTCACTCTTCGATTCTTTCCTAACTTATACAAGATTTCAGCTTGTTGCAATGTCACATATTGCTCATTAGAAGTAGGAACCCAATTAAATATGCAAAGCTTGTGAAGCACGGCAAAGAGTGAAGTGAGACGGGAAGCAAGAAAATGAACTTTGGTTTTAGGATTAGGATTGGAGGGCCATTCATGCACGACATCATGAGAGATAAACCTAGCAATTTCATCCTTATGAACAATAGGACCATCATCATCCAAATTTGGGAGTCCTAAAGTCTTGTTGATCAAAGAAGGAGTAATAGAAAAAATTTTGTTCCTTAAAAACACCTTTCCAAATTGATCGGACTTATCATTATCTAGGTTGGCATGAAGATTGGCATAGAAATTTTTGACTATAGCTTCAACAAATTTCGAAGGATGCAAGTTAGCTTTCAAAAAATTTCTATCCTCCAAGAACTGAAAATATACCATGCTTTTTGAAATCAACCTCGTCAATGTGCTTTTCTTTGAGAATTTTCGTGTCACTATGCCTTAACCAAAACTCCATATTTTCTTTTCGATAAAACTCCAATGAGAAGTAAGGTTTTGGAAAAGCAGTATTCACATCATCAAACTCTTTCTCAAGGAAATCAGAGGATTCAGAATATGCAAACTCACTAATCGAAGACTTTGAAGCTTTAGAAACAGAGGATGTTACCTTGGGTGTTGCAGCTTTACGGGTAACATCTTTGACGATCCACTTGCTTTTGCCTTTAATGCTTCTTTTCTTAACTTCATACAAGGGTTCTTCTTCCTCAATCTCCCAATCTTCAAATGTCTCAACAGAATGGCTCTTTTCAGCATCGGCATGGAAGTCTTCATCCGAAACATGAGCCGAGGAGAGACCAAGTGAAGATTCCTCAGAAACTTCAACAGGGTCGGAGGATGTGTTGGATTTTGAAGTCCCTTTGGTCCTCATTGCAGTGAGCCTACTTGAGCTCCTCTTTTTGACAGGTTGTGCCGAGGGTTTGTGAGCAATGGCCTTTCTTTTTGGCTTTTTGGTTGATGGAACGGGTGGAAGAGGTGGTAAGGTCACAATGGGCAAGGGTTGCGCCATTGTTGTCACCAATGGAGGATCATCCACCGACATTGTCATTGCCGGAGACACATTGAGAGGGGTGGTCGAAGTGTCCATTTGGCTTGGACCACTTGAGCCAACGCCCGGAGAGACCTCCAAAGGGGCGGATTGCTTTTTGGAAGGGGTTGCCATGGTTAGGGTTTAGGAAGGATTTGGAATTTTGGAAGGTTTTGATTTTGGAAGGTTTGAGAAGAGAGAGACGGTGACAGAGGGATTGTATATACCGTGTAGAGAGAGAGAGAGATTAGGGCGGTTAGAGAGAGAGAGAGGAGAAAAAATAGGAAACAAATTAGGATTTTAATTTGACAAGACTTATCCTTCTACCATTAATTATCTCCTATTTAAATAACTCCCCCTATTTTTTAGCCACTAAAAATATTTACTTTAAATATTTACCTAACCTCCCTAATTTCTAGCCACATAAAAATTAAGAACATTATTTACTCCCCCCTATTTTCTAGGCCACAAAGAATAGATCAACTACAAAACTCCTCACACAAAAAATAAAAACATCCGGCCATTATTTTGAAAATTTTTTTTTTTTTTTTTTTCATTTTTTAATTTTTAATTTTTAATTTTCAGTTTTTTTTTTTTTTTTTAATTTTTTAATTTTTAATTTTTTAAATATATAAAACGAAAATAAAAATAAACATACCAAATATACTAAGTCCATATGGTTTTTGAAAATCAAATCCCTAAATTTTAGGACTTAGTTATTTGAGTAGTTTACTAAAGATAAACTAGGTTTGTTAAAGACTTTTTCAAACTTTTAAAACTCTTAAACAATAAAAAGACTTTCAAAGTTAAAAAAATTAAATAACAAACCGAAAATAAAGAAATAAAAAACATAATATAGCACATACTAAAATGTTAATGGCAATGATGGTAACATCTAGGATAACACATAAGATAAAAATCCCTTGATAAATATATTCAGTTTCAAACACTTGAGGCATAATAAGCTTAGCCATTTTCAAGCATTTCAGGCATAACAAGCTGAGCATTTTTCATGCACTTTAGGCATTATAGGCCTATATATATATATTTTTAAGTACATTGCTTGTTACTCACGTATCAATACACTTCTTTAAACAAGAAAGCATCGAAGTAACGAGCTCCGTGCTTCGAGTTTTATTTCAAGTGTAAAGACCAAGTGATTTATGCCTTTCAAGTAGGGTACACTGTAGTAGCGAACTCCATGTCCCTAATACTTAGCATAAATCACTTCATACATTCTCATTGGCAAGAGTACATCGTTGCAGCGAACACCGTGCCCCGAGCTCGAGAGAATAGTATGGATAAAAGCCTTTGCCTTTTATTTATCAAAAAAAATTAGTGACTTTGTCACTTTAAGCATATGAAGGGAGTTTTATCACGTGTGTTATTCAGGGTGCTATCCTACCACAACAAAAAGGTCAGCATGTGCAGCTGTGAGAACTCTCATAGCTCAGAGAACTATGGGAACCCTCAGAGAGAATAAAACCAAACTAGCAAAAAAAATATGCACTAGTATACATGTGTTACCCCAGGTGTTATCAGCACCCATGGTAACACCTTACTACAGAGGACAATTTTTAGAGAATGCAAAGACCAAGAGATCTCTTTAGACTAGAGAATCTATCATGGTCTAAGGGTTTTGTGAAAATATCAGCAAGTTGACACTTTGTATCAATATGCTCTATATTTATTATCTTTTTATCTACCATATCTCTTAAAAAATGATGACGGATGTCAATATGTTTAGTACGGGAGTGTTGTATAGGATTTTTGGAAATATTAATAGCACTCAAATTATCACCGTATAAGGTCAAAATATTGCTATCAAGACCATAATCATCAAGCATGTGTTTTAACCAAATTAGTTGTGAACAACAACTACCAGTACTACATATTACGATTCATTGTGGATAATGAAACACAATTTTGTTTTTACTATACCATGATACTAAATTATTTCTCAAGTAAAAACACCCCCCACTTGTACTTTTCCTATCATCCATATCCCTGCCCAATCCGCGTCACTAAAGCCTACTAAATTAGTATTAGTATCTTTACTATACCAAATCCCGAAATCACTAGTTCCAGATACATATTTAATGATCTTTTTCCACAATTTAGGTGAGACACTTTAGGATTGGATTGATATCTAGCACATACACACAATAATCGTACATCAAATCAGGACGACTAGAAGTGAGGTAAAGGAGACTACCAATCATGGAACGATATAGGGTTGGATCAACATCTTCTCCCACTTGATCTTTTCCAATCTTGAGAGAAGTGCCCATAGGAATTTTTGAGCTCTTCGAACCTTCCAACCCAAACTTCTTCACCAGGTTCCTTGCATATTTGCTTTGGGAGATGAAAATCCCTTCACTTGATTGCTTAACCTGCATGCCTAGAAAGAAGTTAAGTTCCCCCATCATGCTCATTTCAAATGTTGATGTCATAGCCTCTACAAAATCATTTAAACAAGTTTTTGATGTAGAGCCATATACTATGTCATCAACATAGATTTGAACCACGACAAGTTCTTTTCCATGTTTAAGAATGAATAAAGTCCTATCTGCTTCTCCTCTAGTAAAACCATATTCTAGTAAAAAACTAGTTAACCTACCATACCATGCACGTGGAGCTTGCTTCAACCCATAAAGAGCTTTATCAAGTCTATACACATGGTCTGGTTGAAATGGATCTTCAAAGCCTTTTGGTTGTTCAACAAAAACTTCCTCATCTAAGTATCCATTTAAAAAGGCTGCTTTGACGTCCATTTGAAACAATGTGATTTTAAGAAAACAAGCAATGGCCAATAAAAGTCTTATTGACTCAATTCTAGCCACAGTGCAAAGGTCTCGTCATAGTCAATACCTTCCACTTGTGTATAGCCTTGAGCCACAAGACGAGCCTTGTTCCTAACAATGTTTCCAAACTCATCGGTCTTATTTTTGAAAATCCATTTTGTCCCAATAACATTAGTGTTTGAGGGACGGGGTACTAAAGACCAAACATTGTTACGAGCAAATTGATCAAGTTCATCTTGCATTGCTTGAATCCAAAAATTATCTTTTAAAGCTTCAATCACATTTTTAGGTTCTACGGATGAAGTAAAACAAGAGTATGTTACCTTTGAGTATGTGGTGGACATGCACACATACCTTACCATGTCACGGTCACTAATGGAATTCATACGTCTTGTTTGTACACCCTCATTCACCTCCCCAATTACTTGGGTTGTAGGATGATTCCTGCGATTCTAGGTGGAGGATCTCTTCTCACATTCTCGTGAACCCCTGTTTCAACTCCTTCTTGATCTTCATTTGCTGGATCGAATCGAGATGCTATCCGAGGTGTTATCTCATCAATGGTAACACCACTGCTCGGTTTACGTGTTACTATCGGTGTTAGCACTCGTGGTAACACACAGTGGTAACACCTTCCTGATCGACTTCTTCCAACGCTCCAAGGGTGTCTCTTGAACATTTTCTCCTGCAATACTTGAGTGATCATCAAAAACAATATTCATGGATTCTTGGATGGTTTTTAGCCTTAGATTAAATACCCTATATGCACGACTATTTGAAGCATAACCAAGAAAAATGGCCTTATCACTCTTAGAGTCCAATCTTGCTAAGTAGTCCCGATCATTGAGAATGTAACACACACAACCAAAGACATGAAAATAATGAACTTTTGGTTTTCTACCATTCAAAATTTCGTATGGAGTCATGGTTGTGCCGGGTCTTAGAAAAACTCTATTGGCTGTGTGACAAGCCGTGTTTAGTGCCTCTGCCCAAAATCTTTTCGAAATTCTTTTTGAAAATAACATCACACGAGTCATTTCAAGTAAAGTCCTATTCTTCCTTTCAGCTACCCCATTTTGTTGAGGTGTTTTTGGGGCTGAAAATTCATGGTGAATACCTTTTCTTTCACAAAAATTTGAAAAAGAAACATTCTCAAATTCCCTCCCATGATCGGACCTAATCCGAAAAATTGAAGCACAAAATATGTTTTTGATCTTAGAGTGCAAGATTTTGAACTTTTCAAAAGTCTCAGATTTTTCCCTTAAAAAATAAACCCATGTAAATCGTGAAAAATCATCAACAATGACATAAGTATATTTCTTGCCCCCAAAACTTTCTATCTCAAGTGGACCCATTAGATCCATATGCAAGAGTTGAAAACAATGTGTAGTACCAGTGTGTTGCTCATTGTGTTGGGCAGCACCATGGGTAACACGAGTTTGTTTCCCTTTGAGACAATCCTCACAAACAATTTTTTGTTTAAGATCAAGACTAGGAATGCCTTGGACAGCATCTAGATTAACAATCTTTTCTATGTTACGAAAGTGAACATGTCCCAACTTTTGATGCCACAATGTAGTGTTATCAAGTTTTGCCGAATGGCATACTTGCTTGTCTTCAACAAGATAACAATTATCACTAGATCTTGTACCTGTCATTACACAATTGTTAATCTTGTCATAAACTTCACAAGTATCTTTATTAAATTTCACCTCTAAGTTGTCATCACAAAGTTGACTAATACTAATTAAATTAGTTACAAGTCCATCAACATGTAAGACATTCTTTAAGGTTGGAAATCCAGACACATTTAGTGTCCCTCTCCCAATGATATTACTCTTGCTCCCACCACCATATGTTACACTACCCCCATGAATTGTTTCATAATCTTTTAAAAACAATTTTGTTCCTGTCATATGACGTGAACACCCACTATCAAAGTACCAAGAACCTTCAATATTTGTTTTTAAAGCAGTGTACACAACATCACATTTCAGATTAGCTTTTGGTTTCCACACCTTTTTTGAATTTTTACCATTACATTTGGGTGTGT
Source organism: Adenophora triphylla var. japonica (assembly GCA_022495995.1). Taxonomy (NCBI): domain Eukaryota; kingdom Viridiplantae; phylum Streptophyta; class Magnoliopsida; order Asterales; family Campanulaceae; genus Adenophora; species Adenophora triphylla. Next base: position 327,024 of record JAFEMH010001434.1, read on the forward strand.
TATCACGTGTCTTTGGGCAACACCTCGGGTAACACCAAGGGACTGGACAGTTTTTTCGAAACAATATGGCATTTATTTTTAAAATGTCCAGGTGTGTGACAGTATTGACACACCTTCCCTTTGTCACATGGTTCTTTTGAAGAAGAATCTTTGTCAAAAAACCGCTCCTTAACAAAACAATTCTTATTATCATTCATAGACAAAGTAGAAAGAATACTATTCAAAGATTCTTGAAAACCAATACCTGCTCTGAGAGGTGTACTCAAGTTCAAGATCTCATCCAATTTGGTAGATCCAGTGTTGAGCTTCTTCAAGGTGGTTTCGGCTAGAGTCAAATTGCCCTTGACTCTTTCAAGCTCGATTTCTCTCTTTGTTGCTTGAACCTCCATATGAGTCACATAGGCCTGGAGTCCTTCATTCTTCTTGGTTAAGGACTTAACCAAATTGTTCTCTTTCTTCCATTCCACGAGCAATGCCTCGTAAAGGTCTTTTAATCCGGAAATGAGGTCATCTTTGCTCTGCTCATCCTCTTGTGTACTTCCTGTATCAGGGTTAGAAGAGCTAACAAAACAAACAAAGCATTATTATCACATAATTCATCATACATCGGGTGTGATCACGAGATGTTATCTCGCATGGATAACACCTTGGGTAACACTTGTCCTTATCCGTGTTACTTACTGTGACAAACATGGTTGTTTGATCAGATTCTACCTCTGAGATGGTCCTTCATCCTCATCATCACCGAGAGAAACCCATAGGTTCTTTCCTCTCTTCCTTAGAGTATTTGCACACTCATTGGAATAGTGACCCCAACCCGAGCAAGCATGACATTGAATGGATTCAATGTGCTTTGGATCAGACCTTAGCGATCCGATGATGCTCTTCTTGGGTTCAACTTTGGGTTAGATGGGAAAGTCCTTTTGGCATCGAATCATAGACCTTGGTTTGCTTCTCCTTTGCTTTCACCTGCATTTTTTCATTGTTATACTTTCTAACCATAGAATTGTATTTTCTAGCAAGTAAAGCAACACTAGCATTCTCATCAATTTCTTCAAAAACCTCATCTTCGTTTTCATCCAAAGAACTCGACGCTTCGAGTTTTCAAAACAACATTTTTCCCTTTAGATGCTTCACTTTGATCTAAGAGATTTAACTCAAAGTTTTTCAAAATACTCATTAAAGAATTGATATCCATAGTTGCAAGATTGTGAGCCTCTTCAATAGATGAAACTTTCATATTAAAACGCTCGGGAAGGGTTCTAATTGCTTTTGAGACAAGTTGTTTGTTGGTAAAAGGTTCACCCAACAATTGACACTCATTAGCAATATCAAATAATTTTTCAAAATAAGAAGGAATAGTTTCATTTTCACCCATCCTTAATCTTTCAAATCTGCTAGTAAGACCCCTAAGCTTAGTTTCACGCACACTGCCATCACCTTCACAAAAACGTTGTAAAATATCCCATGCTTCTTTTGCGGTGGAACTGTTTTGAATAAGTTTGAAAATATGCATATCAACCCACTCAAAAATGGCATTACGTGCCTTTTCATTGAAACTAGCTTGGTTGATCTCTTCCATGTTCCATTCGATTCGGGTTTGACTTGTACGTCACCATCTTCATCAGCGGGTAACATTGGTAAGGAGTAACCATTTGTTATAGATCGCCATGCTCGAAGATCAATTGATTTGATATGCGAGCGTAGACGGATCTTCCAATAACAATAATTCGAGCCATCTAACACAGGAAGACGCTTATTATTAGGATTAGCCGGATCATAAGCCATGACACCTAGACCAAGCACTTAGTATCGTCAAGTAACTGCTTCCGATACCAATTGAAATTGTCAATGGCTTCACTGGAAAGAGATGTTACCGTAGATGTTACCCAACACCTTGGTTAACACACTGACGGACAGCACACACACACCAAAATAAATAGTTTATAAAAACTTTGTGCAGCGGAAATAAATAACACAAGATATAATTTTCTCAAGTTATATAAATATATAACTTGAGTGTGCCTAGATGGCGAAGACTTTATAATCAATATAGCAAAATTACAAAGCCGAAAGTTCCCTATTGCTAATACAATGATAATGCTCTATGGAACTAAATGAGACAAAGAACGAATCCTATCCTTAGCCAACACTCTCTTAAACACTCAGTGTTTAAGCTAGAATCACAAGGGAGGAAGGATATGCGAACCAAAGAACTTTGTCTCTCTTGTGCTATGGTGTGTGTGTTTGATATTTGGCATACTTCAAATGAAACACACCTAGCCTATTTATAGCCTTCCAATGCCTTGGAGGCTACTCCAAAATAACATCCTTGGACCTTCAGATCGTGTGTGAGGAGTGGAGAGATTTCTTGGTTTGAATTCCTCATCATTCGCCAACTTCCCTAGAATGTAGCAACCGATTTCTTGAAGCCCAAGTCCATGCTTTATCACCTTGTACTCTCTTGCTTTCTTTGTATTGTACACTTCAAATAATCAGCAACAACTCCATGACTTGGTCTTCCCACGTTTTTATTCCTTCTTCAATTAATATGGACCAAGCAATAGTTACACGTAAATCTCCTATTTACGTGTAACTCCTTCTCCAACTTCTTCCTTGTTTCTAGCAATTAATCCAACCATATATTAACCTGAAATATGGACCAAAAAACACATATATCTTGCAAATAATATTAGACATTAGGATATAAAATAATATGGAAAGAATTATTAAATTACAAATCATTACAGTCCGGGTAACACCCAACTGCCAGTGATAGCACCTGTGGTAACACCCACAGTCTGCATTAACATGTTACTTTGGCCAAAATAAGTTGAAACTGAGGAAAGTAAAAATTGTGAATCCTTTACTAGACTTAGGAAAGATCCCTTGATTTTTGGTGTGATTTTTGGGTTGAGTTTTGATACTCAAAAGATTTTTGGAAGTTGGAAACCATTTCTGCCAGAATGAAAAAGGCAGTGGACACTTGATTTTGAAATGGACTTTAGGGTTTGAAAACTTCAGAATCTGAGAAAAGTCCGAGAATGAAAAATGTTCAAAACACCTTAAATAAATTTTATGTAAAATAACTTTTCATTTTGGAGATGATTTGAGGGACCAAAACCTTCTGGAAACCTCAGATGTGAAATCTGGATTTTCAGAGACTGATGAACTGACATTTTAAAGGAAAATTTGAAAAAGGGAGTTTTACTCACGAAAAAAATAAAGTAAAAATATGTCTGAAAATCTCTGGATGTTGGCTACAAAAAGTGTTTTGTAGTAAACACCAAATTCCAAGTTTATCTGTGTCCAAAAAATTAGACCATGGACTGGGGTCTTAGAAAATTGCTACTGGACAGCAACTTCTCAAGAAGGAAAACATGATTTTAAAGGGTGTTTTGCATCCATGCTTGTCCCCATTTCCCTAGGTTTTGATTAGTGATCACTTTAAATTTTAGTGGTGAATCAACTATATCAAACCATCCTTGGGGTACATTAGGACTAAGCACTTCATTTGCTTGGGAAGGGGAATTTTATCCTTTGAAAAAGAGATTTAATGTATGAAAATGATTTTTAGGGTTTTGAAAATGTGTTTTCTTTGCAAGAAAGTAAGAACACTTTGAAAATAATGTTGATCCTTGTAGAAGATCATCCATGGAGATGAACTTCCATGTTGATCTTCTTGGATCTAAGACAAGAAGATGAATGAACTACATTTTGTAGCATGAAAATGCATGCATGGATGAGAGATTTAGGGTAAGAAGAGGGAGGTTATACCTATCTTCTTTGTGTTTTGTGTTTGAATGGATTCAAAGGCTTGAATGTGTTTAGGGATTGAAAGTGTTTAGGGTTGATGATTTGAGTTGGTTAAAGAGAAAACAAGTAGATAACAATGAAGTCCTCTATGTTTTCTCTCTAATCCTCCTCCTAAGGGGTGATTTGAGCTTGGATTGGTGTATGTATGAGAGTATGTATGAGAGTGATTTGAAGTGTTTGTGAGTGAGTGAGATTTGGGAAAGATTGGAGAGAAAATGGTGGCAATTCAAGTGAATTCCCACTGTTTTCTCTCTATTTTTTGCCAGTGCGATTCTTTGTGAGTGATTTGTGTTGTGTAGACTGAGAGAGGAGGGTTCAATTTATAGCCCTCTGAAATTGACAAACATGTCCGCGCGGATGGGATTGTAAACGTGCACTGTTCATTAAATGCAGCTCCAGGCTTTGGACAGGAAGAATAAAATTCAAAAATCCAGCAATTTATGTTTTTCAACTTGCCCAATTCGGATTTTTCTAATTTCATTTGCTTTTTGAGATTCTTTCTTTGGTTTATCCTTTTTTGGCAATCCCTAATCTACCCTTACTTGGTTAGAAATGTTAGGAATGTTAGGAATTGTTAGAAATATTATATCTTTCGTTAATTTTCTAACGAAAATACTAACAAGCTCAAATTGGAGCACTTACACATGTCAAACTTGTCGAAGTGTACGGCAGGGTGCTTCTGAGTGGAATTGTTGCTTTGTGGGACTGGGTTTCTGTTGCCCGACTGCTATCCCTGATGAATGTAGTTGACAGACGTATCTTTCCCTTTGCCAGGGGCCGCTGCGGGATTGAATGCAAGCTGGCGATCGGTATACGTATGGGCGTGCGGTAGCCAACTTCTCCATGAGATCCTTCTCGAAGCGTGAGCCGGCATTGACCATGGCTCGGAGATGCAGGAAGAAATGATGGCCCGATGAGAGTTACTGATGGACGGTCTTAAGCGGGACTTGAAGATCCGCATCTGTTCATCCTTGGCGAGTGGCTCCATGATTTCGGAGAGTTTCCAACTCCACCTCTTGTAGAATTCTCCTACGCTTTCATCCGCTTTACGCTCGGTGGTGATTAAGTCCTCACGACTTGTTTCCCACTCTAAGTTGGATGCATCTTGTTCCGGGGAAGATATTGCGATCTGATCCCAGGTATGGCGATCCGCAGGCTTGACTCTTAGAAACCATCGTAACACTGAACTTTTGAGCGTATGCTGGAAGTGGTCGGCCATTTGCTGGAGGGTTGCTCCTTTTGCTCTCATGCCGAGAATGTAGGTGTCGACATGCATTTGAGGACATTCGGTTCCGTCGAATCGGTCCATCTCCGGCATTCTAAACTTGGCAGGGAGAGGCGTGACCATTCCCGGATCAGTGGACTTGAGCGTTTCCTGCTTTGAGCTGCTCATGGTGGCTTTCAGGTCTTTCATCTGTTCTACCATCCAGGCTAAGGTTGGGTCCAGTGGTGGACTGTGAGGCTCGGCGCAGGGTGCTACCACGTGAGCGGTAGTGATTTGAGGTGGAAGGCTTGATATATGTGGATATGTGGGGGCCTTTTTTGATCTGTATCAGGGTTTATCCTCGGTATTTTGGGATTCATGTATAGGCAACGGGATGAACCCGGGAGGGTATTGAAGGATATTGGCATCTATCTGAGATGGTCCAGCGGTGCGCTGGTGGTATTGAGTGACGGGAGTAGCACAGGCCTGGCCAAATATGACAGGGCTGCCCTGGGGGTGGCAACGTGGAGCCTAGGTCAGCTGTTTCCTTGGTTCGAAGGAATCCCGTAAGTTGGCGGGGGAGGAACCTAGTTGAAGGTTTGAGGAACTGGTTTCGGGGAATCGTCATCCTCGACTAGGATGAAAGTACCGTCTGACTGGGGGATAGCTGCTATACCTCGCTCATTTAGAAGCTGTACCACGAAATTCTGCTGATCTTCTTTCTGCCTCTTGTGAAGCTCACAAGCCCGGATGGCTTCTTCCAAAGTCATATCTGTTACCGGTGGTGGGGGTCCATCCCCGTCACGATTTCTCGGTGAGCTAGACATGTCGGATATTACAGTGAGGCAGAGGGAACCGAAGAGCTGTACGGCCAGCTGCCGTAGCTGTGATTCTGGCGAGGCGCTGACCCGGAAATCTGAACCACTTTCTGCTCGCTGCAGGGAACGAAAAGAAGGGTTTAGGCTTCGGAAAGGGGTATTTGGCTCAAGGTTTCGGGCTTGTACAATGTGCAGTTACCGATTAATGTTTACTTAAAATGCATTTTCTCAAAGTCCTAATTGGTAGGAAAAGAGCGTGTCTTCTTTTTCGCAACTAACCCTAGAGCTCTAATCAGTGGATCTCGTCACTACGCTTATAAGCCCCTCGTTTCCATTTGTAGATCATCTTTCTCGGGATGGACTATCCCGAGCGAGGTCCTATAAGGCAAGCGAGTTCCACCGACAAAGGAAAAATTGAACTTAAGGCTAGCTGACGTATGTGACGCACGGGCCACAGTCGAAGTCAACGTCCTTAAGTTAAGGCGGGGATCGTGCCAAAATTTCGGCATGACCTCTCCTGACTCGCTTGTGCGAGGGGCCTTAGCTTTTGGCATTGGCCAAGTTGTGGCTGGCACGGTGCATACGGTGAGGTTTGGTGACACGGTGTCACATTGAACCTTCGGGTATATTTTTCGGCAGAGCTCCGCGTCAAAGTCAAGGCTGAAAAGCTCAAGACTTCGGGTCGGGAACGACCTTCGGTCTCAATCTCTCGAGCTTGACTCGGGGCGAAACCCGGCGTAAAAACATACACTTAGGCTTTATGACACGAACTAAGCCAAAAACCAACCGTGGTCTTGGACAAAGTGTGACACAAAGAGTGCATGGCTTACACGGGCTAGGATGGGCTGTTTGGGACGACCCCGTGCGCCCATGAAAGGTGTCTAGCAGACCAACCGAGGTGCAACTGATAAGGCCATCCCGGGTTATAGGTCGTAGTGTGCAGTGTACCGAGGCAGCAAGTGCACGTGAAGTGCGGTGTACCAAGGCAGCAAGTGCGAGTAGTGTGCGGTCACTAAAATTCTTTTTTCTGAGTAAAACATAGATTTTTCAGAATTTGTCTTAAAGAATTTTGATGCGCAGTTCAAAAGATAGCATGAAAATCGAACATGAATGGGGATGCACAAACATGGTATGATTTTGAAAGGACAACAATGTAATGCCTTTGAAAAAAATCGTTCGAGGTTTAAAGTAACACACGCACACGAAAACGAGGAAGGGTAAATGAAAGTTTGACCCACGGAAGGTTTTTTGAAAACAACGGCAGTTTTGAAAAAAGTATCCAAGTCCCCAGCGGAGTCGCCAACTGAAATTACCCGGATTTTGCGCGCGGCAAAAAGGCGATTGTCTTTCGCGGAGGGTTGGTTTCTGAGACCTCGCTTTTCGGGAAGGAAGAGGAGTCGCCACGCGGTTTTTATATTTTGATCCCAAACGTTGAGAAACGGCTTTAGTGAAAATGGTGTCGTTTTTATTGGTAGCAAAAACTTAGGAAAAAGCTTTGAAAAAAGGGGAGTCATTTTTATTGGTAGCAAAAACGAGTAAAAAGCTTTTTAGGTACCAGAGATTGTTAGGTTCGGAGGTCACGTTACGTTTCAGGAAGAGTATTACGAGATCACCCGAAACGCCTCGTATGACGAGTCTTTCTACCTTTCTCGAAAACGTGTGCGTGTATGTGTGTGTTTGCATTTTGAAATGAGGGCTTAAATGACAAGCTTAATCTTGGTTTGAATGTCAAACGTTGATTAGGTGACTTTGTTTGAAAAGACGAGCGTTTGAATGACAAACGTCGATTTTGGAGGTTTTTAGGAAAAAGTGGCGCAAATGCTGATTTTATCTGTTTATCTTAAGTGTCAAATATTGACTTTTAAGAAAGAGCGTTTGAATGTCAAACGTCGGATTTTTGAGTTTGAAGATGAGCGTTTGGATGCCAAACGTCATTTCGCGCGTTTTGAAAGAGAGTTCGAAGGTCGAACTCCGGTTTTGAACCGGGCGTGTCATTGTTAATGATTTTACGGGAAAAACATATTAAATGATTTTGAGTGTCAAATGGCGGCTTTTAAGTTTGAAGATGAGCGTTCGGATGCCAAACGTCATTTCGCGCGTTTTGAAAGAGAGTTCGAAGGTCGAACTCCGGTTTTGAATCGGGCATTACACTGTTAACGATTTTTACGGGAAAAAACGTATTAAATGACATGCAATCAACGAATCGGGTTGCGACTCGGACTTTGAAAAGTAAATACTATCACGATCCAAACGGGTCGGACTTTATAAATGACAGTATTTAAAGTGCGGTATCAACGGAATTAAACGATCCGGAATTGTAAATGACGATCGACGAGCCAAACGACTCGAAATTGTAAATGACGATCGACGAGCCAAACGGCTCGGAATGGTAAATTTGCGTAAAAGTAAATGACGTTCGACGGATCAAACGGTCCGAAATTGTAAATGACAGAAATTTAAATGACGATCGACGGATCGATCGATCCGGAATTGTAAATGACATAAAAGTAAACGGAACGGGGTCGGAACGCCGTTTTAACCCGAGATTACTTCTCTTACGGGAAGAGAAGAGGATCTAGGGGCTAAAACGTATCGGACCCCGTTAGACGGAGACGTCTACATTTCAACGATATTCGTCCGAAACGGTTATAGCGACTGGCGCATAAACCGAGGCGGAACAAGAGATTAGGGAGAGAGAGTTATACCTATGGCTCGGGTCGACTCCTTTGGCTCGAGGGGTGTATACGGGATACGGAAAGTGGTTTGGAACGGTGTTTCAGAGTGGAGGGGGTCGTATTTGATCGAAATACATAGGTTTCACGCGAATCGAGGTGAAACGGGAGCTCGGGAAGGGGTAGAAACCAGTTGGGCCGTGGCTATGGTGTTTTTGGAGAGTGATTTTGTTGTTCTCAAATGGCCTTGACAGCCCTTCTATTTATAGGTGAAATTTTAGCATGAGTCCGGCCGGACTTAGCTTGAAATTCAGGGGGTTTTGTGAAACTTTGGAAATTGGAGGGACTTGCTGGCAATTTCTGAGAGTCTGAGGAGTCGTGGGACTTGGACTGCATACCAGGGGTATTTTAGTCTTTTCTCCTTGACTTTTGATTGAAAGGTGACTAGAGGGAGGTGGCATGCGTGCCAAGTGTCCCATGACTCACCAGGCCTTGTGGGAGTTCGTGCCCGGGTCCCGGTTTTATCCGTTTTTAAAATAACAGTCCGGAAAATGTCCGAAACGCCCTCGGAAAGTGCCGGAAAGTGTGTTTTTCAGGGAAAGCCGTACTTTTACGTGCGATGACGTGTGTTAAGTACGTTTCGACGTCGGGATGCACGGGACAGTCCCGGGATGTCTCGTTGGCTTGGCAACGGGGAGATTAACGGGTTTCGGTTAACCTGGAGCGGGCCAGTTAACGGATTCCGGTTAACTTTTAACGAATTTTGAAGATCCGGATTTGGGTACATACACTCCCAGGCATTCTGACTTCATCTAGAGGGGATAACCAATATGCTCATTTTTCGGCTTCAGCGTCAATGAGGTAAGGGCGTTCCTATTTTGGAGCCAATTTCCCTGCATTCAATTCCCTAGTATTTTGGAACACCTTTCTTAATGACATGTCTCCATCTTGAAAATGCCTTATCCTTACATTTCTATTGTATGACCTGGCTATCCTTTATTGATAGGCTGCCATCCTAATCTTGGCTATGTCTATAAGCTTATCTACGGTATCCAAATCTTGGGCCAAGAGTTGATCGTTGTCGTCTTGAGTTAATAATACATATCTTGTAGTTGGGATTGTCACCTCTATGGGAAGTACAACTTCAGTGCCATAGACCAATGAGTAAGGCATTTGCCCAGTAGCGTTCTTAGACATTGTCCTGACAGCCCATAATACGAGTGGTAACTCATCAGCCCATCTTCCTCTCTTCTGATCTAAACGTTTCTTCAGATTGTTAATGATCAACTTGTTGCTTGATTCAGCTTGACCATTGTCTTGAGGATGCACAGGTGTGGAAGTTATCAATTTGACTCCCATCTTGAACATAAATCTCTAGTCTTTTTGCTGATAAATTGGGAATCATTGTCACAAATGATCTCTGAAGGGATGCCAAACCTGCTCAAGATGTTTTTCTTCAGAAATGAAATGACCTCCTTGTCTCTCACTTGCACGTATTATTCTGCTTCAATCCATTTTAAAAAGTAGTCTGTCGTGGCTAACATGAATACTCTTCCTCCTGAGGCTTTTGGCAATTTTCCAACTATATACATGCCCCATTGCACGAATGGCCAAGATGAAAGTACAGGATGTAGAGGTTCTGCAGGCTGATGTAGGATGTTGCTATGTCTGGCATACGTCACACTTCAAAGCGAAATCCATTGCGTCTTGCCTCATTTTCGGCCAATAGTATCCCATCTTGAGTGCTTTGGATGATAACGACTTGCCCCCAGAATGGTTCCCACATTCGCCAGCGTGTAGTGTTGGGTTTTGGGGTTACAAACGCAGCGGAAGACTTAGAAATAACAAGCAAAACCCTAGCCCTTTAATCCGTCTAACATGAAGAAGTAAAAGCCATGAAATAGAATTTACATACCTTAATGCGATTATGTTGATCTTTCAAAAATGGATCTTGGATTCAAATCTTATTTGAATCGATGAACAACCTTCGAATCTTTGAACCGTTGATGAAACTTGGATCTTCTTCTTCCTTGTTCTACCTTGGTGATGAATCAACAATGGAGATCTTCAAGCTTTAGGAGATAAAGTAACCTCCCTCTAATGGTAATCCACACGTGAACGAACCAAGAACACTTCTTGTTGGATTGCTAGATGATCCTTCCGATTATTGAAACACCTTTCAATAATCAATGACTAATATGGAATTTACTTGGAGTGTTTTGATCTTTGATTCATAATCTAGATCTCTATTTTAATGTTTCATAAACCTTAAAATAACTTGTTATGGACTAGGTTTTATGGCTGCAAAAGGATAGTATTTATATCACATATAAATCCCCTAAAAATTAGGGTAGGAATCCTTGTTAAACCAAAACCTTATCAGCCAAGGAAAACGCGTACGGACATAATTTGAATGCTGGCATGAGTCGTGCTCAAGAGCACGAGTCATGCCAATGACCAAGTGTGTCGCACTACGAGTCAAGCCATTGGCTAAATCTGTCGCACCACGAGTCGAGCCAGAAAACTCACTTGTGCTAATCAAGGGCACGAGTCGTGCCTGAGGGCATGAGTCGTGACCAAGCCAAAAGTACTCGTTCTGCGAGTCGTGACTAAAAATGCAGTCGTGCTGATTTATGGCACGAGTCGTGACCAAGGCAAGGCAAAGAGTGTCGCACCACATGCCATGCCAAAACTCCAATTTCCCAATTTTCAGCCATAATCAAATTCGCTCTTTGTGTGTGACCCAATATGAATTATATTATGTTGGTAGTGAGTCGAAACATCGACATCACAAGACATAAGTGGTTTCTAGCAAACCATTATATCTACCCAATTAATATAACATCAAAGCTTGATTCCTTGATAGATCAAATGTCATAATCCCTTTATCCACGATGTCCAATTAATATAACATCAATGCTTTCTTGATTTCGAATATGTTGATAATCCAAGTGCATTTGATCTCTATCAAATCTCTTGAGTATGGCCATACATTTCATCAATACTATTCATCGAGGGGCCCAAGGAAACATCTCTCTCACACAGAGAGGGACAAATCCCATCTTGACTTATCATTCTTTCCTACATGAATCCAATCGTGCCAACATAACCCTTATTGCTATCCTATTAAAGATAGTGTTAGACTACATCAAACACAATGTTCATCATGTGGAAGACGATGATAATCTCAGGTACAAAGGATTCAATGACACTACTATCATGAGATTTAATCATGACACATATGACTATTGACCATGTCATAAATCTCATCAGTAGGTCATGTCCAACACTTGTTCTCTAGCAAGTATCCATAAGTGTAATGTACATAACATGCATATAATCATCTCAATGATTATCCATTACCAACTTATACTAGTTGTTCACAACAACTAGGGACGCAGTTCAATATAATAAGCATGCAAATATATAATGAACCAAATAAACTTTCCCTATAATAAATGATAAAGATGATTATATAACGACATTGATGATCAGTCATAATTATCAACGGCCTAGGGCATAACACCAACATGTAGATCCCTTAGAACCTTATTGACTTCACTTGGCTCTAAACACCTCATGTATAGACCTGTTGCAGATTTTCTGAACAAGATGTTATCGATTAAAATGAATTTGGATACCTTCATCCTGAACGATCTTTGGTTCTTGATGTCCGGAGGGATGGTTCCGTATTTCACGATCGGCTAGATCCAAGTTGGTTCTGCATCTTGGCTTGGAGGAGACGTGTTAGATTGATTTAGGGTCGCACACTCTTCGGTTTGATCAATGGCTGGATATTGGATGTAGATGATCGAAATGTTGGTATTTATCATAGCTCCACACGATGATCCTAGGTTGGCCAAAGCGTCAGCTTCAGCGTTTTCTTCGCGAGGTACCTGTTCTAAAGAAAAACTAACAAAACAGGCTGCCAGAGCTTTAACGTGTTGAAGATAGAGTATCATTCTGGAATTCTTAGCTGCATAAGACCCGTTAAAGTGATTAACTAATAATAAGGAATCAGTAAAAACATTAATATAGTGATACTTATGCTAAGAGCAGTAGATAAACCCATGATTAGAGCTTCATATTCAGCTTCATTGTTTGTCACCTTGAATTCACAAGAAACAGCTTGAGGGATTAATTTGCCTTGAGGTGATTTCAACAGAATGCCTAACCCTGCTCCTCTTGAGTTGGATGTCCCATCTGTGAACAAAGTCTAATATCTAGGGGAATTATTACCTTCAAGATGTTGTACCTCTAGTTCCACCTCAGGTTGTAACGTGGCTCTAAAATCAACTACAAAGTTTGCAAGTGCTTGCGACTTGATTGAACTTCTTGGCTCATAAGATATTTCATAAGTGCTTAACTTGACTGACCATTTTGCCATTCTCCCTGACATTTCAAGGATTCTCTTGATAGGGTAGTTAGTTTTCAAAATAATATAATGCGTTTCAAAGTAATGACACAACTTAGTAGATGCAGTAATTAAGGCAAGCATGAGTTTTTCTAGATGGGAGTACTTGGTTTCCGCATCTAAAAGATATTTACTTACATAATATACGGGACGCTGATCACCTTGATTCTCTTTAACCAGGACGGCACTTACCGCGCTTTCTGATACAGCTAGGTACAAGTACAGGGGTTCACCGGGTTCTGGTTTGGCTAAGAGTGGTGAAGACGTAAGATATATTTTGAGTTTTATGAAAGCCTCTTCATGCGGCTCGGTCCATTGGAATAACTTATTTTTCCTCAAGACGTCATTGAACAATTTACACTTCTCTGAGGACTTAGAAATGAATTTATTCAAGGCCGCTACCCATCCCGTCAATCTCTGCACGCCTTTAATTGTTTTGGGAGACTGTAAGTTGAGGATTGCTTTGATTTGCTTCGGGCTAGCTTCAATTCCTCTCTTAGTTACCATGTAGCCTAGGAAATTTCCAGCTCTAACTCCAAAATTACACTTTGAAGGGTTCAGCTTCATGTTGAATGCTTCCAGGATGTCAAATTCTTTCGCAAGGTGTTGCACATGGTCCTCCATATTTTTGGATTTTACTACCATGTCATCATTGTATACCTCCATCGTCTTGCCAAGATGGTCTTTGAATATTTTGTTCACCAGTCTCTGATAAGTTGCACCTGCATTTTTTAGTCCAAATGGCATAGCAATATAACAATATATACATTCGGGGGTTATAAAGGCAGTGTCTTCCTGATCCAAGGGCTCCATTTGAATTTGCTGATATCCTGAAGAAGCATCCATGAAAGTCAGCACGTCATGGCCAGCCATCTCATCTACTAGAGAATCAATGTGTGGCAAAGGGAATGGATCTTTGGGGCATGCTTTGTTCAAGTCGGTGAAATCTACGCATATACGCCATATCCCATTTTTCTTTTCTACTATCACCACATTAGCGAGCCACCTAGGATATTGTACTTCTCTAATCATCTTATATTTCAGCAGCCTCTCCACTTTTTCCTTGATGATTTGATTAGGTTTTTGAGCGAATTTTCTTCTTTTTTGATGGACTGGCTTGACTGTAGGGTCGATATTCAGTTTGTAAGTTATGATACTCTTGTCTATTCCTGTCATATCTTCATATTTCCAAGCGAAACATAGCCTTCTACTCCTCAGGAACTCAACTAACCCTTTCTCGATTTCAGGAGGTAATTCAGTTCTGACTAAGATTTTGGCTTTAGGGTTGGAAGCATCTACGGGTATTTCTCTTACGTCATACTCTACAACCTCCAAGATGTCCCTGACGCCTTTATTTAATTGCTATGTTGAATGGGAAGCAGAACATGCTTTCATATCCATCTAGTAACATTCTTTGGCAGATTGTTGATCACCTTTTACTTTGATCACACCCCAAGGCGTCGGCATCTTGACACACTGATGGTACGTTGATGGAACTGCCTTCATGCTATGGATCAAAGGTCTCCCCAAGATGACATTATATGTTGACGGACAATTAATTACACAAAACCTTTCCATATAATTCAGTCCTTCGACATAAACTGGCAGTCTGATTTCACCGATTGTTTGCTTTGTTTCCCCACTGAATCCTACTAAAATGGATGAATTTTTCACGACTTCCATGAGAGGGATTGACATTTCTTCTAAGGTACCCTTCATGATTAAGTTGACTGAGCTCCCATTGTCAATCAGAATACGCTTCACCTTACAGTTGGCAATCTGTAAGGTAATAACCAATTCGTCATGATGAGAATCCTGGATGTTTTCCTTATCACCTTGATAAAAAACGATCTGTTGGCACGGGGACAAATCAAGACGTCGTGTTGGTAGTCCTGACTTATCTTCCTTGGAATCTTTAGCATGACGCTTTGCCGCAGAATATGTAGTGCCACAGATGTCTGAACCACCTGTGATGAAGTTGATCACTTTGGTTGCAGGAGGAGGTGAAGGTGGAGTCTCGGCTATGGCTTCTTTTGTCTCGACACGTCCCTTCCTTTTTTCAAGCAGATCCTTAAGAAACCCTTTTGAAAGTAAGTGACTGATCTCTTTCCTCAAGGCGATGTGGCCTAAATCTTCGTGGTAAGCGCACCACTTAGATTTGTCTTTCCAAGATGAAGGTCTGTCAGCTGCTTTTGGCCATCTTGCCTTGCTACCCAAGTTGTCCATTGCGTATAGGAGTCCTGAAACATCAACAAAAAAGCAATAGTCACTAATCTTTGGGTAAGTTGCATCAACTTCATCGTCATCCTCTTCTACAATATTAATTTTAGAAGAGTCAGTTTTAGAGTAGGATTTCCCCCTATTGGATCGATAATAAGAGGAGTCCACCTTTCTATCAGGATTTTTATATGTGGGTGTCTTCTTTGACGCCTTGCCATGAACCATCTCGTCTTCTTCCAACCTGATGAAGCGAACAGATCTCGTTCTAACTTCTTCTAAGCTCTTAGATGGGTACATGACGAAATCTTGGTAGAATGGTGATTCTCTTTTCAGGCCCATCCTGAAGGCTTCCGTTGTCGTTGACACATCAATATGAGGGATGCTTACGGCTTCCTTGTTCAACCTGAACACGTAATCTTTTAGAGTTTCATCAGGCTGCTGTACCACCCTATAAAGGTCACTCATTAGTTTTTCAAATACACGGTTACAAGAAAATTGATTAAGTAAAATATTAAGTAATTGTGAATAAGAAGAGATAGAATTCATAGGCTGATTAGTCAGCTACATCAAGGCGGCACCGGATAAGGTTGACCCAAATCCCCTGCACAGACAAACTTCTTTAAGATGGTAGGGAATGCTAATGATGTCCATCTTCTCTTGGTATAGGACTATATGTTCTGCAGGATCCGCGGTGCCATCATATTGTTTCATTGGAGGTACTTGAAATCTTTTGAGAATTTCCACACCATCTATGGCAGGAACGAAACGTGAATCATGGTGGCTAGTTGGAGATGCTTGGTTGAAAGGTAAGGTGACTCCTGGGACCTTCATAAGGATGTCTTTGATCTGCTGCATTTCTCTTGCTAGGTGTTATCTTCAACATGATTAGTGGCAATAAATAGATTTAAAGGAGTACCAAAAATTAAAACTCCCTATTTGCCCACAGGAGGTGGGGTTGCAAAGGTAAAACAGGTTGATAACGAAATTGGGCCGAATGCAACAGTGGTGCTTTCCGTCTGAACAGTGCTGGCCATTGCGACATTGCCTTGATCACTTCTTGCGCTTGGTCCAGTATCCGGGAAGAGAGTCCTAGGCTGCAGAGGTGAAACTTCAGGCGTGTTGACTGTTGGACCACCTCGCCTTGAGGTTGATATTTCTTGTTGCATTTTATTGATTGAATTGAATATCATTTGATTGGTATACTGTTGTACATCCATCTGATTCTTCAACTGTTGCATCATGGTTGTCATGCCGGTTATAATTTCCACTGAGATTTCAGGCAGCGTCATGGATGAAGAATCTCCCAAGTTGAGGCGTTGGCTTTGAGGCGTCACAACACTGAATCCAGCAGTTGAAAGATTACTAGAAGTCACGGGCAAGTTGGATGTACTGGTTCTTGCCCCACTTGTGATAATGGGTGTAGACATTGCAGAAGTAGGATTGCTCATCTTGATTGAAATCTAAAAAAATCAAAAGTTTCCACAGACGGCGCCAAATTGTTTTGGACAATTTTCAACAAGGTGAATGTATTTGGAAGAAACTTCGGGTACAAATGGAATATAATTCACTATCAAGATAGAAACAAGGATGTAACGAGAAAAACCTTTGAACAATCGTTCGTCGAAAAAAACTTCGGGAGGCTTTAGGAAAAGCCTACCTTAACCAAAAATGTAATCTTATTGATCTTAGCGTTCTTCAAGTACAAAGTGCAAAAAGAGTGTGGTGTAACTTGTGTACAGGTGCTTTACTATAAATGATTTATATACAAAATGTGTAACCGAAATAACAACATAAATGATATCCCCACTTATGCATAACCTGGTTCTTGAAGAATAAAAAAATATACAATAACCAACTCAAAGCATTAATTTAAAATGCTGTTCCAAGATGTTACTCCAATTTAATTAAGTTCCTTAGATTTCAGGCCAAATTGTCTTAAATCGAGTGGAAAGTATGAAAAGTATTTTGGGACCGTGGGAGTAGCACCATTAGTTCGCAGTTGATCGACTAACAGTTACTCAGGTTTCCAGTCACTCATTACGAGCGTGAACAACAAACGCCTCTTCATCTCCACGTGTGACGCACACACACGAAGAACACATTTTGATTGCGGCTACCCATTACCCAAACGATTTCATTAAACTTTCCCAAGAAACTGTTTTGTTCAATCTTTCCATTTTTTCTCCCCAACTACTTTCTTGGAAAAATCCCAATTTTCCTATATCCTCCTTGATTATCACCCCTCAATCGTGAATAAGTCTTTACACCCAACCAACTTCAAGACCTTCACATTACAAACGGTCAGCTTAATCAAACTCTCTTCTCTAATTAAATTCAGTCAATTTTACTGATTTTGATTCTGATTTCATACACCCTTTTGATCATTTGAGCTGTTGACTTATGTGATTGTTTATGTCAATTTTGTCCCAATTTAGGTAAAAAAATATATTGAGAAATTAGAAATCTTTAATTAATTTTCGACATGCCCATTTGATGTTTGTGAGTAATTACTCAAGTTAGACTTTGTAACTAGTGGGGTTCGTTTTCTTCCCTCTTTTATGGCTTATCTTCAATGCTCTCATTTGCTTTCCCACTCTTATACTGTGTGTATGTGTGTGTGTGTGTGTGTGTGTGTGTGTGTGTGTGTGTGTGAATAATTTAATATGGAACTCTTTTATTTTTCAGGATTATGAACCGACACAAATCTTTTACAGGGGAAACAGTTTAAACATGATTGGAAAAGGGATTAAATTGCTTGTAGAATCTTAGTTTTGGTGTTGGGAACTGATGAGAAGAATGAGTAGGTCAAGGAAGTTTGTAAACCAGTGTGAGGGGGGTGGTGCTGGTGGATCATTTGGTAACCCGAGCTTTGGTGGTTTATCAGGTCTTCTTGATAATGAAATTTCTCAGCTTACCAAGTTTACTTCTGTACCCAATGAGCACTTGAGCAGAGTTTTGCCTGGAAGTGGGAAGTCGAAATTACAGGTTTCCCCGGTCCAAATGTTGGTAGGTCGAGAAGGTAACTATTCGGGGAGGGGTAGATTTTCGTCTGCGGATTGTTGTCATATCATGAGCCGCTATTTGCCTGTAAAAGGTCCAAATGTGATTGATAGGATGACAAGCTGTGCTTATGTTTCACAATTTTCAGCTGATGGTTCTCTCTTTGTTGCTGGATTTCAGGTATTGTGTTTAGCAACAATTGATAGTGTTTCTAGGTGTGAACATACGTTTAATTTTGGTTTCAATGGAAGATGAATTGTATGTACAAGCATCTCCAAGTTCAATTTACCTATTTCCTGGCTTTGCTGTTCTTTATCCAAACAGGAAAGTGATATCAAGATATATAATGTTGAAAAAGACTGGAAAGTTCAGAAGAGCATTCGTGCCCAAAGCTTGCGGTGGACAATTACAGACACATCTCTTTCACCGGACCAGCGATTCCTTGTAAGTTTGTGACATTATGTTAAACAAAAAATGATTGATAATAGACAGTCTGGGTGCAAATGTTGTTGTTATTCGATTTAAGTGGATCCAAATTTTAACATTTTCTTGAGAATAGATGGAAGGATTTTCCCGCATTATTTGATATACTACGATTGAACCCGTTATCTTCTGTGTCTTGTCTGCTTAACAAAAATCGAAGTTGTTTCATGCATGGGAATCATTCCTTGCTTGAATCTTACCAAGACCACAATGTTTTACAATAATTTTACACTGGAGATATTAATAATCTGTAAAAAAGAAAGTGGACTTAGATAAAACATAAAAGTTAGTGATTTGCTGCATGAACTTCTGAAGTTTCTGACCCTACAAATAGATGTTGGAGAAAATACGAGAATTGGAAAGAGTTGAAAGAATTCAAGGGATAAAGTCATCATAAATATTTTTTTTACAAACTGGGTTTATGCTTGTGATTTTTCAGTATGAGTGGTTTGTGCACCAAACATCCAAGGCTTGCCTGCGATTCACCACATTTAACAGATACAGGTTGTTCCACAAGATCATCAATTCCACATGATGGAGATAATCAATCTCTGGTTTCATTCTATTGATTTATATTTTATTTTTTCTGTGTGAAATCTAAGATTTTTAGTTTCAATGTTCACTCATTATACTTAACAGTGGAGAGTATCAAGTATTTCCATTCTCATGTTAGATCGTGTTATTAGTTTGCAAGCACTTGACTGACTTGTGAATCCTGGATATATGCTGTCATATGTTCTTTTAACTACATAGATGCTCATTACATGTGTCCATCTTTCTATCCTGTCTTCCTTTTTTGGTCTATTGTCTTCAGTTTTTGCTTTTAAAATCGTGTTACCTGTAACATTTATAAGGTCCCCCCCCATTTTCTTTCCAATCCGGAGGGAAAGACGCTTGAACATAGTTTCGTGTTTATCATATTATTCTAATTCGTTTTCATTTCATGCTTGCAGGTTTATTCCAGTATGTCCCCTGTTGTTCACATTGTAAACATTGGATCGGCAGTGACCGAGTCTGTTGCAAATGTTACAGTATGTTTTCGTAATGTTGTTCCTGTTAAGTTGGTATCTTATGTTCAATATGTAGAGCTGTAAATAGAAATGATAACTCATCCTTTTGGTCTGGTCAAGTCTCCTGAGGTTGTTTTCATTTTGTTGTTGGTGTCATCTTTCACTGTTTGGACTATGTGATGTAGCATGGCACAGAAGATGAGGGCAAGACCAAGCAAGCAGCAGCAGGCGGACAAACTTTTGGCATGGCCATGCAATTTTCATGGCGCGTCCGTGCCAAAAGTTTGGCCGCCTGCTGCTGCTTGCTTGGTTCTGGCCCTCATCTTCCGTGCCATGCTACATCACTATGCCTTATCCTTGTGATTTTGGGGGCATTTTGCTAGTCTTATTGCATCTTCACCCCAGGCTCTTATCCATGTTTTGATCATACTGATGAGCAGAAACATAGTAAAATTTTAACATTACAGGTGGCAATAAAACATTATTTTTTTTCTGATTTACCCCCTTTCTCTACTTCTGTAGACCGAGTTTAAGTAAAACTCATTAGTCACTACAGTATATTTGAATGTTTATCATACTGATGAGCAGAAACGTAGTAAAATTTCCCTTCCTAACATTACATGCAGCAATAAAACATTTTTTACTGGTTTACCCCCCTTCTCTACGTCTGTAGCAGGGGCGGACACAAGAAGGGAGATGGGGGTGGAAGTGAACCCCACAATTTCTGTCAACAGTTAAAAAAAACCAAGTGCACCACCCTTATCAGCTTCAACTCATCCCACAAAAAAAATAACAGATACTGAAAAAAAAAAGAAAATATAAAAAGACAAGGACAGAAACAAAAAAACGAAACAGGGAAAGGAAAAAAAATAAACGATCCAGCAGATACCACGAACCACCCCTCCACGCTCCTTCGGCCCAACTCCGGCCGAAAACCACAGCCAGCCATCTCCACCACCTTCGATCTTACACATACACACTCACTCTTATAGTAAGTTTCAATTTTGGGATTTTAATTTAGGGCTTTATTGTTAGGGTTTTTATTGTTGAATAATTTGAGATTTTTGATTTAGGGTTTTGAAATGAGATTTCAATTTTGATTTGATTTGATTTATGGTTCATAGTAAGAATTATTATGATGGGACAAGTAATATGAGGGGTGAATTTGTGTTGTGTCTTTAAAGTTTGCTATTGAGGATGTATTTGATGATTGGAGTTTGAGTTTTGTGAAACATCAGGTACAAGGGTGTGATGGGGCAAGTAATACGAGCGGTGAATTTCGTGGTTTGAGAACTTTGATTATGAAATAAAATCCGTTTGCATATTATGTTCATTGTTTAGGGTGAATTTGGTGGTTACAAATGATGATATAATTAAACGTTTTCATAGTATGAAAACGAGTAAGGAACAAATTTAGTATGTTATTTTTTTCTTTTAATCGATGTAGGTAGTTATGTAAAAGAAACTAATTTCGAAGCTTTTGTGAACCCCCTTGATTTTGGGTCTGGATCCGCCCTTGGTCTGTAGAAGACCGAGGATAAGTAAAAGTCTGCTTAACATGATGAGTGACTTTTAATGCATTGTGAGCTTGCTTTTATATACATTTGTTAACATAGAGCTGCCATGAGAGTGTTGCTTTTAGTATCCATATGTCTATTCACCTTACCATTTTTATTTTGCACATTGAGAAGCAGTTATCCAAGTCATTGCTGCAAACTTTTTTATTGTCCGTTTCTTCTTTTTGAAAGAGATTAGATGTGGGCTGCTTGAAATCTATTATATTCTCCATGTGAATTTTTTTTTTGTTCTTTGAATAGTGTTTTACTTGAAAATTTTGTCTTTATAGGAACTTCACGATGGTTTGGATTTTTCTGGTGAGGGTAATGGGAATGAGGATGACTACTCTTTTGGGATCTTCTCTGTGAAGTTTTCAACTGATGGGAGAGAGCTTGTGGCTGCTAGTAGTGATGATTCAATCTACATTTATGATCTTGCAACAAATAAGCTAAACCTTCGTATTGCAGCTCACACGGTATTATATTTTTTTTATGCAGTTACGCATATCAAATATTCTTCTATCTGTTGTGTTGTTTAAGATTTTAAGGTTTTGAATTTGGTTCCACTTTGTAAAGATAGATTCTCTGCCTCCTAGAATCGACTTCCAAGCACAAAAGTCATCACCAAGGCAGTGGTGTTGGTTTTTGTTATAATTGAGTAATGCTAGTTGTAAAGTTACGTGATATTGATGCAATTTCTGGTACAAAGACAGTTCCCATTGTAATGTAGAAGTCCTATGAAGCATAGATAGTTTAAAATGGCTGCTGTACCCATATTGAATACGTCTCGGATACGATACTCGTGTGCCCGTGGCATACTTTCGAATACGTGTTGGATACCTATTATTTCAACCCGGGTAGCTGATGTAAAACGCAGCGGAATAGATAATCAAGAATTACCTAAACCAATTTTTCTGCAAGGAATCGCAATTCTTTAAAACAATAACCTCCTAAAAGATTATTCTGCAAGCCAAATTAATGACTTAGATAAACACACAAGGTGTAGGATTTTGCATACTAGCAAAGAAATCAATTGATAAAAAGATCTATTACAAAATCCCTAGTAATCTATTTATACTCGCAAATCCTGATAAATAAAGGAAAAGAAATAAAGAAAACCTAATCAATAAAGGAAAAGAAATAAAATCCTAATGACTTATTTAAAACCCTATAGACTAAAATACCCCTCGTCTAGAAATACTAAAAGAAATAATAACGATAATAATAATACGAGACGAATACTAATTAAATAAAATCAACAAAACAAATCCTGTAGCTTTTTATGAAGCTTCACGTCAGTGCAAATCTCTTGAGGCGGCCGCCTGTCTTCCATCTTCCAATGAGGCTGGCACCTCTCCAGCAGCAACTTCATGCAATTCCAGTTCTCTTGATGCGGCTGCCTGGCTAGCTCCCCCACTTTAAAAGAACTCGTCCCCATGTTCATATTCGAGGTCTGAAAAGTTTCATCCCATTTAAAAAGATACTTTGAATAAATCAAAGTTTTCGTGCCATTTGATGTAGGACAATTTATTCTGGATACAAAAATATGCCTTCGTCAATTTCATATGGAACGGACAACTCCTTTTTCAAGTCAGTCTTACACATACCATCAACTTCACCATATTCCTTCACGTCAATATCGCTAAATTCTTTCTCTATTACAAGTAACCTTCTTCGAACCACAAAAACTAGTTTCTCGTAAAGGGGATAAATGAAAACGAACCCCATATTTTTTTAAGCTTAGAAAATTATCCCATCCCTTATGCACAACATTAAGGTCAAATTGCCAAGGTCTGCCCAACAATACATGGCATGCGTTCATATCAACAACATCACGCAAAACCTCATCCGTATATTTACCAATAGAGAAAGGAAGAAGACATTGCTCGTGTACCTTAATATTGCCGACGTTGTTAATCAACCTAATGGAGTAAGGTGAAGGATGTTTGCGTACCTCGAGCTTCAGCTTTTCCACCAATCCACGCGCCACTAGGTTCTCACTACTCCCGCTATCAACCATGATTGTAGTATCAAAATTGTGAACCTTCCATTTGGTGCGAAAAATATCATGACTCTCCAAAATGTCCTCTTCCATAGGTGTAGTCAACATAAGTTTGCGAACCACATAAGACCCATGTTTATTTCTCTTCCATTAGCGTTCATCCCTGCTTCAATATTTGGATCACCCCTCAGATCTTCACAATCCTTGCGATCTTCTTTCTCATCACTCTTCGTTATTCTCCCTATCCACCGTATTAATCATTTCAGATAAAGTGATACAAAGAGCGCATACCTTTATAAATTATCAGAAATTTTATGTACCGAATCTAAGAGTATTCCATAATGTATACGAATTACTTGAGTTCAATTTTTTGACTTTTTTATTATATAATTATGTCCCATGCATCGCGAGAGTCAATCTAGTATTCATTAACATGCTGCGTTCAGTGAGTCGGATCAAAAAATTTGGGCACACAAATTAAGAAAAAGTAAGATAGATAAATAAGGAGGTGTTTATTAGTATATAAATTAAATTACCAGAGACGAGCAAGTAAGTGACCATGCATGAGTGTAAAAGCAAAGTGAGAGAATCGACTTGAAATAGTAAAAGATTCTTCGCTCATTTTTGATAGAATTCACATTCTTGATCGAAAAGGTAAGTCCACACACACTTGTTTTTAAAACACAAGTCACACTTTTGTCGTAACTCACATTGTTGATACGATTTAAAACGTGACAAGGATTTTTCCTAAGATGTCTAAACTATTTTGATAACACACCTATATTTTCTTTCATAAGAAAACCTAAGTCTAAATTGATACCAAGATTCAAAGAGAAAAGGGCAGATTACAAAACATGAAGATGTTACAACACCCCTCTCTTCCGTGCGCTACTTTCGCACTTTGTTTTGATTTGGATGACTTATGGCTTTAGTTAATTTAAAATTTGAGTTTTTTTTCACTTATAAGTCATTCTCATAAGTAAGGTAAAAGTAGTTATATTTCTTCAAAATTATAAATGCTTTTCACCATTATTTATAAAGGAATAGACTACAATCTACATATTGTTTATTTTCTTTGTTCCAATACTTATTCAATCAATTTAATTTTTAACAATTTTATTATTATCAAAATAATATTAAAAATAAATTATTTATTTTTACTCATTTTTATATATTATTTTATAAACATAAATAAAATAAAAAATAAAAATATACAACAACAACAACAACAAAGCCTTAGTCCCAAAATAATTTGGGGTCGGCTAACATGAATCCTCATATGTCATCGTGAAAAAAAAAATAATAATAATAAAAATAAAATTAAAAAATAAATAAATAAATAAATAAAATAAATAAATAAATAAATAAAAATAAACAAATAAATAAATAAACATCCAAAAAAAAAATAATAAAATAAAAAAATAATAATCAACCCCAGACGTGTGGATTTTCGCCCTCCACTCCGCCTCTTCAACACCATACTTTCATCCCGGCTCCAAGTAAACTCGTATCATTTTCAATTACTCTAATTCAAGTTTGTTTGGGTCTTCCCCTACCCTCGCCATTTTATCATTTCTCCCACTGTTAGGCCTCCTAACCGTGCATCACTCGGTCTCCTTCTCACATGTCCAAACCACCCAGACGATTTTCCCTCATTTTATTTCTCGATGGGCGCAACTCCTACTTTACCTACGATCACCTCATTCCCCAATCGATCCTTTCTTGTATGACTGCACATCCATCGAAGCATACGCATCTCCGCCACATTCATCTTATGCACGTGACACTGTTTCACGGCCCAACATTCGGTGCCGTAAAGCAATGCCGGCCTAATTGCCGTGCGGTAGAATTTTCCCTTTAATCTATTGGGCATGCCACGATCACATAGAAACCCTGTGGCACTCTTCCACTTCAACCAACCTGCTCTAATCCTATGAGCCACATCTCCATCTAATTCTCCATCCTTTTGAATAATGGATCCAAGATAGCGAAAAAACTCAGAAGCTTGGATAATATTTCCATCAAATGTGACCGCCCCTGCCTCCCTACTTCCCACTCTGCTAATCTTACACTCCAAATATTCGCCTTGCTTCGCTTGTCGAAAACCTCGAGATTCCAAGTGTGTCTCATGACTCCAATTTACTTTCAACACCCTCTCTTGTCTCATCAATCAAGACAATATCATCTGCGAGCAAAGATACACTTTGGTATATCATCTTGGACTGACCTCGTCAGTTCGTCCATTATCAAAGCAAAAAGAAAGAGGCTAAGTGCGGAACCTTGATGCACTCCAATCTTTATAGGGAACTCTTCAGTCTTCCCAACACTAGTCTGTACACAAGTACTAACTCCATTATACATGTCCTTGATAATATCAATATTTTTCTTTGAAACACCCTTCTTTGCTAATGCCCACCAAAGTACCTCTCTTGGCACTTTATCATACGCCTTCTCCAAATCAATGAAAACCATATGCAAATCTTTCTTTTGATCCCGATATTTCTCCATGGTTTGTCTCATAAGATATATTGCCTCCATAGTCGATCTTCCTGGCATAAACCCAAATTGGTTATCCGAAATATCCACAATTTTTCTCAGCCTTTGTGCAATCACTCTTTCCCAAAGTTTCATAGTATGGCTCATTAGTTTGATCCCCCGATAGTTGGCACAATCTTGGACATCACCTTTATTCTTATACAAAGGGATCAGAGTACTCTTCCGCCACTCCAATGGCATTGTGTTAACTCTCCATATCTTGTTAAATAGCGTTGTTAACCAATCTACTCTCCTCTTCCCGAAACATCTCCAAACCTCAATTGGTATACCATCCGGTCCAACGCTTTCTTCAATCTCATCTTTTTCATTGCCATTTCCACTTCACTCTTTCGAATTCTCCGCATAAAATCTCGATTAACCATACTCGAAGAGATATTTAAATCTCCAACATCCTGCTCTTGATCGCCATTGAACAAGTTATCAAAGTACGAACTCCATCTATCTTTTATCTCTTTATCCCCGACTAAAACTCTTTGGTCTACATCCTTCACACATTTAACTGTCCCAATATCTCGTGTCCTCTTATCCCTCATACGAGCGAGTCTGTAGATGTCCTTTTCCTCTTCTTTTGTATCCAACTTATCATAAAGTTTCTGATTCACCTTTGCTCTTGCGTCTCTTACTGCTTTCTTAGCATCTCTTCTAGCTTCCTTATACTTCTCATAGTTCTCGTCGCTCCTACATTTCCCCAATAATTTGTAGCATTCTCGCTTGCCCTTTATTGCCTGTTTTACTTTCTCGTTCCACCATGATGTGTCCTTACTTGGTGGCCCATTTCCTCTAGATTCTCTAAGGACTTCTTTCGCCACCTCCTTTATGGTATGTACCATCTTAGTCCAAGTCGAATCTATATCCATATCCTCCATATTATCCGACCAAATACCGGTATCGACCATCTTAGCTACAAATTTCGGTTGATTCTCCCCTTGAAGTCTCCACCACTTGATTCTAGGATCTACCTGTGATTTTCTCTTCCTCGAAATTCTCTTACTTCGAAAATCAAGTACCACCAGTCTATGTTGAGTTGCTGTGCTCTCACCCGGAACAACCTTGCAATCTGTATAACTCTTTCTACAAGTATTTCTTACTAAGAAGAAGTCAATCTGACTCGCATTACCTCCACTCCTATAGGACACCAAGTGAGATTCTCTCTTCTTGAACCAAGTGTTCATTATACTCAAGTCATAAGCCAATGCAAAGTCCAGGATACTATTTCCTGCTTCATTCCTCTCTCCAAAACCAAAACCTCCATATATGCTCTCAAAGCCATGTCGACTAGACCCCACATGCCAGTTCAGATCACTACCAATCACTAATTTCTCACCACTAGGTACTCGTTGCACTACCTCCTCCAAATCTTTCCAGAACACTTGTTTAATAGATGCATCCAACCCTACTTGTGGTGCATAGGCGGAAATAATAGTTATAATCTCATCGCGTATCACCAGTTTAATGCCCATAATTCGATCACTCTTCCTGTACACTTCCACCACATCATTAATATACTCCTTATCAATAATGATACCTACTCCATTTCTACCCTTATCCTTTCCTGAGTACCAAAGCTTAAAACCCCAAGGCGATATTTCTTTTGCTTTCTCTCCAACCCACTTAGTTTCCTGTAAACACATTATGTGAATCTTCCTCCTCATCATAACTTCCACCACCTCTGCTGATCTCCTTGTCAATGATCCAATGTTCCAAGTTTCAAAGCGCATCCCACTACCCTTACACCTACCATGGACTAGCTTCTTTACCCGCACTCGTCCGCAATGCGGAACCCCTTGCATACTTATCACTACACCCAGGTCTTTGAAGTGTAGCGCACCCTTCCATAATTGACACCACCCCCGGGCGAAGAGATGGCGCGTCGCTTCCGGGCGACGACCTAGCAACCTTTGCATACTTATCACTACACCCAGGTCTTTGAAGTGTAGCGCGTCGCTGCTGAGGAAACGCCCCAACGATATTCATATTCCGATTCATGTCATGTTAATGTGACAAAATTTTTACGCTGGCTGTCACATGCCTACCGCAACCCTCGCCTTTTATCCTGACTTGGGACAGGCAAGGATAAATCCTTGGTGGGTTTACTCGCAAATCCTGATAAATAAAGAAAAAGAAATAAAGAAAACCTAATCAATAAAGGAAAAGAAATAAAACCCTAATGACTTATTTAAAAGCCTATATAGACTAAAATACCCCTCGTCTAGAAATACTAAAAGAAATAATAACGATAATAATAATACGAGACGAATACTAATTAAATAAAATCAACAAAACAAATCCTGTAGCTTTTTTTGAAGCTTCACGTCCGTGCGAATCTCTTGAGGTGGCCGCATGTCTTCCAACGAGGCTGGCGCCTCTCCAGCAGCAACTTCATGCAATTCCAGTTCTCTTGATGCGGTCGCCTGGCTCCCAAGGAGGCTGGCGCCTCGCCAGCAGAAACTTCATTGCTGTTGAGACTTGACCCATCGATCCATGTGCTACATCAGTGGCCCTTGGATACATGGGCGATACACCTTGGATACTTTGACCGTGAGTATAAACTCTAGTCTTGCTAAAAGATGGGGGTTTCTTGTAATTTGATCCTAGACGGAATATGGAAGTGTAAAAGAAACTAAAGGAATAAGTTGATGTGAAAATTTTCTTGCTTACAGAAAGGTGTAAAGTTTATCCGCTTCCATTGTTCTTTCTAATGTACCCATGATCTAGATAATACAGTAGCTAGTAAAAAATCATCTAAAGATTATGATATACATTTACATATATACATATATAGCCATATTCATATCCTATATATTATGATAGGAGAGGATCTTACACTGATATGAGATTCATTTATAGCTTTTTGCACCCCAAAAACTACTATGTGCACACTGTTTTAGGATTTTTACACTCTTAAGACATGTTTGAAAAAGCCTGTAGGAATATGAAGAGCAAGTGAGGTGCATATCAAGTTGAAGTAAACGCTATAACTCTTGATTATGGTGCAACTACTCAGTTTTGGGTCATACTGTGCGTGTGTGGGGGGGGGGGGGTCAAGTGCTTATACAGTTTATTTAGTTATCTGTTAAACCTTAGAATATGTTCTTGTTAGTTCTGAATCAGTAAATATTCTTCTTCGAGCTATGTTATTTGTAAGTACACCCTCCGCCCCATTTATATTGGCCACGCTGAATATTTCGGTCAACACAAGTGAACTTTAACTAAACATTAATGTTAATTTAATCATCTTAATGAAATTCAAAAAAATGTTATTAATAAAATACTTGGTGCTTTATTGATAACAATTTTTAGAAAATTCATAAGGATGATTAGATTGACATTAATGTGTCAATGTTCACTTGTGTTGACCAAAAAATTCAAATGTTGCCAATATAAATGGGACAGAGGGAGTAATATTTTCCTCTCTTTTCCCTCATTTACGTTATTTATTTGTCCAATTTCTATGTAGTCATGTTCGAAGTACTTAATCTGGTTTGCTTTTTTTGTTGCAGTCTGATGTTAATGCTGTATCTTTTGCTGATGAAACTGGTCATCTTCTGTATTCTGGCAGTGATGATAACCTGTGTAAGGTAAGACTGTCTCATCGGACCCCTAAGAGAACCAAAACAAACCTTTTCTGCATTATTTGTTTTTGAAAAATTCACGTGTCATACTAAACTTCATGAATAGTTACTGGCACCGTCATTATTCTTATTCTGGACTGTTCATTTGATGTGAAGCTGGACTTCTGTTAGTTTAAAGAGTCTCTTTCAGAAAATTATGTTAGAATCTTTTGTAGTTCTTATCAAATGTTGTTCACTTAAGATTTTCTTTATGTAAAATGAATGAGCTCTATAGAAGCATACTGCATTTTTTTCCCGTTGCAAAAAATCAGGGAACCAACTTAGTAAATTGTGGATTAATGCCTGCTTGATAATGGACAATCTAATGTGTTACTTTAGGTGTGGGACAGGCGTTGCCTTGGTAGAGGACAAGCAGCTGGGGTCCTGAATGGGCATTTAGAGGGTATTACGTTCATTGACAGTCGTGGAGATGGTCGTTATTTTATCTCAAATGGAAAAGACCAAGCCATTAAACTTTGGGATATTCGGAAGATGTCTTCGAATGTTACGTGGTACGTCTGATTTTTTTAATCCATTAGTTTAGAATCGCAGTAGGAAAATTGATGTTATTGTTGTTCAAATATAGTGTCTGCTTAGGCCTCAAGAGTAATCAATACAGTTCAATACTCATTTTTGTCATCTTTAATACAGCAATGTCCCTAGAACTTACGAGTGGGATTATAGATGGATGGAGTACCCAGAGCATTTAAAAAGACGGAAACATCCAAATGATCAATCATTGACAACATATCAAGGTCATTCAGTTCTCCGCACCCTAATACGATGTTACTTCTCCCCAGCATACAGGTACTTAGTGGAACTCTTTTTACCTTTTCCCATCCGCTGATTTTTTTAATGTGTTTGCCTCATATCATACTACATACTCCCTCCATCCCACTACAAACTACACACTTTGCCATTTAGGGCGTCCCACTACAAACTACACACTTTCAAAAATGGAAATGTTATACTAGTAATATTTTTTATTCAATGAGACCCACTTGTCATACTCACAACAACTATCCAATTAATATTTTCTACCCCTGGGTTCGAACCTTGGCGAACAGCCTCTTGCCAATTGTCAGGGGAAGGCTCTAGCAAATGGTTCCCTCTCCCAACCCCCGCTTGACGGGGAGCGCTTGGCGCACCGGGGTTTGCAAAAAAAAAAATAAAAAAATAAAAAAATGAGACCCACATGTCATACTCACAACAACTATCCAATTAATATTTTCTACCCACTTTCTTTCCTACCTTACTTTTCATACTAATACTTTTTCTTAATTCCCGTGCCCAATAGTAAGTGTGTAGTTGTAGTGGGACGGAGAGAGTATATCTTTCCATTTGGCGCGCTTTGACTATTAGACGAGAATGTACCTTCAGGCTTTATATGTTCTTGGTGTGTGCTTGGTCTGGATTTTAGATTGCTACATTTGCATGATCATATGGAGAAATGTTGTGACAGAAAAGTCTATTGTCAGATTTGTTTAAAGTTACAATTTTAACCCCTTGATATATGTTTTACAGCACTGGTCAAAAGTACATCTACACTGGATCTGCTGATTCTTCTATTTATATCTATGATCTGGTATGTATTTGATATCTTAGACTGACAAGATTCTATTTTTTTTTTCTGTTGACATTTCAAGCATTACCTTTAATGAACCGTTGGTTGATTAATCCTTGTATAGGCGAGCGGAGGTGTAGTTGCTAAACTTGATTACCACGAGCAAATTGTAAGAGACTGTAGTTGGCATCCTTTTCTCCCTATGCTTGGTAGCTCTTCATGGGATGCTGTCATTGCTAGTTGGGAATTCCCTGGCAGTAGTGAAAATCCAGTTCCGGTGAAGAAAAACAGGAGGAGAAGAAGAATGATTTACATTTGAACTTGTCCTCTTGGTTCTTCTTATTTGTGGTAGACTAATAAATCCGGAATGATGGTGTGGGTCCCAGTCTCACAACCGTTCAAGAGTTGATTCTCGAGTGATCTGAGTCAGTGGGGAGGCAGATTTTAGTCTGCTCTGTTGGGACTACTGCATTGTTTCAGGAACCGGGGCATGTAATATTGGAGTATTGTTTTTGTTTGGGAGACAAATAGTAGTTAATTATAGCAAGTGTATGTATATTCTGTCTGAGATACTATGTATGTAAAAGTTTTGTTCTTGAATTCCATATAAAACAATTTGTTGTTTCTTCTGTAGGGTTGTTTTTTGTACACTTTAAAAATTTAAGTCAATTTGATTGCATCTTGATCAAATATTTGTAAAATTACGATTTGTTATCACTTGAAGAAAAAGGAACAGTTGGATGAATATTTTTACATGATCGAGATGGACGGATGAGATGCCCGATTGACTGTCAAGTGGAATAGGAGGAAATCAAAATCCACATAAATAATGCCCCCCTTACAATACAAATGATATTCTGAATATAGTTGAGGGAGGCAGCTCTTTGCTTTATCACTGCGTTTGTGCACCGCAACCCTCAAAGCGCCATCTGCATTCTCTCTCTCTCTCTCTCAACAGAACATACTACAACAATGGCGTCACCGACAGCTAGGGTTACATTTCGCGTTATACTGGCCATTTTGATTATACTCGTCGTCTTCTACGTTGGCCGCCCTCTCTACTGGAAAGTCTCCGCCACCATCCACGACATCCGTCACAACAAACAAACCGTCTCCGGAGGTCCTTTTTCTTCCTCTCTCTCTCTCTCTACATCAATTCTTATTTGCACAATTCGATTCGGATCTAATTTCAAATTTGTGTTTTTACTTTGATTCAGGCATTTCACAGATTGTTTACGAAGCTCAGAAAACCGTCGGATGGTTCCACGATGATTCAGATTCAGGTGTTCGCGAAACCAATCATAGTGCAAGGAGGATGCTTCGCCAGGTTTTGTGAATGCTTTTTTCTTCTTCATTATAAAGTCCTGGTTCATGATTAGGATTTTGAAAAATGATCACGGTGGTGTAGATGTTAAATGTTGTAAACAAGCTTTGTAGATGCACTTCTTATAATTCATAATAAAGGAAAGTTATTATAATTGTTGCTTATCGGATGAATTCGAGCAATTTGGATTTGTTTTTGACATTTGATGATATGAATGTAAGGCTGCTTGATTTCTACTGTAGCTTTTAGTATGGCAGGAAATTTTGATTTTACAAGCCTAATTGGTGCAATAGCTTTTGTGTTTTCCTTTATCAAAAATGTAGTAATTGCTTTACAGATTCGGTGCTTTTTTTGGTACGAAAGAATCACAACTCCTTCAATGCCAATTTCAATAGATTCGATTAGATGACTCTAAGGAAGTTCTACATGAGTAATTCTTTGCTTTGGAGAGCTGAAGTCCAAGTGAAACATCCTAAGAATCACTGCCATGGGCAAGATAGTATTTTTTTTCTTCTTCTTCCAGAAATCCCAACACAAATCAATTAGTTTGGTGTTTCGACGTACAAATACAAATATTTGGAGAGCTGAAATCCTAGTGGATTCTCCAAAGAATCTTGAATCTAGGACCTAACACGACCACATCTAGGCCCCTCCGCTTGGACTCCCTGGCGTGCCTACAAATTGTTCTGCCATTGTGTACCCGAATTGAAAATCTTTCTTGGAATTCTTATAGCTCCTTGAAGCAAAATTACCAAGGTAAGTGGATGGACTTATTTTCATGATGTTCATTCAGAATAATTTCTTGATTGGTCCACTCACATCCCAAACTTGCAAACCAAATCTGAGTTTTTGAACTGTTTGGTACATGTGAGAACCCTGCTGTCTTTAGACTAGACTACCACAACCTAGGGCCTAACAATAAACCTCTGCAGGCCCCTCTATCCGGCTCCCTGCTGCGGCGACTATGGTCACATACTCACATCCAAGTAATAGATGCCGTACTATAGATCTTCTTGTCTAGCTTGAGTCGGGGTTCTTTCACTGCCTGCAAATAGTAAATCTTTCTTGGAGTTCATTTAGCTCCATGAGGAACATTCTAAAAGCAAATAAATGGTTTCAATTGGGGCAGACGAATGATGCACAAACCTAGACAACCTTTGACTAGCTAGGTTTTGCCCATTGCCACGTCTTTCTGTATTGTTTTTTCAAAGTGTTTTCGAGCAATTCTATTTCGTACTCCATCCTTAAATGAATGTCAAATTCACTTTGATGGACATTTGAGAAGAGCTTAGAGTTAAGCTTTTTTAGTAACATACGTAGATAAAAACCCTTAATGATCTCACCATATTGCATCATGAGTGTATGTGTGAATTGGAACTTGTTGGTTCATGGGGAGGGTTTAGTAACTTCTCCAAATATTGGATATTCCTTTTAGAACCTTTTTATTTAAATGAATACTCCCTCCGTCTCAAAATTTGTGGTCAAAGTTCAACAAAAAAGTCAAATGGGACAAACATTTTGGGACGGAGGGAGTACTATTTATTTAGGGACAGAGTATCATTTACTGCTAATTTTGGATATGTATGAACCTATATTGGCAAAATGAAGGGTCTCCCTGCGGGAAAAAAAGGGACACATGCGGAATGATAGTCCCTTTTTCCATTCGAATAAGATCATAAACATAGAAAATAACGACCTTGTGTTACAAATTCGAAATACCGTTCAATTTTTTTTATTTTTTTTTAAAGATGTTAGATTGATTATCAGTATAAGACGGATGGAGTATATTATTTGGAGAAAGTTACTAAATTATCTAGCATCAAACAATTGATTTTAATATACGCATACTAAAGATGCGTGAAATCCATCTTCCTCAAATATCTCTCGTTAAAATAGGACATGAAAATATACACACACTACTAAAGATGCTTGAAATCCAACTTCCTTAAATGAAGTTAAAATTGGACATGGAACATTATCTTCTTGATCTTTTGTTGTTTGATATGTTTGTCAATCACAATAAATAAGCATATAATTTTTAATGTCAAATTGCATTTTGGTGCGCCAAACTTTCAATAAAATCCCAATTAGGAATCTAAACTACAGTATGTTTCACATAAAGTCCTAATTGATCCTTCTCTGTTTTTACCAGAACTAAGATTGATTTAAGTTTTCATTCATTGAACATCGTACTCCCTCCGTCGCGGAATCATCTCAATGACAGAAACTCTCTATATATACACACATAGATACACTTGAAACTTCCTCATATATGCCATAATCAACACCATTGCTCTTCGTAACTTCAGTTGCTATCTCTGAATAACAAGACTTCTACCATCTTTAACTTAGAGGTTAACCTCAGTTTTAGCAATTTGGCAGCTAAACTCTTATTGAGTTAAATACTCCCTCTGTCCCTAAATCAATGTCGAAAAAGGTTTAAAAATTGCTCTTGATCAAGAGCAATTTTGAAACTTTTTTTGACATTCATTAGGGACGGAGGGAGTATAAAATTTCCAGAAGCACAATATGGTGTTACTGGGAAGGTGTAGGTAGTAGCATAGCATCCATGGAATTTAAGGGAAGGTAGTAAGAGGTAGTACTAGAGAAGAAAGGGAGATTGCCTCTCTAACCAAAAGGGGTCCGATAGAGTGAGCGCGCTCTGACAAGCGACAACAGTATAAACATATGTCACTGGATGTGGCTAAACAGTAAGTACCCTCTAAAAGCAGTTCACAAGTTATAAAATTGGATTTATCGTGATAAATTGAAGTTGTGTGTCTCTAAACACCACAATAGTTCCTCCAGCACATCTATATATATATAAACAGATAGAAGTTATCATCATTAGTTTGAAAAGTTTAACCCCATATATATTTCAACCGCCATATCGTTTCCCTCAAGTAGAATTCTTCCCAACCTTTAAGTTTAAAGTTACAGTATAAAGGAGATCAGGGTTTCAAGGTCACAAGTCTGCAAAATAACATTACTCTGGCATTGATTATTACATAAAAAAAAAATAAAAAAATCAATGTACTACACACATACATGTGCATACAGAAACAGATAGAAAATCCTGACACGTGACCCTTAAGATAATCAGATCTAAAAAAAAAATTGAGTTGGAACCAATATTTACCAGCATTATCGTGTCACGAAGCATGTTGCCTTCTTTCCCTTTGCGGCCGAGTGTTGTCCGCCAGTCTCTCTGTAGGTATTTAATCAATCTGACACATTAGTTTATTAAACAAACATCATATTCCATATAAATTCATCCCCTCTTCACCACTAACTCAAGTCACATAATCTTTCTGGATTATAAAACTGAGTGTGTCATTTTTGGTTTCCACGTGTGTAGTTCGTAAGAGAATAATTCTCAAATCAGATGAGAACAAACGAGACATGCCCATACCCCCTATGCCCTTTGCCATCAGAAGCCATCCAGAGAAAATAACGGGAACTAACTGTTGAAGCAAGCAACCCTGTTCTTCTCTATGTCTTCCTCTCTTCTCTCCTCTCCTCTAGAAGCTTCATGATTTTCCTCAATTTTCTAGAATTTCTTGAAAGCCCTAGATGTTTAACTAAATAAGAAAATCTGAAATCTTCTTGATTGAACACAATAACTCAACAAGAAGATTTATAGATGTTGGAGGAATGACCTAGAAAGCACAAGAAGGAGAAATTCTTCACCTTGAAAGAAACTTCTGAAAGTTAAGTGGAGCCTTTTGTTCTTGTCCTTTACCATTGGAAACAGCATGCTTCCCCTTAGGAATTTCTTTAGTTAGTTTTAAATTTCCTCATCCTATTCACAACAGGATGTGCACTTCTCCTTTTCACCAGTTTGGAATCCCAGGCCTTCTTTAATTCCACTGGCCATTTGGGTTTCAATAATTTGATCCATGGTGACTTGTGACTTCGCCCACCCATCACCTTTTGGAGGTCGAGTTTCTGGACAACTAGGTCATCATTCCTAAGTTGAAGTGCAACAACCTTAGTTTCAAGGATGCGGTTTTGATCAGCAAGAGGAGGCATACTCTTGATTTGGTCCTTAAGATTTGAAATTTCAGACCTCATCACAGTTTTCTCTGTCTTGTACTGAGAAAGTTCATCATGAGCTAATGTTAAGACTTTCTTAACATTTGAAAATTTTTGGATCATCATTTCTGCTTCCTTGAACATCCTTTCATATTCCATGGGAGAAACCTCTTCCACCACCTTTTTCAAAATTTTCTTATTTGAAATTGCTTTTGAAGATGGAGCATTTTTAGGAGAGAAAATTGAACGTGAATACGAACAATTTCCTATCTTAATGCTAGGAGTAAGTTTGACATCAGAATCTAATTTAAAATTTGAAATTTTTGTAGAAACTTCTTCTTCCTCCATATCCAGCGACTCGATTGACTCAGTATCTGACTCATCGGAAGCATCTGCAACTAAGCAGAGATTAACCTCTTCGGTTTCTTCATCACTTTCATCATCAGAGTCTGTTTCAATCCAAGTTGCTAATTCCTTAGTATTCTCTTCCTCCTCAGCAACCATTCCCTTGCGATGAGAAAATTTCGCAGGAGAGGTTTTCTTTTTCAAGTATTCATATTTGGGCTGTGGACACTCAGATGCAAAGCGATCAGGTTTTCTACAATTGTAGCAAACTAGATCACTCTTCTTCTTTGTATCTGCAGCGTTAGAAAATGTTGCAGGAGGTTTACCCTTAGAAAATGTTTTTGTGAAAGGTTTTGAGGATTTTCTAAATTTTTGAAATCTTTTCACAAACATGGCAAAATCATCATCATCCATCTCGATGAGTGATGAGGTTGATATGAAAGAATCAATGGTTTGGTTGGATGTGGTTGGTTTCTCCTCATGTTCCACGACGGAAATGGAAAGCGATTTGGTTTTTCCTTCAACCTCTTCAATATGATTTAACTTGAGCTCATAGACTCTAAGATTTTCATACAAGTTACTTAATGACCAAGTATTCAAAACTTTGAAGTCTTCTAGAGAGGTTGCTTTATTAACCCATCTAGAACCTAAAGCAGCTAGGAAAGTCATATTGATTTCCTTATCAGTTAAAGTTTTGTCAAGAGATCTACAAGCATTAACTACCTCAACATATCGATCGTAGGTTTGACGCAAGGTCTCTTTGGATTTTCTGTTGAAGTTGTTGTAGGATTTTTCAACAGCATACAATTTGTTCTCCTTGTATTCGTCATCACCTTCGAGGTAGCTCTCTATGGCATCCCACATCTGCTTTGCGGTTTTGAGATACATCACTTTTTAAAGGGTTGAAACGGGGAGGGTTCCAGAAATGATGTGCCTTGCCTTGCTGTCCAAGGCAGCTAATCTCTTCTCTTTATCTGACCACTCGCCTTTTGGCTTTTTAACCTCTGGAATTTCTGCACTGGTGGTTGGATCTGTGTTGGCCTTCATGGGAACGAACGGGCCATTGGTCATGCATTCCACCAGCATTTCATCTATAGTTTCCAAATGAATAAGCATTCGGCACTTCCAGATGTCGAAGTGGTCTTCGTCCAAAATTGAAATGTGTGAATAGTTAACAGTTGTCATTGTTTTAGAGTTTGCCATATTGAATCGGCACGCAAGCTGTTAAGCTTGAAAAACAGTGATTTTAAAATGTTTTAAAATGTGTTAGCTTTGATACCACTTGTTGGTCCCAAAGGTGGCAACAAGTGTGAAAAACAGCTAGAGGAGGGGGGTGAATAGCTGTTACAAATTTTTAACCCTCTTTTAAAACTAAACCTCTACGCTTACAAAACCTCTTGCAGTGTGTTAGAAACTGCAAATAGAGTTGTAAAATGCATAGCGAAATAATAGAGATACAAAGCAGTTTTGGAGAGGCGGTTTGTAAAGCGGTTTTGATAGTGCAGTTTCTGAGAGTGCGATTTACAAACAAAGTGAGGTTTTGACAATGTTAACTCCAAACACAAATCACAACAATGGATAACTACAATAAATATCAAACAGAGAAAAAGATAGATAATTAATAAGCACAGGAAAATTAATGCAGTAAAGTAAGAACACAATATTTGGAGTGGTTCAATCGATAAACGATCTATGTCCACTATCAAGATGGTTAGTCTTGGATTTTCTAAGGAAGATTTTATATTGAGTATGAGAGATTACAAAGTACAATGAGTAATACTCAGATCTAAAATCTTTTCCATGAAGAACAAATTCTAGACTATAACCAGTGCATCTCAAATGATTAATGTATGTGATTAAACAAGTGAGGTGAGTGTGTGAATACAAGATCAAGACTCTTTGAATCTAAGAGATGTAGAGATCAATGATTCTTGATGTGTTAAGGCTTAATTTTCTGGGCTAGGATATGTATTTCTTGAAGTAGAAGATGAAGATTCAAAGGGTTGAATATTTCTGGGTAGAGCTTCAGCTTCTATGAACACAGCACTTTCAATTTTCTCAAGCAATCTTCAAATGATGAAGATTAGGGGTATTTATACCCAAGCATCAAGGATATAGCCGTTGGACACAGCTGTTGTAAGGACAATACTGATGCTTTCCCATTGGTCCACAGTAACCACTTTTGTCCTTAGGAACTGTAGTTGCAGGTAAAGCTGATCAGACCTCAGCTGCAATTAAGGTGGTTAGGACATATGTCACCTTCTCAAGATCCTTGCAGATCTTGTCTGAAAAGTAGTCACGTGACAAGATATGGTGGTTGACTTTTGAAATTGTTGACGTGGATTCCAACGGTCAAATGTGGTTCACTTCAAGTCTTCAATCATTTGGGCGGTTCTGGTGTGCAAGCGGTTCTGAGAGTAAGCGATTCTGAGAGTAAGCGGTTCACCAGAGGAGAATTTCTAAGTGGTTGTAACTGCAAAGCATTTTTCATGAAGCGTTTCTCAAGCAGTTTGCACTTAGGGGTTCAAGAGCATTTTCAGACTAAGGATTCCACCAAGCGGTTGCATGAAGCGGTTTGCTAGGCGGTTTTGATAAGGTAGTCTGAAACTCTGAACTGCATCCTCAGATCCAATGAGTCTTGTGCCAGTCTTCAAGCATAATCTTAACCTATTCTATAAAATGGACTTAGCTAAAAAATTAAAGTCTGAGCTTCATTACTTATGGGCCTAAAATCCTTAAAATAGACAGGAGGTTATGGTATCAATCAAATATAATCTAAAATAGGAGAATTAAAATATGCATACCCAACACGTTATAACCTGAGTGAGACTATTTGGAGGCGTCTATACCTTCGGGAGACTATTTTAAGGCGTCTAACCTATGGGAGACTGTTCGGAGGCATCTTAAACTAAGGGAGACTATTCGGAGGCGTCTGAACCTACGGGAGACTATTCGAAGGTGTTCTAACCTGAGATGAAGGCGTTTGTGCCTTGGGTGCTGGACTTATGATGACGGCCAGGTTTGGTTTGCTGGGGATGCGGTGGAAATGATGGGAATGGTTGTGTTAAACTGACGTTTTTAACAACACGGAAGGATTGACGTTCTAACATCGGGGTTAGGAACGGAATTACAGGAGTGGTTGTGTTAAAATGGCGTTTTTAACAACACAAAGGATTGATGTTCTAACGATGGGGTTAGGAACGAAATGTGATCTCGGGGGAGAATGACACATTGCTCGGGAAAAGCGTCCAGAGTTCGAACAAAATAGTTAGGAACTGAGGAGAATGATTGACGTTCCTTTAACCTCGGGAGAGGGGCATTAGAAATGTCTAACTGGGGAATTTTTTAACTTTTGAGAAAAAGTGTCAAATTTGAAAATATGAGAGGCTGATTGGGCATTTGGGCCAAAATGGCCCATCACGTAAAAGAGGTCGGTCGGTCCCTTCCTCAATTTGGACAGATTTTAAAAGGCCGTCAGCCATTAGAGAGAAAGGGAGAAAATCTGTGAGATTTTGGCCGAGAGAGAGAGAGAGAGAGAGAGAGAGAGAGAGAGAGAGAGAGAGGGAGAAAAGAGAAAAT
Source organism: Adenophora triphylla var. japonica (assembly GCA_022495995.1). NCBI lineage: Eukaryota > Viridiplantae > Streptophyta > Magnoliopsida > Asterales > Campanulaceae > Adenophora > Adenophora triphylla. The sequence goes on from JAFEMH010001434.1 coordinate 367,233, forward strand.
TTGTGATTTTTCTTCGATTCTTTGTTGAGATCTTTGAGAGATTATGCTATGGAAGCAAGATTGGGGCCGACGGGCCGACATAGAAAGACCGACAACAAGAGGAAGAGGATTAAGAGGACGGTGCGAATGACCACTCTTCCTATGGATCCGATCGAGTTCTACAAAGCTCGGGATAACCATAAGTCTAAGGAGGGGATAGCGAGGAAGATAAGCATCCTTTGAATTCCTTTGAATTTTAGAATTTTGAATTCTTGAAATTTGGTATTTTGATTTGAATTGAGTTAGGGATCTTGGTGCCCGTTTTGGGGCTTTTGATCTTGCAATGTCCTTTTGTCGAAATTGACTTTAGCTTAGTGCAATTGATGTTATGGGTAGACAATGTAGAAAATTTGGTGGAAAAATTCCATGTCTAGGGGTGTTTTCTGAAATTAAAGTGAGTTTAATTCGGGATGGAATAATTTTGAAATGTTTGAAAGTTCCGGATTAGACGAGTTTTTCAACATGATTTTGAAAATTTCGGGTTTGACGGATTTTGTTCTAAATGTTTTGAAAGTTCCGGGTTTGACGGGGTTTTCAAACATGGTTTTGAAAGTTCCGGGTTTGACGGGTTTTTTGAAATGTTTTGAAAGTTCTGGGTTTGACAGGTTTTTCAAACATGGTTTTGAAAGTTTCGGGTTTGACGGGTTTTTTGACTTGTTTTGAAAGTTTCGGGTTTGACGGGTTTTTCGACTTGTTTTGAAAGTTTCGAGTTTGACGGTTTTTTCAAAATGACTTGAAAGTTTTGGGATTTTGAACCGTTAATACTCTGATTGGGACGAAAATATTTTAGGGAAATGAACCGTTAATGAAATGGGATTTTGAGACTTGAACCGTTAATATTCCTACTAGGACGAAAATATTTTAGGGAAATGATTGAACTATATCTTTGTGTTGATATATTTTTGTGATTTTGACATGTGCATGTGCATTTTGTGTACGTTATCTTGTAGTAACATACCTTTGTTGTGTTTACCTGCAGGGGCGAGGGTCGGTTGATGTGTCCACTACTAAGAGTAGGGGAGATGTTGAGGCTATCAGCGAGCTATGGGAAATGTTCCCGGACGTGGCTCGTGATGGAGAGAGGAGTACATGGCAGTTGGTGATTGACTCCGGCCTGGGAGGCTTTATCAGCGCGGTGGCTGCTGTGGCTTCGACACAGAGGGTCAAGGTGATCCATATCGCTTTGAGCAAGTATTGGTGGGATACGACCTACACGTTTCACTTCATGTGGGGGGAGACATCGATCACTCCCACTGACTTTGCTGCGATCACCGGGTTATTGTTTCGAGGCAATCCCATAGGGTGGTTTGATGAGTTTATCATGGAGCAGCTGACGTGACTGCTTGGATTTGACATTACGGATGCCAGGGGCCTTGGTATTCGGTATGGACCGATGGAGGCACATTTGAGGAGAGGGATAGCTGAGTATCTGACTGGTTTCGAGAGGATGACAGCTGATTGTTTGGCTAGGGGGTTCTTGTGGTTTGCTCATTCAGCAACCATTTTTCCCAATGCTGACACGACGTGACAATTTGCTTTGCCTAGCTCCTTGATTGATCTGGAGGTAGTGAGAGGGTTTGCCTAGGGAGAAGCTGGTCTGGCCAAGCTTTTCTTCGCCTTGGACAAGTATTCCTAGGGGGGAGGGACAACTCATTCTGCTATTTCCAGTTCGTGTTGGATGTGAGTCTCCTTCTTTTTGTCTTCCTTGTCTCGCTTGTACTTGTTTGTATCTGCTTTGTAGTTGACATAACTTCCCTGGCGTCTTACAGGTGTGGTGCTTTGAGGTGTTCCATCCGCATCAGTGGATCATCAGGGAGGAGTATACTCCTTTGTTTCCTGCCATGCTGACTTGGCAGAAGGTAGCTAGGAAGCCGGTAAAGTCGGGGGAGAGTACCCATGTGACTTATGAAGAGGTGTCTTTGGCTCTGGACCGAGACTTTTTGCCGAGGATCAACTTGACTTGGTAGAGCCGGTTCGATCAGGCTGTTGTGAACGCTGCCATGGAGGTGACAAGTCAGCGGAAGCTGCTAGTGGGGCTTCACTGTGAAGTCATGTATCTTGGCGAGAGGGTGTCTTGCCAGTATGCTCCAGGATCTGGTCCCTTGGTTCCGAGGGATCTGCTTCTTCACATGTTGTTTCCTTTGTCCATAACTGGGGAGGAGTTGCTGCGGTACAGGCAGGGAGTGCCTCATGTTGAGAACGTCATTGAGGATGCCGACTATGACATTTTTCGGAGGATGAGGCTGAGGAGCCCACAGGTGCTGGCCAGAGAGGGTGAGGACCTGCACATCCCAGAGATTATCCGCTCCCCTATACTCGCTTTATATACGAGGGTGTTGGTGGTTCTCGCAGGCGGTTAACGATTCCCATCCCTGAGCAGGCAAGGCCTCAATATAGAGTTGAACCAAGTGCTTCGGTGAGTATCTTGCTGCTTTTCTGTACTGTAGTAGCTTTCTGCAAATGTTGCATCTGTGTTGTACTTTCTGTCTTTTGATGGCTTTCTGATATGTTGTTTTTATCTTTGGTAATTCCTCGGTTCTTCCGAATATTTTGTAGCAATTTGGTTACGTTTGAGACTTATTTTAGTCAAATTGCTATACATTTTAATATTGAGGAACATTAGAACGTGTTCTCGATCTTAATCTCTTAAATCGGTAATCAATTGGTATTGTAAATCAGACTGTGTCAGTTAGGTTTAAATATTGATTAGGGTTATTAGTGAGTGTGTCACTTCTAGTAACTAATATCAAAGAAAGAGATAGAGATTGAAATACATCTCGTGATCGAGTGAATAGGATAAAAGTGAAAAGAGTTAATCGATGATATTTGAATGATAGACGGGAAAAATAATTGATCCAAAGTGCTTTTCCTTAATTGTTTACAACCAAGTTTTTTTTTCCTGTCTTAGGAATTAATAAAAATCAATCTTAGACCCCCAATCTTGTCAAGTGACAATTGTGCAAACAAATAACCATTCTTCATTGGATCGACCCTGGACTTGTCCTTGCTGCAGTTTTGTAGCCGAGTCTTGTCTTGGTAAGTAATTTGTAGCCATGCGACTTTAGCCTATCAAATCTTGGCACCGTTGCCGGGGAACAGTGTTTATTTATTTGCGCTCTTATTCTTATTCTTTTTCTTAATCTATTTCTTTTTCTTTTTCTTGTTTCCTGTTTAGTTGAGCTTTATTATTGTCATCTCGTGGTGTGGAACATTTTATGGTCCATACCCGTTCTGCTAATTCGTTTGCTAGTCCCTTTGTTCCAGAAAGTGAAAGATATTTCAGGTGTAGGAGAAACGAAAGCAAAGAAGCTAGGGGAAATTTGCAGCTAAACGAGATGAATAATAATAACGGAATGGGTGATCACGAGCCGGAGGTTATGAATAATGGGGGTAATGGAAGAGGCAACAATAACCCACATCCCCCACTTTGGTTGTTGAGGCAGAGGATTGCTCCGAACTGGAATGAACGACCACAAGCAGTACAGTTCCCTAATTTACCTGCTGGGGTCACTTTTGAGTTGAAGCCAGGGTTGTTGAACCAGTTGCCCCACTTTAATGTGATACCAGGGGAGAATCCTAATTAGCACATAGCGCAGTTTGTGCAGATATGTAAGAGCATGAAACCGGCTGCACTTGCTCTTGAGCAACTGTTGTTGAGAGCGTTTTCCTTTACTCTTAAGGATAATGCAAACGTGTGGTATTATCACTTGCCACCGAACAATATTACAACTTGGCAGTAGTTGAAAGAGGTATTTCTTGATGAGTTCTTCCCTCCAGATCAAATCAATGTTATGAAATGGGATATAAGTAACATGGAACATCAGTCTGATGAATCTTTGTATGAATATTACCACCGGTTCTATAAGCTTTACAGAAGTTGCCCGTATCATGGCTTTGATGATGAGCATCTAATTGTATACTTTTATGGAGGATTGACTGTGCAAGATAAAAGGTGGGTAGATTCTGCGTGTGGAGGTGGTATTCTGAATAAAACTATCAGGGATGCAGAGCAATTGATAGAAGAATTGGCCAAGAGCACAAGGACTCATGGAAGGAGGTCTAGTATTAGACAAGTCAGTGCAGCAGGATCGGGTGATAGCACGAGCAAGTTGGAGGCTGAGATGGAGGATGTTAAAAGTTTGTTGAAAACATTGGTTTTGGGTTAACAACCTCAGCACTGTGGCATATGTAATGATGTGACTCATTCGACTGATTCTTGTCCCTCTCTTCAGTCGGATGAGGTGATGGATGTTAATGCTATAGAATTTAACCAGCAGGGTCAGAGGCCACCACAGTACAACTACAACTCTTTGGGTAATGTTCATCCGAGCCTCAGGTATGGTCCACCACAGGGACAACAAGGTTTCAGGGGACAACAGTTTAATAATCAGCATGGGTACCAGCGGGTCAGTAGTATAAGGGCAACCAGTTTAATCAGTACAGAGCACTCGTTGGACAGCAACAACCGCAAGGACAGTCCACAGAGGACATGGTCCGGTCATTAGCACAGAGCATGTCTACCATGAATGGGAATTTCCAACAAATTCAGCAGAAGACTGAATCGAGTATCAACAGTTTAGAGAAGCATATGAGTCAGCTTGCAGATGCAGTTGGGAGAATGGAGGCTAAAGATTCAGGGAAGTTGCCATCTAGAACTGAACCAAATCCTAAGTCTAATGTTAGTGCGGTGACTTTGTGTAGTGGAAGAAAGCTAGAGGAGGTAGGTATCGAAGAGGAGCCCGAGTTAGTGGTTGAGAGGGTTACACCTGAGGAGAAGAAGACTACATAGCAGTAGAAGAGTACTACACACGTGTTTCCTGTTTATGAGCCAGTCCCTCCGTTTCCATATGCATTGAGGGAGGATAGAAAATCAGAGCCTGACAAGGCTATCTTTGACACATTCAAGAGACTCGAGGTAAATATTTCATTTCTGGATCTTCTTCAGACAGTTTCGAGATATGCAAAGTTTTTGAAGGAATTGTGCACGATGAAGAGAAAGCAGAAGGAACGGAGTCATAATAAGGTAAAAATCAGTGAGCATGTGTCTGCAGTCTATCAGAAGAGGATGCCTAAAAAGTGTACTGATCCAGGGATGTTTGTGATTTCGGTGTCTCTAGGGGATGCTTCGGAGCATATGTCTATGCTTGACTTGGGGGCCTCAATCAACGTGATGCCCTATGCGTTGTTTGAGAACCTAAAGTTAGGACCTCTACAAGATACTCGGGTAATTATTTAGCTTGCTGACAGATCTAATGCCTACCCTAAGGGGTTGATTGAGGATGTTCTCGTTCGGGTTGGTAAGCTCATATTTCCTGCAAATTTCTATGTATTGGAGATGGACACGGATCCTAAGGCTCCCATTCTGTTAGGGAGGCCATTCATGTCGATTGCTCGTACCAAATTGGATGTTTCTAATGGGTCGTTGACTATGGAGTTTGATGGGAAATAAATGGAGTTCAATATCTTTGATGCCATGAAATACTCTAAGGATGTCCATTCGGTGAATTTCATTGATGTAGTTGAGCCCATAGCTAAAGAGGTGTTCAATGTGTGTGGAGAAGATGCTGACATGAAATCTTTATTAGAGAATGCTTTAGAATGTGTTGGGTTAGAATTTGATGTTTCTGATGAGTTGAAGGAGGCGGTGATGAGTCTTTCTGAGGATGCCATGTATGCCTCGTCACTGGGTTATGGTCGTGTGCAATTGGAGGTGCCACCGGAGAAACCATTGCCATCTATTGAGAAGGTGTTGGTTTAGGAGTCCTAAACTACAAGGAAAAAGGGGACTAAGTCGGAGGAGTTTGTGGAGATCAAAAGGAGTTCAAAGCTGAGAAGGAGTCTGAGCATGGCTGGAGTAGCGCGAGGCGGGCGCCTGGTCTGTCCGAGGCGGGCGCCTCGAAGGCCGAGGTTGTGGCCGAGGTCTGTCGAACGCGAGGCGGGCGCACGGCGGGTTTGGGGCGGGCGCCTCACTGCCTGGCCGAGATTCCGGGTTCGATTTGTTTCCTTATTTGATTGTAACTCTTCTTAAATTAGATTTAGGGTTTCCTTGTAACTATATAAGCATAATTTCGGCCTAGAACACATTGTAGCAACATATTAGAGAGACTAATAACATATTGGCTTGGCAATTGCCCCCGGACGTAGTTCACGAGTTGGTGAATGAACCGGGTAAACAACTCTTGTGTTCTTGTGTGTGATTGTTTCTTTCTTGTACGTGTGGGTGTGTTAATTTCTTTGTGTTGATTGCAAACGGAGAGCACCAATTTCACAACAACTGGTATCAGAGCTTTGGTTCGGAGGATTCAAAATCTTTTCATTAGTTGATTAATTTTGAATCGCGTTCTTGGGGATTTTGGTGAAGCAGTCAAGATGAAGAACCATATCGAGAAATTCAGCGGTGTGAATTTCACGTTTTGGAAGACAAGGATTGAAGACTACCTTTATTGTAAGGATCTTCATAAGCCCTTGAAGGAGAAGCCCGAAGACATGTCACAAGGGGATTGGGAGGTGTTGGATCGGAAGGCGTTAGGAGCGGTAAGGAGTGCCCTAACCGACGACGTTGCACGGAACGCTATGGAGGCCAAGACAACGGTGGAGTTGCTACAAACGCTTCGGACATGTATGAGAAGCCGTCGAATATCAATAAGGTGCATTTGATAAAGAGGTTTGCGAATGCGAAGATGTCGAAGGGCAACGGCGGCAAGTCATATCGGCAATTTCAAAGGTATGGTGGACCAATTGAAAAGTGTTGATATTACTTTCTCCGATGAAGTGCTAGCTTGTTTTCTTCTAAAGTCATTGCACGATAGTTGGGAGGTTGCTTGTCACAACGATTAGTACGTCGAAAACGGCATTGGTGTATACGGAGGTTAGAGATCTCATCCTGCAAGAGGAGTTGCGAAGGAAGGAGAAAAGGGGAGAATCGTCCGTAGATGGGGGCTGCACTTAGGGTGGAGAGAAAAAGGGGTGGACCTAAGGGGAAAAAGGTCAAGTGCTACAATTGTGGTGAATTGGGGCACATCGGTTATGATTGTCAGGAAAAAGTGGTGGTGCACACGTGGTGGATGATGGTGGTGATGTATTAATCCTAGGGGAGGAGCGATCGGGTGAAGATTGGGTGTTGGATTGGAGCTTCTTGTCATGCTAGTGGGGATGCGGAATCAATGAGGCGTTACAAAACCGGAGATTTTGGGGTTCTCTATCTTGGTGATGGTCAACCATTGAAGATCAAAGGTAAGGGGGATGTAATGATGAAGACACCTAACGGGGCTGTTTTACAACTACACGACGTGATGCATGTTCCGGATTTGAGGAGGAGGGTGATTTACGTGGGACAACTTGGATGGTGAAGGATACGGTGTTTCGTTCATTGGTGGGTCTTGGGAAGTCACAAAAGGGGCTAAGGTGTTGGCTCATGGGGTTAAGGGGAAGACGTTGTACTCTACCTACAATGTCGCTTTTCGTTCCGGTGGGAGCAAGAGGCTTAAGAACCGGCCTGTTGGTGTAAAAAGGGGAGACATCAAGAAACGGTATGTTGGGGAGGACTCAAAGTTGATCAACGTGGTGTGGAAGTCCAAGGGCCCTAACAGAGAGCGGTTTCAGACCAAGAACAGTCGATGCAAGAAACAAGGTGTGTCCGAGTTTCAAGGGGAAGCATTGCGAGAAAGGTGGGTCTGGAGGGAGAAGGCGAAGTTAGACTTGCGGGGAGAAATCAAGGTAGAAGCTGATTTGGGGAGGCAAGAACGATCTAACACGGGGAGGTTGAAACGTCGCTTGGTTTCAACTCGCCTTAGTACTTGAGGAGAGGTGCGGTAGTGTCAAGCCAATATGGAATGTGGGGAAAATGTGTTCGAAGGTCTTTACTCCGTGGTGGGAGTTGATGGGTGATTCTATGTTTGTTAGTTTAGTCTCCGGTGGGAGATTGTTGGTTTAGGAGTCCTAAACTACAAGGAAAAAGGGGACTAAGTCGGAGGAGTTTGTGGAGATCAAAAGGAGTTCAAAGCTGAGAAGGAGTCTGAGCATGGCTGGAGTAGCGCGAGGCGGGCGCCTGGTCTGTCCGAGGCGGGCGCCTCGAAGGCCGAGGTTGTGGCCGAGGTCTGTCGAACGCGAGGCGGGCGCACGGCGGGTTTGGGGCGGGCGCCTCACTGCCTGGCCGAGATTCCGGGTTCGATTTGTTTCCTTATTTGATTGTAACTCTTCTTAAATTAGATTTAGGGTTTCCTTGTAACTATATAAGCATAATTTCGGCCTAGAACACATTGTAGCAACATATTAGAGAGACTAATAACATATTGGCTTGGCAATTGCCCCCGGACGTAGTTCACGAGTTGGTGAATGAACCGGGTAAACAACTCTTGTGTTCTTGTGTGTGATTGTTTCTTTCTTGTACGTGTGGGTGTGTTAATTTCTTTGTGTTGATTGCAAACGGAGAGCACCAATTTCACAACAGAAGGCACCTGTGCTTGAATTTAAACCCCTTCCTGAGAGTTTGAAATATGCTTTCTTGGGTGAGGGGAAGACTCTTCCTGTGGTGATCTCTAGTGTTCTGACAGAGGAGCAAGAGAAGAAATTAGTTGATGTGATTCGGGGACGGAAAGAAGCGATTGGGTGGACTATTACCGACATCAAGGGCATCAGTCCTTCTTTATGTACTCACCGGATCTTGCTAGAGGAGGGTGCTAAGCCAGTTAGGCAACTACAGAGGAGGTTGAATCCACCTATGATGGAGGTGGTAAAGAAGGAGGTTTTGAAGTTGCTACAGATGAGGATCATTTATGCCATATCCGATAGTGAGTGGGTTAGTCCTACTCAATGTGTAGCCAAGAGGGGCGGGATCACCATCAGCATCAATCATAAGGGAGAGTTGGTGCCAACCCAGGAGCAAACGAGATGGCGTGTTTGTATTGATCTTCGTCAGCTTAATGAGGTAACTAGAAAAGATCACTTCCCCCCTCCCCTTTATTGATCAAATGTTGGAAAGGTTAGCCTGAAGAGCGTATTACTGTTTTCTTGACGGTTATTCCGGGTATTTTCAAATACCAATTGCACCGGAAGACCAAGAGAAAACTACTTTTACTTGCCCCTTCGGCACCTTTACCTATCGGAGGATGCCTTTTGGTTTATGCAATGCACCTTCGACTTTTCAAAGGTGTATGATGAGCATCTTCTCTAATTTTGTGGAGAATTTTATGGAAGCCTTCATGGATGACTTCACTATCCATGGAGACTCTTTCGACCAATGCCTTGCTCACCTTGCTTTAGTTCTAGACCAATGCGTTGAAACTAATTTGGTTTTGAATTTTGAAAAGTGTCACTTTATGGTTGAGCAAGGCATTGTGTTGGGTCATGTGGTTTCTAAAAATGGTATTGAAGTGGACAAAGCTAAAATTAATGTTATTTCCACACTTCCTTACCCTAAAAATGTGCGTGAAGTGCGGCCTTTCCTTGGTCATGTGGGGTTTTACCGACGCTTCATAAAAGATTTTTCAAAGATTGCTACACCTCTATGCACCTTGTTGAAAAAAGAGATGGATTTTAAATTCGATGATAATTGCAAGAAGTCATTTGATGAGTTGAAGGGTAGATTGACATCTACTCCCATAATTCAAGCCCCCCAATTGGTCTCTCCCTTTTGAGATCATGTCTGATGCTAGTGACTATATCGTGGGGGCAGTTTTGGGTCAAAAGTGGATCGTGCCTCTCATGTTATCTATTACGCATCTATGACTTTGAATGAGGCACAAAGAAATTATTCCACTATTGAAAAAGAGATGTTAGCGGTGATTTTTGCATTAGAAAAGTTTAGGTCCTATTTGCTTGGGACTAAAATCATTGTGTACACCGATCATGCTGCTCTTAGATACTTAATGTCTAAAAAGGAGGCAAAATCGAGACTCATCCGGTGGATTCTCTTATTGAGTGAATTTGACATAGTAGTCAAGGATAAGAAAGGGGCTGAAAATGTAGTTGCCGATCACTTGAGTCGTCTTGTGAGAGAAGAGGATAAGCCTTATAAACAAGCCCCTATTAGGGGTGAGTTTCCTGATGAGGCTTTGTGGGCAGTAAAAGATGTGTTCCCTTGGTATGCGGATTTGGTGAACTTTTTGGTCTCTAATAAATTTCCCCAATGATTTTCTAAATCCATGAAAGACAAAATCCGTAGTGAGGCTAAGTTATATGTGTGGGACGAACCCAACTTGTGGAAGCATTGCGCTGACCAAGTCATTCGTAGATGTGTTTCGGAAAACGAAATGGCATCTATCCTGAAGTTTTGTCATGAGTATGCATGTGGTGGTCACTTTGGTTCTAAAAATACTTCTAGAAAAGTTTTAGACAGTGGCTTCTTTTGGCCAAAATTGTTTATGGATGCCACTGCCTTTTGTAAGACCTATGACCGGCGTCAACGTGTTGGAAATATAGGACGCCGCAATGAGATGCCACAAAACATCGTAATTAATTGCGAAGTTTTTATGTGTGGGGAATTGACTTTATGGGCCCGTTCCCTATTTCTTTCAGTTTTGTGTACATCTTACTTGCAGTGGACTACTTTTCCAAGTGGGTCGAAGCGATCCCTACATGCACCGATGATTCTAAGGTGGTGGTGGAGTAACGTTGTGTCTAGGTTTAGGATGCCTAGGGCCTTAATTAGCGATAGGGGGACTCATTTTTGCAAGAGGATGGTGGAGGCCTCGGTTAAAAAGTATAATATCACTCATAAGGTCTCCACCGCCTATCATCCCTAAATGAATGGCCAAGCAGAAGTGTCCAATAGGGAAATGAAGTCCATCCTTGAAAAAACCGTGAACCCGAATAGGAAGGATTGGAGCCTTCGGTTAGAGGATGCTTTATGGGCCTACCGAATGGCTTACAAGACACATATTGGTATGTCCCCATATCGATTAGTGTTTGGTAAGCCATGTCACTTGCCCGTTGAATTAGAGCATAAAGCCTTTTGGGCAATCAAAAAGTTCAACATGAACTTAGACGGGTCCGGTGAAGAAAGGAAATTGCAATTAAATGAGCTTGATGAGATCCGGAGAGAGGCCTTTGAGAATAATTTGTCATATAAGGAACGAGCAAAAGCGTGGCATGATAAGATGATTCTAAGGAGGGACTTTAAGGTTGGCCAAAAAGTCCTTCTATTTGACTCCCGTTTGTGCTTGTTTCCCGGTAAATTGAGGTCCCGGTGGACCGATCACTACTTGGTGAGGGAGGTATTTTCGCATGGCACGGTTGTGATCTCTAGTCTCTCCGGAGACCATGAGTTCAAGGTAAATGGGCAAAGATTGAAGCCCTATTTTGATGGTGGAAATGTTACTATTGAGGATGTGGAGATGATGGATCTCTACAATCCAATTTATGAATGAGCCATATTTCTGTGCAATGGGGGGGGGGCTTACCTGGCGTTGGGTCTAGCCAAAGATGGTAAAGAAGGGAGTCTTATCGGGAGGCAACCCGAGAATTTCTTTGTTTATCTCCTTGTTATATTTTTTATTTTTATTATTTGGTGTGGAATTGGTGCTACTAAAGGTATATGTGTTGTGGTGTTATGCAGGAAAAGCAGTGGAGAAGGGAGCAAAACGAGTGCCCAGGTTCAAAAAAAAAAAAAAATTGGCATGGGCACGACTCGTGCCTCAAATCAGCATGAGTGAAAAGTTTTACACGAGTCGTGTCACGACTGAAATCAGGAGGAACGACTCGTATCAAAAAGGACGAGTCGTGCAAAACGTTGAGGGAAAAATAGGGAGGCGTGATTTGTTATTTTCAAAACCCTTCTTTTCCCCTCTTCTTCTTCCTCCTCTCTTCCTCACTATTCTCCCTCTCTACTCCATTAACACCCCTTCACCTTACATACCAGCCGTCGCCCTCACCTTTTATTCTTCATCTTCTCCCTTTTTATCTCCCCCCCTCCATAAACACCATCCTTTTCCCTCTCTATTACAAAGAAAACCCCACCATTGACCTACTTTCTCTCTCTACTTAAACCCACATATTGCATCCCCAAACCCCAAATTGAACATTCCCACCACCTCACCCTTCAATTTCGGCCCCATATACACCTATCTCAGCCTTTAATTCCATCATTGGTGACTGAAATTCAAAACCCTAAAATCTTGAATTTGGGGCTTTTGAATATAATCTGTGGAAGCTTGATTCGGAGAACCAAGGTGGAGCTTTGGGATTGATGGAAAGCATTCCGAGGTAATTTTCGCAATTATTTCATTGTTGAGCAATTACATTCTTGGGGAGCTGTGGAGGTTTGGTTGGTGTTGACAGTAGACTATTGTGTTGTGTGGGTGTTGTGTTATTTTTGTGATTAAAGTGTGGGTGTTGAGATTAATTGAAATATAATGGTGAGAACAAAAGGGGGTAATGCTCAACCTCCCCCCAAGTGGCAAAAGAAATCGGTTCTATTGCCGAAAGCCCCGCCCTATAACTTTATGGGTCTAAGGAACTTAAGCGAAGCCCAAAAGAACAAATGGAGAAATTTGAGTAAAGTGGGGCGGGAGCTACAAGTAACAAAATTTTTGAATGTTTCAACGTTGTAAAAGCTTGGGGTAGACGGGTTGGTGCAACAATTGTTAACTAATGCGGGTTTGGGTGATTTCTTAGGGAAGAGTGCCGCAACTTATAGGCGGTATACTTTAGAATTTTTATCCACTGTTGAGAGGTTCGTGGACGATGATGGGGACCAATGGGTGAGATTCCACCTTAATGATACAAGTCGAGAACTTATTTATGACCATGTGAGGATGTTATTTGGAGTTGAGGAGACGCCTGAGGGTGAATGTCCAAAGAAAGATAAGTCTGTGGAATTTTTCTATTTTGAGTTGACAGGGAAGTATATGCAGAAGCCTTATGTGAAGGCGAAGGAATTTTACAACCCTGCGTGGCGGTTTTTGTATAAGGGTCTATATATGACATTTTTTGTCAATGGGGAGCCGGCCCAAACGAATGCAACCTCAATTGCCTTAATACAGTGTGCCCTACCCTTCAATGGCAAAATACCAGACTGGGTCGATTATTTCTTTAGGAGGTGTGAGAGTTTTTTCGGGGCAGAGTAGCGAAAATATCCCAGTTGGGGGTGTGATTACCTTGTTAGCTAGATACTTTGTGAAGAGTCCTTCAGACACAACGGGGTTGGTTGGTGGTCCCAAATTTTATGATCATGAGTTTCTGCTGAGATATGACAACGTATTCACTAGGGTTGAGGGGTCGGTAGATGCTTTATGGATAACTTATGGAAACGATTTGAGAGTTAGATGCACGAGAAATGTAATATACCCGAGTGGGGATCAACCTAGGGATTGGCGAATGCCTGGGGTGGTGGACATTTCCGAGAGGCAGATGGCTATTGATAGAGGGGATTTGGCAGAGAGCGATGATGAGGAGGAGCCCGATATTGAGAGGCAAGAGCCAAGGAGAGATGAGGCTAGTGGTTCCGGTCAGCAGGGGTCGATGGATCAATGGGAGGATATGAGAGCTTATCTAGATGAACAAAACAGGGCACACACGACCCGATATGATAGGATTGAGGAACATTTGAGGGGAGCTGATTTACAAAGAGAAGAATTATTTGACAGATTGGAATCAGTGGAGAATGAGGTCAGACTGATGGGAAGGAGGCAGCAGCAGCTAGAGGCCTACATGCAACAGCCTGAGCCTAGAGTATATGAGCCTGTTCCTGTAGATTACACGAGGATGATGGAAGGTCGGGCAGCACGGAGGGATCAGAGGCTTATTGAGAGAGGAGTCCAATTTGGCGAGTCCTCTAGCTCCTCTTGGCGATGCTGGCGATGATGGTACTATCTCTTTTCTCCCTTACGTCTTTATCTTTGTTATGATATTGTTCGTGTTCACACTGAGGACATCATGAGATTTAGGCATGGGGGAGGAGGATATGTATGTTGTAATTTAATACAAAAAAAATTGAAAAAAAAAAAGAAAAAAAGAGAGGCTAAGTGAAAACTCGAAAGGGCACTTAGGCAAAAGGAGAGGCTGTGTTTTGAAAATATCTTGTGTAATCATCGGCGAGGAGACATAAGGTAGGATCGGAGCGTCGGGTAGGATTGATTCTTCTTGGCGTAGGAGGTTTGGTTAGAGGCGTTAGGATAGAAAATCCTCGTATTTCTTTTTGGTGATACAAGGGGTGTTGGTGCATAAACGAGGTAAGTCTATGTTTAGGACATTGACTTTGTTTAAGGGAGTTGTAGTGAAAGAATAGCGTGGGGGAAGCTTAGGTCATTTTTAGTTTCCCCTAGCTTTTTGTGAGTGGGCCCTAGTTTGGATGTCCGTTTACATATTTGGAGTTGGGATCAAACTAAGGCCATGACTATTTTTTTAGAGTGATAAGGAGCGGAGTCTCATTCTCCGATTGTGTTGATTGATGCGGTTGAGTTTGACGATATAGAGGAGTTTAGGGAAATCACTTTCCCCTCGCACGCTTGTTTTTAGATCTGGAGTTAGTGAGGAGCTAGAAATTTACTCAGGGACGAGTAAAGGTCTAAGTGTGGGAAAATTTGATAGGTTGTTTTTATCTTTGGTAATTCCCCGGTTCTTCCGGATATTTTGTAGCAATTTGGTTACGTTTGAGACTTATTTTAGTCAAATTGCTATACATTGTAATATTGAGGAACATTGTAATAGGAAAGGTTATTATGGACATTTTTATTGTACTATGAGGTAGATTGGTTTTGAGATGCAAGTGAGGAAGCCATCAAAGTCAACTATTCAAGGCAAGAGTCAAGTCAACAGAAAGCTCAAGGGTTAAAGTGTAAAAAGGTGGAAACTTCAGGGACCAAGGTGCAGCAGAAACTGGAAAACTGGAAATCGGGAAAAGGCACGACTCGTTCTCCCTAGCACGGGTCGTTCCTGGAATCAGCATGACTACATTTTATGGCACGAATCGTTTCACGAGTGATCAAAGAGGGGCACGACTCGTGCCAGGAAGAACGACTCGTGCTCCTAGCGTTTTCTGACATCATGCTCAATAGCTTGTTTACGTTTAGGAATCTTTTTAATTTTATTTCCTTTTTCTTTTCCTTGGTAATTTAGGTTTTAGGTAAGAAGTATAAATACTTCTTTTGGACAACAATTTTAGGGTTCGAACTTTATTTTTCCTAGAGAGATTTTATTATTGTTCATGGAGAACTAATTCCTACAGCTTTGGATTTAATTATTGGAACCGTTTTGGATTTCAATTGAGGTTAATTTATTTTCATATCTTTTGTCCTACTCATATTTTTCTTCTGTATTGATTGTTTGAATTGATTTCTAGGGTTTTTCAATTAGGCCAATTGTTGAATCTTGGGTATTGATTTATTGCTAGAATCCCCTAAGATTGTGTCAATTTAGGGTTTCATAAGTAGCAACTTTATAGTCTATGCATGTGTCATGGTAGATTGTGAAGAAGGAGGAAATAAACAAGTATCTAATTGAAATAATATTAGAACGTGTTCTCGATCTTAATCTCTTAAATCGGTAATCAATTGGTATTGTAAATCTATATTGTGTCAGTTATGTTTAAATATTGATTAGGGTTATTAGTGAGTGTGTCACTGCTAGTAACTAATATCAAAGGAATGTTGGATTTTTGATATATGTGGTATTGAAGTTCATAGGTCCATGACCTTGATGTGTCTTGGGCTTGAACTGATTTTCGGCAAAGGGGAAAACACGTTAAAGTCACTGCCAAGGAGGGCAGCCGCGCTAAGGCCAAGGGCGGCCGCGCTGGTCTCCCGTAGCTCGACGTGATTTACCTGTTGTTGAGAGCGGTCGCGCTTGTGACTAGGGCGGCCGCGCTTACGACGGGCTTGGTGGTTCCTGGGCCGAAGTTCTGAGGGTTTTAGGTTAATTTAATATAACTTTAAAACCTAATTACCACACATATATATATAATAATCCCTCCAGCCGTTTTTATGTATGAAATATTGAAGAGAAACACAATTCTCTTGCTTCAATTCATTGCTAAATTACTCCCGTTCATAGAGATTCGTTCGTGAGATTCAAGGCGACTGAGATAGGACCGCCGGTGATTACCTACCTGTGTGCTGATTTGTGGTACGTAGTCCGTGATCGTTTTATCCTCGGAGAAATTTGCCTGTACCTGAGTTGCACCAATTGGGGGCAATGTTTTCTCTTAGGACAGTCTTCCTAAGGCGACTCGATCAAATCACGATAAGTTTTCTAATCGTTTGTTTTATTGTTTCTGTCTGTTTTCCTGATCCTGTTCCTTGCTTTCGGTTTTGCTATTGGCTTATTGGTACGTTCTTGACTTGATCAATAAATCCCCTACTGTTGATTAAATTGTTTATTTAATCTGTGGTGCTATAATTTAATTTCCAACAGTCTAAGAGAAAATAGTTTATTTGATCATGTCTGGTAGTTCCTCTAGCTCTCCCTTTAAGTCCCTAGTTGACACCTCAGATCTTCCGGAGAAGTTCGGTGGTAAGAACTTCAAGCGTTGGTCTGAACGCATAAAAATCTGGCCGTCAATTAAGGGCATGTGCGGTATCTTTGTCATCCAAATGTCCCGCTCTGAAAGCCGATGATCCAGCTTAGTGTGGTTGCTTTGTTAAAGCGTGGAAGGAGCGGGACGATGTTGTTCGAGGATGCATTACGTCGGCTTTGTCGAATGCACTCTTTGATGTCTATTGCTCTGCTCCTCTCATTCTTTGCGTCACGGGGAATCGCTTTCCACGAAGTACAGCACCGATTACTCCGGTGTGGAAAAGTACCAAGTGGGTAAGTTCCTGAATTATCGCATGAGTGAGGGAAAGTCGGTTACCGACCAAGTGCACGAACTCCAAATCATTTTGCAATCGCTCAAGGATGCTGACATGGGACTTCTTGATAAGTTATTTGTCATGGCTATTATTGAGAAGTTTCCTCGATCTTGGGGGAATTCGGTATGACCCTCGAAGCATCGTACGGAAGCTTGACACTCAATGAGCCGATGAATGCAATTGCGATTCGGGAGGTGCATAATGGTAACAACCGAGCGTACCTGTGGAGGCTGCTGCTAATATGGTAACTGGTAAAAGCAAGTTTAAAGGAAAAGGTGTGAAAACTCACTCTAAGGATAAAGAAAACCATGATAAAATTAAAGTTAAGAAAAATAACTTTAAGAAGCCAAAAGCAAAACTGAACTGCTGGAATTGTGGAGAAGGTGGACACTTTTCTAGGGACTGCCCGTCCAAGAAAGAAAAAGGACCACAAGGCTCTGCGATGACCATCCTGCCGTCAACATGGTGTTGGGTCCGAAGGATTATGATGATCCCGACTCGACGCACACCTGGAGTTGACGCTCGACCTGCAATGTTACAAAGTATGTAACCTCTTATCCTGAAATCTTTACCGTCTATGAACCCAACGAGTGGCTAGTTGACACTGGGCAAATGTGCACGTTTGTCTTGATAAATTGCTATTTGTGTCTTACCGGCTGAGCGTGGTAGATCGATGACGATGGGGAACTCTAGTGCTGCAAAGGTGCTTGGGGCTGGACGCGTGGACCTGAAGTTTCCTAACGGGCGCATTCTTACCTTGCATCGAGTGTATCACGTTCCTGATATTCGTCGCAACATTATTAGTGGTTCTAGTTTAGTTAGGGAAGGATTTGAAATTTCATTTAAATGTAATAAGGTCATAATTTTGGATTCTGGTAGTTTTGTGGGGAAAGGTTATTCCTCGGATGGTTTATTTAAAATTAGAGTTGAAACTGATGTTTGTTCGCATAATAATTTTAGTTCTATTGATTATCCTGTTTCTTATTCCATTGAATCTTCAAATGTTTGGCATGGACGTTTAGGACATATTAACTATGATTCTGTGAAAAGAATGATGAATTTAGATATTATTCCTAAACATGCTATTGATAAAAATTCTAAGTGTCATGTATGTGTTGAAGCTAAATCTACAAAAGGTCCGTTTAAGTCGGTTGTGAGAAATTCTGAAATTCTAGATTTAGTTCATACTGATATTTGTGAATTTAATGGCGTGTTGACCAAAGACAAAAAAGAAATACTTTCTCACCTTTATTGATGATGCTAGTAAATACTGTTATGTCTATCTGCTTAATTCTAAGGATGAAGCATTAGATAAATTCATTATATTTAAGAATGAAGCAGAAACACAAACTGGCAAGAAGCTTAAACGGTTAAGGTCTGATAGAGGAGGTGAATATGAGTCTAACCCATTCATGTACTATTGCCAAGAAAATGGAATTGTACATGAAGAGACTCCTCCCTACACCCCTCAATCTAATGGTGTTGCTGAACGTAAGAATAGAACCCTTACTGATATGATTAACAGTTTACTCATAAGTTCTGGACTGCCCAAATATATGTGGGGAGAGGCTTTGAATACGGCTTGCCATATTCTGAATAGAGTCCCTCCTAAACATAGAAAGGAAAGTCCGTTTGAACTTTGGAGAGGTCGACAGGCTAGCCTGAAACACTTAAAAGTGTGGGGTGCCTTGCAAAGGTACTTGTACCCGCACACAAAAGGAAAAAGCTTGGACCTAAAACTGTTGATGCTATCTTTATAGGTTATTCTGAAACAAGCTATGCATTGAGATTTCTGATTATCAAATCTGAAATTTCTGGCATAGATGTGAACTCTATAGTTGAGTTACGTGATGCAACATTCTTTGAAGATGTGTTTCCTATGAAGGACGGACTTCCTAAGGAATCTAACCCAACCACGAATTCCATTCCTGCTCAAGTAGAGGAGCTGACAAATGTGGGGGTTGATTCCAGTGCAACTCATTCTGACGATGAGATTGAACCAAGAAGGAGCAAACGGGCAAGGACCACCAAGGACTTTGGAAGTGATTTCATCACTTACAATGTCGAGGGTGATCCTCTAACCTTCAAAGCTGCTATGGCTACTTCTGATGCCAAGCGGTGGAAGGATCTTTGTTAAGAGTGAGATGGATTCTATTGTCTCTAATGGGACATGGGAATTGGTCGACCTCCCTCCTGGTTGTAGCACGATAGGATGTAAGTGGGTCTTCAAAAGGAAACTGAAACCGGATGGAACCGTTGACAAGTTTAAGGCTAGGTTAGTGGCTAAGGGATTCAAGCAAATGGAGGAAATAGACTATTTTGATACCTATTCGCCAGTTGCTAGAATGACTACAATCCGAATGCTTATAGCATTAGCCTCTGTATATGATCTTCCTATCCATCAGATGGATGTTAAGACCGCTTTCTTGCATGGCGATCTAGAGAAAGAAATTTATATGGATCAACCTGAAGGTTTTGAGGCCTCTAGCAATGAGAGAAAGGTTTATAAACTTGTTAAGTCCTTATACGGACTCAAAGCAAGCCCACTAGCGATGGCATGAGAAATTTGATAAAATTGTCTCATCGTTTGGCTTCGTTACTAATGAGTTTGATAAGTGTGTTTATAGCAAAAGTATTGGTGATAGTAGTATTGTCTTATGTCTGTATGTCGATGATATTCTGTTGTTTGGAACAGATATGAGGATAATTAATACTACTAAGGAATTCTTGAAAAGTAAGTTTGAGATGAAGGATATGGGAGTAGCTAGTGTGATTCTTGGCCTTAAGTTGACTCGTTCAACTAGTGGCATAACCATATCGCAATCTCATTATACCGAAAGTATAATCGAGAAATTTGGTTATAAGAATTGCAAAGTAGCTAAGACTCCATATGATCCTTCAGCTGCACTTACTAAGAATGAAAGTGGAGTACCGATGGCTCAGTTGAGATATTCTCAAACTATTGGAAGTTTGATGTATCTTGCCAATTGTACTAGACCGGATATATCCTACTCGGTTACTAGGTTGGCTAGATATACTCAATGTCCAAATAAAGCACATTGGGAAGCTCTTGATAGAGTTCTCGAAGTACTTGAAGGAACGATTTCCCTTGGGCTGCATTACGGTAGATATCATACATTCTTGAAGGATATAGTGATGCAAGCTGGATTGCCTTTAACTCCAGGAGTTATGGCTGTACGGGTATGTTTTCACCTTAGGCGGAGGCTGCGGTCGCTGGAGGTCGACCAAACAAACTCTGTTGTCTAGGTCTACATTTGAGGCCGAACTAGTTGCCCTTGACACTCTTTGGTTTGGAAGGCTGAATGGCTTCGAAGACTTATGTCTGAGTTGCCCATGGTCGATAAGCCCATGCACTGTTATCTCTGTACATTGTGACAACACTTTGCCACAATTGAGAAAGCGAAAAGTGTTAAGTACAATCTGTAAAACTAGGAGACACATCCAAATTAGATTAAAATCTATAAGGGATCTTGTGTCTCGGAAGGTGATAGTTGTTAATTATATTGGTACCAAGGATAACACAGTGATCCTTTAACGAGGGCTAGAATTTGCTCTAGTTCAAAAATCTAGGTTGGGGATGGGTCGAACCCCGTCGATTCATACGCGGTAGCAACCCAATCTACACAGTGGAGATCCCACAAAGGAGATTCAATGTGGTAATAACAAGGCTGTAGGGTGAGTCGGAGCACCTAATAATAGATTGACATGTTACATGTCGCAGTCTATCCCTGAATAGCCTAGAGGTGCTCGTTCTTGCTAATAAAGTAAAAGTTTGTAACTTTGAATGGGATCAAGTCTTTCGGACAAGATGTTAGCGATACATCTTACGAGATGCTTGACTAAGTGAGTGTTGTTGTTGGCCGCAACTAGAGGAATTTTGGTTATTCCTTGAAAGCACTCATGATAGAGGATCGGGACGTATGGCTTATAAGCGTCGAAGTGTTCGATAGAGGGCCTATCATAGATTTTGTCGTGTTTGTTACCGGCAAAGGCCTCTACATCCAAAGGCATCAGATTCAAGACACCCGTTCATCGGTCTGTGGAGGTTTGCATTGGATAACATAGGTAGTGGTTCAAGCCGAGAAGGTACCATTGCGAAAGCATGGCAATGGACAATCTGTACACGTCATATTTCTATGAACTTGTGGGGGATTGTTGGATTTTTGATATATGTGGTATTGAAGTTCATAGATCCATGACCTTGATGTGTCTTGGGCTTGAACTGATTTTCGGCAAAGGGGAAAACACGTTGAAGTCACTTTGCCCGAGGAGCGGCCGCGCTAAGGCCGAGGGCGGCCGCGGCTGGTCTCCGTAGCTCGACGTGATTTACTGTTGTTGAAGCGGTCGCGCTTGTGACTAGGGCGGCCGCGCTTACGGGCTTGGTGGTTCTGGGCCGAAGTTACGAGGGTTTTAGGTTAATTTAATATAACTTTAAAACCTAATTACCACACACACACATATATATATATATATATATATATATATATATATATATATATATATATATATATATATATATATATATATATATATATATATATATATATATATATATATATATATATAATAATCCCTCCGTAGTTTTTATGTATGAAATATTGAAGAGAAACACAATTCTCTTGCTTCAATTCATTGCTAAATTACTCCCGTTCATAGAGATTCGTTCGTGAGATTGAGCGGCGAGATAGGACCGCCGGTGATTACCTACTGTGTCGATTTGTGGTACGTAGTCCGTGGTCGTTTTATCCTCGAAGAAATTTGCCTGTACCTGAGTTGCACCAATTGGGGGCAATATTTTCTCTTAGGACAGTCTTCCTAAGGCGACTCGATCAAATCACGATAAGTTTTCTAATCCTTTGTTTTATTGTTTACATGCATTTTCGATCCTGTTCCTTGCTTTCGGTTTTGCTATTGGCTTATTGGTACGTTCTTGACTTGATCAATAAATCCCCTACTGTTGATTAAATTGTTTATTTAATCTGTGGTGCTATAATTTAATTTCCAACAAGGAAGAGATAGATAATGAAATACATCTCGTGATCGAGTGAATAGGATAAAAGTGAAAAGAGTTAATCGATGATATTTGAATGATAGACGGGGAAAATAATTGATCCAAAGTGATTTTCCTTAATTATTTACAACCTAGTTTTTTTTTTCCCGTCTTAGGAATTAATAAAAATCAATCTTAGACCCCCAATCTTGTCAAGTGACACTTGTGCAAATAAATAACCGTTCTTCAGTGGATCGGCCCTAGACTTTGCCTTCCTGCAGTTTTGTAGCCGAGTCTTGTCTAGGTAAGTAATTTATAGGCGTGAGACTTTAGCCTATCACTTTATTGGTTTGCAGGTTTCTGGCCGTACCTATGATCAGGTCGTCAAACGTCTAGATAGGGTGACTGGCTTTGCCAGGAGGCTTGTTAACTTCCTGCGGTGCAGTTCTCGGAGGAGTGCGGCTGTTCATGAGCCGATGCCTTCCAGACCGTCCGTTACGAGAGACTCATCTGCTTCCACGGCTGGTGGTATAGATGCTGGGCAGGGCTTTAGTCAGTTCTCTGGTGAGACTGCTGGATTTGGGGCTCGCCATTCTTCGTACTCGGGATTCGAGCATGGGGAGTCTTCAGGAGCACAAGCACGGGGCCGTCACTTTTCGTACTCTGGCTTTGATGAGTTCGTGGATTACATGTCCACCACGGATCCTGCTGCTGCGGGGCAGTATGCTGAGTGCTCGGATGACGAGCCAGACTCTGAGTAGTCCTGTTGATATCCTTTAGACAATTGTGTGCACTACCTGTAACAGATATTATTTTGTACTTGAAAGGCCCTTGGGGCGAACTTTGTACATTTGAGAATTTATTATGATTACTTTTTACTTATTCTCGGCAGATAAGCAAGTAGGTTGATCAAAAATAAATAATAACATGAAATGCATTGAATAATAAATTTTAGCTGGAAAAATTTATAGCTATATGCAGTGTTATTTATTAATTACACTGTTGCACGAGCCCGGGGCGGATGTGGTATTTGCAATAAGTGAATTGATCACGGGTTGGCAAGTTTGGTCAAGGCATGAACAGGGTTCTCTTTGGAAATGTCGAGGGACATTGGTGCAGCAAGGCTACAGGTTTGACTGAGTCAAACTGAGAGACAGGCCGGCCAGCCAGATCTTCAGTTTTGACTTGTTTAAATTGCAGTCCAGTTTCTGCAGATTCAGAAGTCTCACGCTTGTTCTTGAAGCTGAAATCTGTTTTCTCTCTCAAATACTTGAAGCTTTCTTTGCTTTCCATGGCCACGTTTCCAAGGTTGTCATCTCAGATGCAAGAGCGATTCTTGGAAAGGTTCAAAACATGGGTACGGCACCACACGAGGCAAAATAAGGAGTTTTTCGAGGGTTGTTATAGAATGAAGGCGGTTTGGGCTTTAAAGGAGCTTTCACCGGATTGGGACCTTCTGAGAGTTGCAGCTCGTTTCTGGGATGAGAGGAGGCATGTGTACAGTTTCTCATATAACGAGATCACGCCCACGCTTGAGGAATTTCGGGCTATCCTTGGAGGACCTGAGGTGGAGCAGATTGTTCTTCCTTTGACGGACAACCTGACCACCATTGAGAAGTTGATGTCTCTGCTTGGCGTTTCTATTGAAGAAGCATATGGGATGCTGATACGAAATACTGACCATGTTGACATTTCGGGGCTGCCCGATAGGTTTGCAAGTGCGATATCGACGGTCGAACGATCCCGACGGTAAAAATGCGATCGACGAGCCAAACGACTCGGATTTGTAAAGGTGCGTAAAGTAAATGACAATATCGATGGATCAAACGATCCGGACTTGTAAATGACAATCACGAACCAAATGGTTCGGACGGTAAAAAAAATGAATCAACGGATCGAACGATCCGGACGGTAAATGATAGAAAATTAAAAAATGGGACTTGAACGTCATTTTAACCTGAAATTACTTTTTCTACGGGAGAGAAGATGATTAGGGACTAAAACGTATCAAGTCTCGTAGACGGCGTTACGTCTACATTTTTAGAACTTCGATCAGATCAAAAGTAGCGTTTGATGCGTAAATCGAGACAGAAATGAAGTTTAGAGAGAGAGAGAGAGTGTTACCAATGGCTAGGTATTGACTCTTTGGCTCGAAAAGGCATATACGGGATATGATTTAGTATTTGGGAGGTGTTTCCGAAGTGTTTGGCTCGTGTTTGGTTGGAAAACATGGTTTTCACGCAAATCGAGGCATTTTTGGGGCTCAAGAGAGGGTGTAGGCTGTTGGAACCGTGAGGATTTGAGGAGGGGTAATATTTTTTTGACCCTTTAACTGAATGACAACCTCTATATTTATAGGAGGTAAAATTGAAGAATAGGCTGAACGGTCTAACCTTCAATATGGGGGGTTTTTGGGTATTTTGGAAATTGCTGGGGCTTGATGAAGATTTTGGTTTTTCATGAAGAACAGGCCGGACGGCCTATGTTTCAATTTCAGGGTTATTTTGGTCTTTTCACCCTTGAATTTGATTGATGGAGATGGGGGAGGCTGTGCATGTGTGCCACGTGCCCCTGTGAGTCAACAAGGTAGGGTTTCTTGTCTAGTTAATCCCGGTTTTGACTGTTTTCTAAATAACTGTCCGAAAAATGTCCGGAACGGCCCTGGAAAGTCTCGAAAATTGCGTTTTTCCGAGGAAAGTGGTACTTTTACATGTGATAACTTGTGTTGAGTACGCTTTGGAATTGGGATGCATGGGGCAGTCCTGGGAAGTCTCGTTGACTCGAAAAGGGAGAGTTAACGGGTTCCGGTTAACTTGGAAAGGGCCAATTAATGGATTTCGGTAACTTTTAACGAATTTTAACAATCCGGATTTTGGTACTTACATAGCCCCTCAGCGACGTTACTTTCGAAGGAAGTGGGGTCGTTGAAAAAGATAAGAATCCAAATCGAGGGATGCCTTATTGGAGAGACCTGAGCGGCCAAATGGCTGGACCCTTAGCGAAAGGATTCTTACGTATCTCGAGTGGGAATCAAGCCGATCGTAGTTCATGGGTGCGAGGGCATTTCGTAGGGGCCTCTACCTCTAGGGGAATGATTAGGAGAAGTTCATCCTGGTTGAGGCTGATTTGAAGGTGTCTAAACCTGAGTGTGACTATTTGGAGCGTCTGAACCTACGAGAGACTGTTCGGAGGCATCTGAACCTAAGTGAGACTGTTCAGAGGCATCTGAACCTATGGGAAACTGTTCGGAGGCGTTCTAACCTGAGTGAGACTGTTTGGAGGCGTCTGAACCTACGAGAAATTGTTCGGAGGCGTTTTAACCTGAGTGAGACTGTTCGGAGGCATTCTAACCTGAGTGAGTCTGTTTGGAGGCATTTGAACCTACGGGAGACTGTTCGGAGAAGTCTAAACCTAAGGGAGACTGTTCGGAGGCGTTCTAACATGAGGGAGACTATTCGAAGGCATCTATACCTGGGAGAGACTATTAAGAGGCGTCTTAACCTACGGGAAACTGTTCAGAGGCATTCTAACCTAAGTGAGAATGTTCGGAGGTGTCTGAACCTATAGAAAACTGTTCGGAGGTGTTCTAACCTGAGATGAAGGCGTTCGTGCCTGAGGTGAAGGCATTCGTGCCTTGGGATTGATTTTTGTAAGGCGTTCGTACCTTGAAATGAAGGTGTTCGTGCCTTGGGTGCTGGACTTATGATGGCGGTCAGGGTTTTTCTGCTGGGGGTATGGTGGAGATGATGAGAATGGTTGTGTTGAACATGCATTTTTAACAACACGGATGGATTGACGTTCCAACGTCGGGGTTAGGAACGAAATGTGATCTCGGGAGAGAATGACACATTGCTGGAAAAAAGCGTCCATAGTTCTAACAAAGTTAGTTAGGAACTAAGGAGATTGATTGACGTTCCTTTAGAAGGAGTGTCTTAGGATCCAGCTGAGGAGAAATGCTCGGGCTTACGACGGCGGCCGAAGAGGGATTGTTGTATGGGCTTACAATGATTGCCGTTGAAATGAGATGGTTGGGCTTACGATGACTGCCGTGGAAGTGATTGTTCACCTGCCGGGGGAAGAGATACTCGGGCTTACTATGATGGCCGAAGAGGAATTGTTGTGCGGGCTTACATTGATTGTCGTTGAGATGGGAAGGTCGGGCTTACGATTCACGGCCGAGATTCTGGAGAGGGGCGTTAGAAATGTCTAACTGGAATTTAACCTCGGGAGAGGGGCGTTTGAAATGTCTAACTGGAATTTAACCTCTGGAGAGGGGCGTTAAAATGTCTAACTGGAATTTAACCTCTGGAGAGGGGCGTTAGAAATGTCTAACTGGAATTTAACCTCTGGGAAGGGGCGTTAGAAATGTTTAACTAGAATTTAACCTCTAGAGAGGGGCGTTAGAAATGTCTAACTGGAATTTAACCTCTGGAGAGTAGCGTTAGAAATGTCTAACTGAAATTTAACCTCTGGAGAGGGGCGTTAGAAATGTCTAACTGAGAAATTTTTTACTTTTGAGGAAAAGTGTCAAATTTGGAAATATGAGGGACTAAATTGGTATTTGGGCCAAAATGGCCCATCACGTAAAATAGGCCGAACGGCCTTTGTCTCAATTTGGACAAATTAAAAGCAGTCGTCGGCCATTAGAGGAGAAAGAGAGAAAATTTGCATTTTCTGTCGAGAGAAAGAGAGAAAAATTTGTCATTTTTCTTCGATCTTTATTGAAATCTTCGAGAGATTATTGCTATGGAAGCAAGATTAGGACAGAGGGGTCGACATAGAAGGACCGACAATGAGAGGAAGAGGCTTAAGAGGATGGTGCGAACGACCACTCTTCCTATAGATCCGACCGAGTTTTACAAAGCTCGAGATAGCCATAAATCCAAGGAGGGGATAGCGAGGAAGGTAAGCATCCTCTAAATTCCTTTGAATTTTAGAATTTGCATTCTTGAAATTTTGAAATTTTGATTTGAATTGAGTTAGGGTTCTTGGTGCCCGTATTGGGGCCTTTGACCTTGCGATGCCCTTTTGTCGAAATTGACTTTAGCTTAGTGCAATTGACGTTATGGGTAGACAACGTAGAAATTTTGCTAGAAAAATTCCATGTCTAGGGGCGTTTTCCAAAATTAAAGTGAGTTTAATTTGGGACGGAGTAATTTTGAAAGTTCCGGTTTTGACGGGTTTTTCGAAATGTTTTGAAAGTTCCGGGTTTTACGGGTTTTTCGACTTGTTTTGGAAAGTTTCGGGTTTGACGGGTTTTTCGAAATGTTTTGAAAGATTCCGGGTTTGACGGGTTTTTTCGAAATGTTTTGAAAGTTCCGGGTTTGACGGGTTTTTCGACTTGGTTTTGAAAAGTTTTGGGTTTGACAGGTTTTTCGAAATGTTTTGAAAGTTCCGGGTTTTACGAGTTTTTCGACTTGGTTTTGAAAAGTTCCAGGTTTGATGGGTTTTTCGAAATGGGTTGAAAGTTCTGGGTTTGACGGGTTTTTCGAAATGACTTGTACGTTTTTGGGATTTCAAACCGTTAATGTTCCGACTGGGACGAAAACATTTTAGGGAAATGAACCGTTAATGAACGGGATTTTGAAATTTGAATCGTTAATACTTCGACTGTGATGGAAATATTTTAGGAAAATGATTGAACTATATCTTTATGTCGATATGTTTTTGTGATTTTGACATGTGCATGTGCATTTTGTGTATGTTATCCTGTAGTAACATACCTTTGGTGTGTTTACCTTAGGGACGAGGATCGGTTGACGTGTCCACTACCAAGAGTAGGGCAGATGTTGAGGCAGTCCGTGAGCTATGGGAAATATTCACCGGGCATTATGACGTTACCCATTTTATGAAAATGATGGCAAGTAAGATGCGATAAATGAGTCATTTTGTGACTCAGACATTTGTAATTAAAATGCTATCAACATGGCTTGGACTTGTAAATGACAGTATTGAAAGTGCGGTATCGACGGATCGAACGATCCGGACGGTAAAAATGCGATCGACGAGCCAAACGACTCTGATTTGTAAAGGTGCGTAAAGTAAATGAAAATATCGACGGATCAAATGATCCGGACTTGTAAATGACAATCACGAACCAAACGGTTCGGACGGTGAAAAAAGCGAATCAACGGATCGAACGATCCGAACGGTAAATGACTGAAAAGTAAAAAAGGGGACTTGAACGCCGTTTTAACCCGAATTTACTTCTCTTACGAAAGAGAAAATGATAAGGGACTAAAACGTATCAAGTCCCATAGACGGCGTTAGGTCTACCTTTTGAGAACTTCGATCTGATCGAAAGTAGCATTTGATGCATAAATCGAGACAGAAATGAAGTTTAGAGAGAGAGAGTATTACCAATGGCTAGATATTGGCTCTTTGGCTAGGAAAAGCGTATACGGGATACGATTTAGTGTTTGGGAGGTGTTTCGAAAGTGTTTGGCTCTTGTTTGATCGAAAAACGTGGTTTTCACGCAAATCGAGGCATTTTCGGGGATTAGGAGGGGGTGTAGGATGTTGGAACCGTGAGGATTTGAGGAGGGATAATATTTTTTTTTTGACCCTTTAACTGAATGACAACCTCTGTATTTATAGGAGGTAAAATTGAAGAACAGGCCGGACGGCCTAACCTTCAATTTGATGGGTTTTTGGGTATTTTGGAAATTGCAGAGGCTTGATGAGGATTTTGGTTTTTCATGAAGAAAAGGCCGGACAGCCTATGTTTATATTTCAGGGGTATTTTGGTATTTTCACCCTTGAATTTGATTGATGGAGATGGGGGAGGCTGTGCATGTGTGCTACGTGTCCCTGTAAGTCACCAAGGTAGGGATTTTTGTCCCTTTAATCTCGATTTTGACTGTTTTCTAAATAACTGTCCGAAAAATGTCCGGAACGGCCTCGAAAAGTCCCAGAAATCACGTTTTTCAAAGAAAGTGGTACTTTTACATGTGATGACGTGTGTTGAGTACACTTTGGAATTGGGATGCACGGGGCTGTCCTGGGAAGTCTCATTGACTCGAAAAGGGGGAGTTAACGGGTTCCGGTTAACTTGGAAAGGGCCTGTTAACTGATTTCTGTTAACTTTTAACGGATTTTAACCATCCGGATTTGGGTACTTACAATGTGATCAAGCAAACATCGATGACCAAACTGAAGACGATCCAGCGGTTTGAATTGTCTTGGATATTTATTTGGTGATATAATGAAACAAGCTCCAAAACAATTTTCGCTTTTATTTTTGTTTCAATGCCTTGGCCCAGTTTGGGAGGCATTTAACTAGTAATACATTTTTTGTTAGCTCAAGTCCTGGCCCACTTTTGGGGGACTTTTATTTAATCGTATTTGACTTCTTTACTTGAATCACTTGGCTTGGGTCCTTGTTTGGATGTCGAACTAGATTGGCACAAGCTTTTGGTCGGACTAGTTTTTAACAACAAAGTCGACTTAATACTTGTACGATTTGAGAATGAGATTGACTAAGAGTCGAATCTATTAGAACGAAGTCGACTAAGAGTTGGACTCGTTAAAGGAACGAGGCTGACTAAGAGTCGAGCCTGTTAGAACGAGGTCGACTTAGGTGTCGGACATGTTAAAGGAACGAGGTTGACTAAGAGTCGAGCTTGTTAAAGGAGCGAGGTTGGCTAAGAGTTGAGCCTGTTAAAGGAACGAGGCTGACTAAGAGTCGAGCCTGTTGGATCAAAGCATAGATGTAACACAACTTGGTTGAATAGAACTGCAACTTTATTGAAGTAGTAGAATGATTACACAGAAAACTAGAATTGGAACTAAACTTTAACTGAAAACTGAAGCTAAAACTGAAACTGAACTTAAAAGTAATATTTGATAAGGTGGCTAGCATGCCATGGATGTTTCAACTCCTCCCTGTCTGGATGACCAATCATATAAGTCCCTTCCTTGATTACTCGAGTAACGATGTAGGGACCTTTCCAGTTGGGAGATAACTTATTCTGCTGAGCTTTTCTTCCAGTTACCTCGATCTTTCGTAGCACATAGTCCCCCACTTGGAACGATCTTCTCTTTACCTTCTTGTCGTGGTAACTCTTAGTTTTCTGCTTATAATTGATCATCCGAAGCTGAGCTATATCCCGCTTCTCATCATGCAAATCCAAGTCGATCAACCTGTTGACGTTGTTCTGCTCCTGATCAAAGAAAACTACCGTGGCTGCGGGAACTTGTAGCTCGGCCGATGCTATGGCCTCTGATCCATATGCAAGAGCGAATGGGGTTTCCCCCGTGGGCCCCCGAGTGGTTGTGCGGACTGCCCAGAGAGCAATGGGAAGTTCGTCCAACCAGTTGCTTCGTCGACCAACCAAAACCGTCTTAAGTGCAGAGAGGAGCGGTTTGTTCGCTGCTTCAGCTTGTTCGTTATCTTGAGGATAGGCGACTGACGACTTCCAATGTTTGACTCCTACTCTGTTCATTTTTTCTTTTACACTATAGCTCGAGGAATCCCAAAACGGCACCAAATGAAGTCGTGAATAAAATTGATGGCGTTTTCCTCAGTAATCCTAGCTAACGGCTTTGCCTCGACCCACTTCGTAAAGTAATCAATAGTAACGATCACGTACTTGCAATTTCCTCGGGTGGGCGGGAAGGGACCAATCAAATCGACACCCCACATATCGAAAGGCCAAGTTGCGACCACCGGAGTTTGCTCAGTTGTAGGCAGTCTAGGTAGATCGGTGAATCTTTGGCACTGGTCGCACTGCTGAACAAAGTCATGAGCGTCCACTCTCATGTGGGGCCAATAATAACCCAAAGTGATTAACTTGTCGGCCAAAGTTCTGGCCCCCGGGTGTCCACCACAAACTCCACTATGTACCTCGTGCATCAGCTGAGTAACCTCTTGAGGGTGAACATACCTCAATAATGGTGACCTTCTGAATAACGCATCTCCATGAATGACATATCTCGAGGCTTTCTTCTTGATAGCTTGAGCTGATTTCTCATCAGTAGGTAGCTCGCCTGTCTCTAGATAAGCTCGCATTTCTTCGACCCAGCACTTCGTGTAAACCCACTCTCTAGTGGTGTCCTCCAGGCATTGAATCTGAACCCTTTCATAAGATGGATGCTCAAGGTAAGAGATAGGCTCCCCATGTTGTTCATCTGATGTGGCCAACTTTGAGAGGAGGTCGTTCAACTCATTATTATTTCAACCAACTCTTTGTATCTCCCAGAATTCCAAGTCCTTAATCAGCTCTTTTACTAGGTCGCAGTATTTGACTAAGGTTGGGTTCAGCACCTCGTACTCCCCTCTGACTTGATTCACGATCAACTGAGAATCACAGTAGGCTAGGATCTTGGTCGGCCCAAAACATTTCGCATACTCGATAGCTGCGACCAAAGCTTTATATTCGGCCTGGTTATTAGAAGCTTCAAACTTGAATCTCATAGCTTCTTCATAGACTGTCCCCGATTCTGACTCGACCAAAACAATTCCAGCCCTACTAACATTCTTTGTTGTCGACCCATCAGAATAAACCTTCCAGCAATCGTCGGGCAGATCAACTGTGGACTGAGTTGCAAGCTCCTTTCCCTTGGTATTTTCCTTTCGAGCCCTCACTTCGCTATCTTCCTTGGTGAATGTAAGCTCGACCAAGAAGTCTGCTAAAGCTTGAGCTTTCAATGCCTTTCGAGGCCTATACTCAATGTCGAATTTCTGTGAGAGCAATTGACCAGTTGAGTAGTCGACCTGGACTTTCTGTCTTATGTAGGATCTTCCTTATAGGAGCATTGGTTAGCACGAAAATGGGGTGAGCTAAGAAATAAGCTCGCAGTTTCCTCGATGCTACAACCAAGGCGTAAGCCACCTTCTCTGCATTGTAATACCTGCCTTCTACGTCGGACAGGGCCTTACTCACATAATACACGGCTTCTGAAGCCCTCCTTCTTCTCGAACTAGAATAGCGGCCACAGCTTGGTCACCCACAGACAAATAAACGAACAAAGTCTCCCCTATAAACGGGTTGCTCAATAGTGGTGGAGAGGCGAGATACTCCTTAAGCTGCTAGAACGATGAAGAACATTCGGCCGTCCACTCAAATATTTAAAGAAGGGGAGAGACCTCTCTACTGATTTAGCAATAAAGCGACCTAGGGTTGCCACCCTACCAATGAGTCGCTACATCTCCTTAATACAGGTAGACTCCTTCATGTCGACCAAAGCCTTGATCTTTTCTGGATTAGCTTCAATACCCTGCTGAGAGACCATAAAACCAAGAAATTTTCCAGCTGCTACCCCAAATAC
The DNA here is from genome assembly GCA_022495995.1 of Adenophora triphylla var. japonica. Lineage (NCBI taxonomy): Eukaryota > Viridiplantae > Streptophyta > Magnoliopsida > Asterales > Campanulaceae > Adenophora > Adenophora triphylla. Next base: position 399,336 of record JAFEMH010001434.1, read on the forward strand.
ACACTTGCTCGGATTAAGCTTCATGTCGTTTGCCCGTAAATTGGCGAACGTTTCCCTTAGGTCGACCACGTGACGTTCGGCCTTTGTTTTGATGACCATATCGTCGACGTAGGCCTCCATTTTTTGGCTAATTTGTGAGGCAAAGACCTTGTTGACCATCCTCTGGTAGGTCTCTCATGCATTCTTTAATCCGAATAGCATCATGTTGTAACTGTAGATACCTCCAGCAGCTTGAAAGGCTGTCTACACCACGTCATCCTTATACATCTTGATCTGGTGGTAGCCTGAATAGGCGCCGAGGAAGCTTAGGGTAGTATGCTCGGCTATAGAGTCTACGAGCTTGTCGATCCGGGGCAGTGGGTAGCTATCCTTTGGGCAGGCCAAATTGAGGTTGGTGAAGTCGACCCACATACGCCATTTGCCATTAGATTTCTTTACCATCACCACATTTGCTAGCCAGGTGGTATGAGAAGCCTCCTTAATGATACCTGCACTCAAAAGTTTTTGTACCTCAAGTTTGATCGCCTCCTCTTTATCACGAGCAAAACTTCTCAGCCTCTGCATCTTAGGTTTCATAGTCGGATTGACTTCCAGCCTGTGGACATCGACCTCCTCCTTGATCCCTTTCATGTCTTCCACACGCCAAGCAAAAACATCGCTGATTTCCTTCAATAGCTCGACGATCTCTGCTCTTTCCTCAATTGACAACTGTCTACCAATTTGAATTTTTGATCAGGATAGGAGGGATTGGTAATCATTACTTCCAGCTCATCTACAGGTTCCAGCTCTGGCCCATCCCTGAACTGTAGGGTCTCGATGATAATTTCACGAACCCTTTGTCTTTCTTCGGCCCCCCAAGTGTAGAGCTTCTTCAACTATCATATCATCTAGTTCAGCTGCCATCTCACTGGTGGTGGCCCCCGAGTTTTGGTCGATCTGTAGGCATAGCTCGCCTATGATGACTTGGTCGACCATAACTGCATCTGAATTGACCATAGTATTTTGGGAGGGACGTGTCGGCTCAGTCATGACATAGTCATGTGAGTGATAGGTCGCCTATTCTACACAGGTGATTGTAGATAGTCGTGAAATTGTGGTGACAGATTTTGAGAGCTTTCAATATCCTTTCGGAGTATCAACTTCTAGCTCCCTCTTCTTCTTTGTTCAAAGGACATGATCAAGGTAAGCTCGAGTTGTACTCTGTACGCAGCCTACTCCAGCTAGTGTAGGGAGCTTAACTCGCTGATGGGGAATAGAGGCCACCATTCCAAGTGCGACCTGGCCAGGAATACCCAATATAGCAGCATAATCACTTACTACATCTATGACAATAAATGTTACCTTAGTTACGACCCTGAAAGGGTGTTGGCCAATGTCGACCTCCAGCTCAATTTGTCCCTTGGCATCCACTCTATCATTGGTGAAGCCCTCCAGTCGACCATCGTATGGCGACAATCTTTCCTTTGTCAAACCCATCTCCTTGAAAGTTCCATAGAAGAGGATATCCTTGTAGGCCCCCATGTCAACTAGAATCTTGCTAATTGTACAACCGTCTATCAAACCCGGAATTACCAGAACCTACTCCCTTGCAGCTATGTTGGTAGCTAGCTCCTCCAGATAAAAACTGATGACTTCGTCCTTGATGTAGCTTCTAGGTGGCACGTAAGGAGCTTTGCTGAGCTGAAAAATCTTGTGCTTCAAAGCTGTGTTTCTTGCTTGCTCGGTGATAACTCCCAGATTTAACTGAGGTTTCCTTGGTTGAACTACACCCTCTGCAGTTCGCTCGCCTCCACTAGGTCGGGCTCCCTTCACAATCATGTCCAGCTTTCCACTGTCGACCCACTTCTGAATGATACGTTTCAAACTAAAGCACTCCTTTGTAGTATGACCCATATCCATGTGGTAATCACAATATTTGCCGTTGTCCCTTCTGAACTTATTTGCTGGGTTCATCGGGGCAGGTGGGCCTAGCTCGACTGTATTCATTATCTCAGTTCGACTAACAGTCAACAGGGTTATATTATCGGGCACTCTCTCAGTCGCCCTTGTTCTGTTTTTCCCATTCTTGTTGTTGCTACCATTCTTTTCTTGGTCGCCTTTGTTGGATTCTCCAGCCTCGGGCTGCTTCGAACCCTTTTCCTTCTTCTTTGCTTTCATTTCCTCAGCCATGGCCACATCATAGGCCCTCTCAAACAGTTCCTGCCTGGTGTTTACCTTCCCGACCTGCAGCTCGTACTCTAGATCAGGAGAGGACACCCCATTCCGAAAGCAGTTTATTACCTCCCTGTATGTTAGGTCCTCCTCGATCTGGTCGACCATCCCCTTGAATTTAGTGAAGTAGCTCATGGAGCTCTCAGTTTTGCCCTACGTTAGATTGTTCAAGTCAGAGACCGTATTCTTTCGGCCTCCAGCTATCGAGAAGCGATCTAAGAACTTCCTTCTCATGTACTCGCACATGGTAATACACCCCGGCGTCAATCCTCGAAACCAAGTCAGTGCTGCACCCGTGAGGGTGCTGGTTAGTGCCTTGCACAGCACATCATCCTCGGAAGAGACCAAGCACATGGTGGCCTCCAAATGTTGCATATGATTCAGGGCGTTGGTCGCACCTGAATACTTTTCAAGATTGGGCAGCTTGAAGCCCATAGGAGGTCGTCGCTCGAGCAATTCCCTAGACAAAGGTCGAAGAGTATGATCATTTCGTTCGCCCTTTGCATTATCCTCCTTCCTGTCGGCCTCCATTTTCTCCAACCTCTTCTTCAAACTTAGTAGCTCCCTCGCATCTGGATGGTCTTTCCTTGAGTATGAGACGTCATTGGATCTCTTTCATTCTTCACGATAGGGCTCCCCCTAGAGTAGGCCCTATGCCTTTCACTTCTAGGAGGAGTAATTTCTCTACCCCTTCTATCCCTGTGGGAGGGCGACTGTACTGACTTTACATGCGACCTGTGCCTACCTCCTCTGACTGGCGACCTGTGTCCATTCCTATCTCGATGAGATTGCGACCTCTTAGTTCTGCAAGCGACCTACGCCCATTCCTATCTCGATGAGATTGCGACCTCTCAGTTCTGGCAGGTGACCTACGCATATTTCTATTGGCCTCCAGTTGTCGCCTCAGGTCAGATTCCGTCTCTTGCTCCCTATTACGTTTGTGATGACTCCTCAGGTCGTTACTTGGGAAAGATATGTGGGAACGAACATGCTGTACAATCCTCTGTTGCTCGTCATTCTGGTGAGCAGTTCCATTTTGTCTAGCACTCCCGTTCTGCCTAGCATTCCCACTAGGCTGCCTGTGAGAGGTTTGGGAGGGAGCCGCTCTTTCTGATCTCCTCTCATCCTGATCAGGCGAGTCTGGCATATCAAGCAATTCCGCCAAAATTTTGGCCCGCACCAGCAACACTCCTCCCTACTGAGGTGATTGATTGAGGGACCTGGATTGTCGCCTGCAACAGTTCGACCTGCTTGTTGAAGCTTTGGAGGGGGGCTGTGCTTCTGGTTCGACCATAGGCTTTTTCTCCCTTCTTCCCTCGAGCAAGCCTCTCCCATCAGCCACGCTATTCAAATGTGTCGCCCCCCTGGCATGGCGCTGCGGAGGAGGAGGAGGAGGAGGCAGGTTAACATTGCGATTTTCAGCACCGGCGTCCGTGTTACCACCGGCGTTTCCTTCATTAGGCTCATCCGAGGCATCCGAAACATGACCGTCAGAAGTCATTACAATGGTGTGATAAAAGTTTCGAGGTCAAAAAGCAATGATTCCCGGCAATGGAACTAAACTAATGTTATAGGAATCGTGCCGTAATAAATCTCCGTCCAGCCGCAAGATTAATCACCTAGCTGTTGACCTGAAAACAGAACCCACGACTAGCCGAAATGGTTTCCGGCGAAGACCCTCGGGCGTAAGAGTAAGTATGGTGTACAGAGAGCTTATAAAATATAATGAACAATGTATTCAAAATATCAAATGGCAATTACCTTTGAACGGTTGATATTGTGAAGTATTTATAGTTGTTGATGAGAGTTATAATTGTATTGGGATTGCATCAGATCCCTAGAATCATGGATCAGATTAGCAGAAGAGATCGTGTCCATATATAACTCCTGATTTGTAGGGCTTCTGTTATGAAAAGAATTGTAGTCATAGTAAGACTCTGTAGGTCGACGTACGCCTTGTAGGTCGAGGTCACCTGCCTAGGATCTAGGTCGACCTGACTGAATGAACCCGTTGGGTAGAACCGAATAAGAGGTGGATCGTATGTCGGACAAAGCTAGGTCGGGACCATGTAGGTCGGATAATGAGCTAGGTCGACTGATCTCGCTTGACGGGTCATGGGCCCTATAATAACTGGGTCGACCCACTAAGAACGTGGTGGCAATAATAGATGAATAATTGAGCTTCGTGTACTAGACCTAGCCTGTTATATTTATTCCGTTCAATTTCTATTTTGAAAAAAAAATAAATAATACTCTTCCATTCCAAAAATATACTACCACGTTAAATGTGTCGATAAATTTGATTTTATTTTAACTAAAATTTAAAAACGAAAAATAATAAGATATTATGAAAAATTATTACTATACAATTAATAATATTATCACAAATAATAATAAGTTATAGAATTTAATCAATTTTTTCTATATTTATCATTATTATTTTTTAATTAAATTTCAATCAAGTTGCTACAAATTCAATATGAAATTGTCTATTTTTTCAATTCATATATGCAGCAAGTTCAACTTTAGGCCATCTACAGTCGTTTCAGCACCCTCACTTTTTCAACACCATTTAAAACACAACATATCAGCTTCTCTCTCCTCTACTTAATTATTCAACACCCCATTCAATTTTTAACCCCTACAATGGTTTAACACCCATATTTTTTCAACACCCTTCCAACTCATCATCCTATACCCACCACTTTTATTTTATTTTATATTTTTTATTTTTATGATTAGTAAAATAATAATAATTATTATTATCATTTATAATTAAAAAAACTACATACTTAATTATTATTTTTAATTGCAATTAAATAAATACGAAAAATAAAGATAATTATTATTAAAAAAATACTTCATACTTTATATTCTTTATTTTTCAATATAATTAATTTATATTGAAAAAATAGTGTTTTTTTTTCTGTGTCTAAATCAAATGAAACATGTCTCTATTTATAGATAAAAAAAATTATGAATTTTGGTGTAAATTTTTTTTTTATATATATAAGATAATTGCCTTTGAAAAATTCGGATGATTTTAACAAAAAAGAATTCATTGACCAATCAGAGAGCGACAAGTGACATCTTAGGAAAAAAGAAAAAAAAAGGGGGGGGGGGGGAAGTGCAGCGCAGACGTGCCTGGGAAGGAGGTGTCGTACACGCGCCTTTTTCGGTCCAATAGGAGCGCGACACGTGGCAAAATGGGCCCAAATTTTTTTTTTCAACATTTGTTGAATTTTTTCAACGCTTGTTGAATTTTTTCAACAAAACCAAAAAATTCAACTGTTGATTTTTTTTTCAATTGACCATTGCAAGCATTTCAACTATTGAAAAAAAAAATTCAACATTCCCATTGTATTTGGTCTTAGAGCATCTACAATAGAAGTTTTTTAATAGCTCTTTATTTTAATGAAAAAGTTCTTGAATGCTTTTTACCACTGTTAAATACTTTGAAGAGCTCCTTGCTAAGAGCATTCATAATGAGAGCTTTTTGGGAACTTTTAATTTTCATGAAAAAGCTCTCTAGAGCTTTTTTTTATTATAGAGAAAGTTGGAAAGCTCATTCATAAAGAGCAGCTCCTTCTACAAAGAGTTCTCTCTAGGAGCTCTTTCCATTAATTTCCACCATTTTTCAATGTTGAACATTAAATAAAACAATAATTTTTATTTTTCTTAATATTTCCCTTCATAGAAAAATGCAAGAAAATAATTTAATTTTGGATGTGGGGGCCATAAAAAAGTTGATGAAAAAGCTCTACCATTGTGAAAAAAACTTGAAGATTTTTATTTTTGAGTTGTTTATGATGTGTCACTTGAAAATTGCAAAAAAGCTATGAAAAAAGCTTTTACCATTATGAATCCTCTAAGGAGCAACTCTTTCTACAAAAAGCTCTCAAAGAGCGCTACTTTTTGGGAGATACAATTAATGTTAACTATTTTCAATGTAAAAAGCTTTTAATAATAGGTTTAATATGATAGGTAGGGCCAAAAAAAAAAAAGTTATGAAGAAATTTTACCATTGTGGAATAGTGTTTAAACTTTTTATTTATTGACATGTCAATGATGTGTCATGTAGGACCCACAAAAATATCATCAAAGAGCTCTTATCATTGTTGATGTTTTTAGAGTGATACAAAAATTTTGGAAATACTTTCGTAATTTATTACTCCCTCCGTCTCACATTAGGTTATTCGTTTACTATTGAGAACGGAAAATAAAGAGTGAATATGTATAATGTTATTGAAGTAGGTGTTGTGAGTGGGTAGGAGAAAGAAAGTGGGGTAGAGAATAGTAAGTGGATAGTTTTTTTTTTTTTTTTTTTTTTTGATTACCCCAGGTTCCCAGCTTCGCCGGTTAATCCTGGACCACCAGGTACCGATTCCTCAGTATGCTGACGGAGGTAAATGGCGGGATGTGTCCTATGCAGCCAGGGTGGCAACACCCCTTATACTCCAGAGCCCCAAGGGATCCCTCCTACAAGGCAATTACTTGACTGCTCCACATCACCAAACGGCTGCTCCACAACACCAATAGATTGGCTGCTCCACATCACCAAGAAACTGTCAAGATTTGAACTCCTCACACTGAGGGTACAAGCCCAGCAATGCTGCTTCCTTAACTGCACGAATGTGCCCCGGGGGACTCCAAGGCTCCTGAAATCCAAGGAAATAATTAAACCACAAGATTCCCCTTGGGGGGAATCGAACTGGTGACCTCCCCTACGGAAAGTCACCTAAGATACCATTAGGCCAGGAGACCATTGGTGTAAGTGGATAGTTATTGTGAGTATGATAGGTGGGTCTCATGAATAAAGAAGTATTAAAAAAAATTCTTTTTAGGAAAGTGAATAGATATTGTGAGTATGATAGTTGGGTCTCATGAATAAAGAAGTATTAAAAAAAATCTTTTTAGGAAAGTGAAACTTTAAAGTGAGACGTCCAAAATAATAAAATGAGTAAGATTTTAGGAGACGAAGGGAGTATTCTTGAGCATCAAGACATAAAATTAAATTTTCTTTTCAATCAATATGCAGCAAGTTGAAGTAATAAATAAGCTAAAAAAAATCTTTAAAAAAAAATTAGGAAACACGAAGGTTCTTTTTTTTTTTTTTTTTTTTATCTATCACTGATTATGGTTTTAGATTATTTTATTACTAAACAACATCATGAAACTAGCCTGATTTTTTACACTTTCACTAACAATTTATTTATTATTTTTTATCAACTTTCTCTCTTTCAATTTTTGCTTTTTATATTCATAATATTTTACTTTTTCTTACTTTATATTTACTTTTTCTTGATTCGAACAAGAACCTTTTGTAGAACGGAAGAATTACTGTGTATATTGTAGTTTATTATTCTCGGACATCAAGACATAAAGATAAGGCACTTAGACTTATCTAATAAATTGATTTTATAAATTTTGAGAGAATTGTGACCGTTGTATTAGAGCTGTTACCAAAAACGCAAATAAATGACCCGTGTATGTCCGTACTTTACACATAAACCTGCACATGCTAACACATTAATTTATCATATCTATCAAAAGTCGGTGTCCAAGAATATGTATTTTTTTTTAATTAAAAAAAATTATTATTATTTATTTTTAATTTTAAAAAAAAAAATTTGAAGGGTTGCCACTTAAAACTGTTTCATTGACCGTAGCATACAGGAGGCCGCTTATTTATACTATATATATATATATATATATATATATATATATATATATATATATATATATATACTCCTTCCGTCCCAATAGAAGCTGCCCGTTTTTTGACTCGCACGCAAATTAATAAAATGGGTGGGAAGAAAAATTGTTGTGAGTGTAATTTGAAAATAGGAGAGAGAATTAGTGGAGGGAATAGTAAATTATAATGGTGTTGTGAGTATTAAAATAATGTAGGAGAGAGAATGAGTGGAGGGAATAGTAAAGATTCATTTGCCAAAAAAGGAAAGTGGAAGTTATTAACGGGACACCCAAAATGGCAAAATGGGAAGATACTATTGGGACGGAGGGAGTATATACTCCCTCCGCCCCACGTGAATGCAAACTTATTTCTATTTTTGTCTGTCCCACGTAAATGCAAACTTCCCAAAATGGAAATAAATATTTCACTTTTACACTCACAACATTCTCTCTCCTCACTATTCCTCCCACTCATTCTCTCTCCTATTTAATTTTTCATACTCACAACATTTAATTTTTTTTCTTTTTTACATCACTTTTCCTTAATTTCCACACTCAAAAAATTGATTTATATTCACGTGAAACGGAGGAAGTATATATCTAGCTTTACGACTATAATTATATCCGTTTGACTTTTGAATTTATCATAGGGACCCGTGATACCGACATATCCACAGGTAAATGCTAATTTAAATATATCCATTTGCATTTGAATACTGATTACATATATGAAACAAATGCTAATATAATGTTAGTGCGCCACAACAAGAAACTAATATATTGCCACTTATTATTATGAGCAACAAATGCTAATATAATGCCAGTGCGCCACAAGAAACTAATATATTGCCACTTGCTGGTGCAAATTATCCCCTTAATAATACTTCCTCCGTCCCGACCGACTTCCGTCCCGATCGACTTAGGATTTTTTGAAATGGCATAGGAATTAAGGAAAATGTAAATGTTGTGAGTGTAATTTAAAAATAGGAAAGAGAATGAGTGGAGGGAATAGTAAATTATACTCCCTCCGTCCCATACCTACGTGCACACTTTCCATTTTGGGCGTCCCAAACCTACGTGCACATTTCCTAAAATGGAAAGGAATCTTTACTATTCCCTCCACTCATTCTCTCTCCTACATTATTTTAATACTCACAACACCATTATAATTTACTATTCCCTCCACTCATTCTCTCTCCTATTTTATTTCACACTCACAACACTTTCAATATAATACTCTCTCCTTAATTTACGTGAAAAGTCAAACCGAGCACATAGGTCCGGGACGGAGGGAGTAATGGTGTTGTGAGTATTAAAATAATGTAGGAGAGAGAATGAGTGGAGAGAATAGTGATTTAAGGTTTCCATTTTGGGCCGTCCTAAGTCGGGTGGAACGCCCAAAATGGCAAAAAGTCCTAAGTCGGCAGGGACGGAGGGAGTACAGAATATTTGAATGAAATCTCCGGCACGTTCACGTTGATTCTCATATGTTTATTTTATTTTTTCCTTACGATTAATTTTATAACTTATTGAAATCAAATATTTTGTCCAAAATGATTAATGAATAAACTAGATATTAAAGTTCAAATTAGTGAATTGAAAGAGAAAAAATGTGGTTATTCCACATGTAATGGGAAGGTAAAATCAATCAAGTTTAAATATTCATACACTATAATAAATTGCCATGATCATTAACATACTTGTAACAACCACTACTCAAACTTGATGTCTATTTGATTTCTTCCTTTTGTAACAGACAAACGAAATTAAAATGTTGTTAATATTGTAATTGATGATTACTGTTCAGTTTGATCCGTTATGATTATAAGATAGAGCTACACTGAATAAAACCAAAACATTTTCCAGCAGCCTCTCTTCTATCTCTCGTTGCATATTGTAGAATATTTCCTTTTGGTCACATATTTTATAATTTTAAGTTTTCTTTCATTTTTGTATAATATTTTTTCTATAAAGTAACATTTTTTTGTGTAGTAGTAAAAACAAAAGTAGTAAATACATTTGTATAAATTATTACAAGATAAAATATAATTAAAAATTAATTATTTGTGATATTAATATATTAAATAAAATTATTAAGAGATATTATGAGTTAGATTGATTTGAATTGGGTTGTTGATAAGAGATAAAAATTAAAACATTGGATTGGAGTTATGGATTGAATATGTGAAAAAGAGAAATTATAATTTATTGATAGGTCGGATTAAATTGAATTGCTAATGGTTATAGTACAAGGAATCTTAACTTGTGTGATGAAATGTTTTCACTAACAAATACTCCCTCCGTCTCAAAATGTTTGTTTGAAAATTTTGGAGAAAATTAGTTTTTCCAAAATATTATAAAAAATTTTGTTTTTAACTTAAAAAAACTGGTACATGAATTTTAAACCAAACTAACTCGGCTTTTTGAACCGGTCATTGAACCGGTTTTTAAAATAAAACAGGACTTTTTATAATATTTGGGAGAAACTAGTTTCTCCCAAAACCAACTCCTTGAATTTTTTGTTGAACTTTGACCACAAATTTATGAGAGATTAATCATGTTCATGAAATTCTAAAAGTTGTTGATAATATTATTAATGGTGAATCAATAGGAATTTTTAGAATTTCATGTTCAATTCTCTTATAGGTAAATAAATGACCCATACATATATGTCCGTACTTTATACATAAAACTGCACATGCTAACACATTAAATAATTTATTAAAAGCTGTACACCATATTATAAATGGTGCATCCTCCCTTCTTTCAAGGACACTGAACCTCAATGGCATCTTCACTTAATTTGATTGCCTTTTGCTCTCTTCTTTTCGTCATATCAACCTTTGCCCACATCCAGCCCAAAGCCTTACTTCTTCCGGTCACCAGAGACCCCAAAACCCTACAATACCTTACCCACATAAAGCAAAGAACTCCTCTTGTTTCCTTATCCTTAACGGTAGACCTCGGCGGCGCAAACCTATGGACTGACTGCTATACCAACTACATTTCCTCCACCTACCGATTTTACGATTGTCACACTTCCCAATGCATAAAATCTAGGCAAGCTAATACACTTTGTAGCACGTGTGATTCCCCTATTGGACCAGGTTGTCACAACGAGTCATGTGCGTCACTTGTGACGAATCCCATCAGCCGCAATAGTTTTTATGGGGAATTTACAGCTGATGTTGTTTCTATCCAATCAACGGATGGGAAGAACCCTAAACAAGTTGTCTTAGTGCCTGAGTTTTTCTTCTTTTGTACTGATCATAGAATAGATGAAACAATAAGATTAAGGGATCTTGCAAAAGGTGTCACAGGTATTGCTGGTCTTGGTAGGAGTGAGGTATCACTTTCTTCTCAATTCGCAGCTTTCTTTAACTTCCGTAAAATATTTGCACTATGCTTGAGTTCTTCTAAAGGTGTCATCATATTTGGTGAAGGACCTTATGTGGTTCATCCAAATGTTAACGCGGCTTCCTATCTTACTTACACCCCTCTTATAATCAACCGAGGACATTGGATACATAAGCCCTATTCGGATTACTTTATCGGGGTCAAATCTATCAAGATAAACGGACAGGTAGTTCGAATAAATACTACACTTCTTTCCTTTGACCAAAATGGCGATGGCGGGACCATGATCAGTACGGCTTATCCTTACACGGTACTTGAACCTTCAATTTATGGTGCTTTTGTTAAGGCTTTTGTCAAAGAAATGTCTAATGTCACTAGGGTTGCACCGGTTACGCCATTTGAAGTATGTTACAACTCAAAAGGCATTAGAAGCAACCATATGGGGCTTGCGGTGCCTGTTATTGATTTAGTTCTACAAAGTGAGGAGGTGTATTGGAGGATATATGGTGGAAACTCAATGGTTAAAGTGAGCAAAGATGTTATTTGTCTTGGTTTTGTGAAGCAAGGGTTGATTAGTCCTGCGCAAGCCATCACTATCGGAGGCCACCAACTAGAGAACAATCTTCTACAGTTCAATGTGGCAAAATCAGTGCTTGGTTTTAGCTCCTCCCTTCTCTCCCAAAAAACAGCATGTGCCAACTTCAACTTTACATCTACTTCTTAGTTCTTTTCTGTAGTTTACAAGTTCAAATAACAAATGCCCATCATGTTATGCAATTAATTTCCTTCTATGTCCTAAAAATATTGTTACACTACAAGAAAAATGTGTTTTAAAGACGGCAAATTTTGTAGCCAAATTGAAGATTATGTCTCTAAATCGTGTTTAGGAACAAATTTGTTCCGTAACTAATTCGTGGGTGCAGGTTGGTCACTAAATTGGGCGTCACTGTTTTGTAGATGTTTTAGAGACATATATAGATATGTATGTCACCAATTTAGAGACTGATGGCGCCAAGCTGTTCAGGGTCAGGAGCGGTTCGAGGATATCTGGCTAGGATATTTAAGTGGTTTGTTTGTACCTAGATCACAATACAAAGAAGCACCGTTAAGGTCAAAGTTGGATGTTACTCCAACTCAGGCCCTCGGGTGTGAGAGTAAGAATACTGAGATAATAAGGCTTTGAATACCTTGGAGTGTGTGTGTTTAGGGTTTAGAGTAATATGGCTTACTCAATTGTATATGGAACTTACCTTGCCCAAGGGGGTAAAGGCCTTCTATTTATAGGCAATGCAATGGTGCTTGTTGAGGTAAGCACGAGATCAAACCCCTAGGGGGCACTTTGGTATTTGACCGCCTACACGTGTCCGCAGCCTACTTGGCCCCGTCAGGGAGGGAACATTGACCGCAGAGGGGGCATGGCCGAAAGGGACATGAGCCGTAGCCGGCTTGGAGCATTAAATGGAATAGTAGGCGCCGATCGAGCCGCACGAATGCGTGACGGGGAGCCAGAAGTGGCCCGTCGTGAGCGCAAGCTTAACTTGCTCAAGAAGGCTTCGACATTAACCGGAAGTTGCATGTGCCCGCGGTCAACATTGTGGCCGCAGCCAAAGGTATATGACGCGAGCACGGTTGATGCGGTCACGCACGCCACGGCGGGTACGGGTCCCCGCGGACATTCAATTCGCGGCACGACCCAACGGCCACAGTCGTGCGGCACGAATATAGCGGCCAGATCCTTCCGATCTTTGATAGGATTAATGCGGGGAGGGACGCGGCCTCGACCTCAAGTGCCTATCTGTCCGCTGCCTTCCCCCAATGGCCTAGAACCGCCACGTCACCGGTCCTCGGGACTGCATCGAGCGCGGCCCGGCCCAAGGATCCGGCTCATCAATGGCCCCTAGCTCCGAGTGTGATTATTTATGGTCTCGAGCAAGGAGGTACTAGAAGCTCTGTAGGATTGGATCGCCGCTTTGGCGAGCACCAGCTGTTAGCGCTTTTGTTGTTTGTTGCTTGGCCTCACGGGCCTATGGAACGTTTGGGAGGCACCGCGAGTGACACGTGGTCCTCGTACGGTGTGCCTCCCTAAGAACAGCGGGCCCTCGCGATGAAAAGACGGGTTAGTGGTACGTATGGGTACGTGTCGCTCATCCAAGTGGGGGCAATAAATGCAAAGTTTATTTAATTTTCGAATTTTCAAACGCTGAGACGGTTCGTGGTCCGAGGTAGGATTTGTGGGCTAATTAATACGGGTTAACGGGTTAACCCGTATTGGTAGGCCTTATAAATACCAAACCCTTAAACCTCCAACCCTTTTACCGTTTCCAAACCTTCGAAGAGCTTAGAGAGAGAAATTGTTTGCTGCGAAATCCGTGCTAGTGTTTCTCCGAATCCAACCTTCAAGTTTTCCTTCGTAAGTATTTGGGTGTTTTTCTTCTTCATCTCCTTCTATTTTTCTCTTTCTGGGTTTTGAACGAAATGACCACTCGCGAATTTGGACCCCGCCGTCCCATAGAACTAGGAGATGGGTCCACCCCTGATATCTTTGCCGTCTGTAAACGGACTGGTGGTATCTTTAGGAAGGTAGGATTGGGGTGGATAAGGCTATCCCTTAGGTGTTTTCTGTTTTTTTGTGAGAGAGATGATTGGGGGCCTTTTGTCCCACCCCGATTGTGGGAGGCCAAGAGGAAGTACATCTACAATCATAATGTACTGGTGCTGGGGGATCACCGCAGGCTAAGAAATTTTGTAATGGGGGTTTTGTGTGTTTCCCCGCGAGAGAGATCAAGCTCGAACGCCGTCAACTTGTGAGGAGAGCGATCCGTATCCCTGAGCAAATAACTGACTGGGAGAAGTGTAAACTAATGGATCCTGACCAAACTAATGAGGTGCGGGCACCGAGCACCGGGGACCTGAATGACCCTCTAGATGTTCTGCCCTTGAGGACTGTATTTCCCAATGTGGTGCCCGCGGCCCCTGGTGCCAACCCAATTGAACTGAGTAGTAGCGAGGAGCTGGAGCCTCTGAATTTCCAGGTGGTCGGAGGTGGGGGATATGAACCTGAGGTAACCTCTGCCCGCGGTGATGAAACCGGTCTCTTTGGCTCGACGAGCACGGAGACCGAGGAGGATGACCGCGAGGTCGAAGTTAGGAGGGCTGCGGGGACCTCCAAGAAGGCCGCGGAGACCACGAATATCAGGATGCCTTTTCTGACCCTGACTCTGAGGAGGAGGCAGAGGTGGCCCCTGCCTGGAATAAGGGTAAGAGGCCGGCTGCTGAGGTGAACCCTGGTCGTGGCCGCAGTAAGAAAACCAAGGAGGTGGCTACCCTCAACTGGGAGGAGGATATTTACGAAGTGTACAATATCGACCGCAAAGCTTTCCGTGTCCGCACCCTCGGGGCACGTACATTTGAAGGATAAAGACAAGCCGCGCCGTAAATGCAGCCGATGTCCGCGAGGACAATAGGGCCTTGGTTTTTTATGGTGCCCAATTTGAGAACGGCCCGAGATTGCCCCTGACCCATTCTTCTACTTTTTCCCCGGAGTTCAACTACGCTCCCCACGAATTTGACTCCCAATACCATTAGGGCCATAGTTTCCTTCATAGCCGTCTGCATTCCCGGGCCAGCGAACCTACCCCCGGCCGGGCCGTACGCCTATTATCAAAACCAGGTCACCCGCAACATCCCGAGTCCGAAGGCTAGGAACTATTCAACCCGGACTTTCTAACCCTTCAAACAAATTTGACCAATGGAACCAGAGGGATGTCTTGGTCATCGAGTCCGTGCTCGCCGGCCTTTCCCCAAACCTTTAAGTCCAGCTCCGATGATGGTGGCCGCTACCGCTATCCGGACCCATCCTCTCGCCGATGCAATGCGCCGCGCCATAGAGGCATCTCGGCCCTTTACTTGATAGCGGGAGGAGCCCGTTTATGACGTGGGCACAATTGTCGTAGATGAGCCCCTATCGATCTACTCTGGGGTGGCTCGCAGGAGGGCGCCCCACATGCCCCTGCAGTAGCAATAGAGCCTTTGCCTCGTGACCCTGATTGGAGGGTGCACGAGCACTATCAATTTGAGGCTGACTGTAAGACCTGCATGCTCGGCGCTGAGTGCGATCCCCCCGAACTCATCGGTCTCTGATTTTTTCAAAACTGTTTGCCAATTTATTTTGCTTTCGATTTTTTTGATTTGCCTTTTAACCATTTTCTTTTTCTCCAGAGTAGACCCCGAGGAGTATAACTTCTGATGGCCCCTTTAAGCGCTGCTCAGATGAAGGCCAAGAACAAGCAGGCCAATAGGGAGGCTGCTAACAAGAGGCAAACTGTAATGGGAGGGGTCCCTGCCAAGGATAAGACTGTGCCCGTTGTCGAGGGAAAGAGCGGGAGCCTCTCTCGCTCCCAAGGTCGTTCCTACCACCGAGAATCTCGCTCCACCCCCTGTGGGTCCTCCTCCGCCAACGCTCCGCGCAACCTCCCCGGCCGCACAATTCCTTCCGGCCACCGAGGGGACTCCTAAGAGGAATGAGAGGGATGCGGACCCAACGCACAAGGAGAGGGCTTCTAAGTCCCGTAAGGTGGCGGAGACCCAAGTTCGGCTCAACCGCACTCGCCTCGTTCCACCACCGCCCCCCTATCGCGGGGACCATCTCGCTCTGTCTTACCCAATCTCCTCCTCGCTACCCGCGAGGAGGCATGGGAGAAAAGGAAGCAGCGGGGGAAGTGCCCGCTATTATCGGGGTGGACTTATATGCCCTGGGCCCTCCTGCACTCCCGCGGGTATTTGGGCCGATCAATGTGCTTTTTGCCTCGACTTCTACCACCACGTGGCCGAGAAGGAGAACCCATCGCCCCGATGGGAGATATTGGGATTGCCCTTACCGAGGTAGGGACCTTTCGCGGCCTCTTCACTTAGCCTCCGAATTTCCACACAATTCTCGACTTTCTTCCTCGCAGTGGGCAACAAGGCCATGAGGCCGAGGGAGACTCATGACACCGTCCGTGGAGTTGGAGAACAACACTAAGGACTTCGCGAGCAAACTCCGCGAGCCGGAGCAGCTCGTGAGAAGGTGGGGACCTTAAACTCCCTTCGATGAGAAGGAGAAAGCCCTATCCACAAAGGAGACCGATCTCAAGGGTTTCCAGTGATAGGGTGACCGAAGCCGAGAAAAGCCTTGAAAAGGCGAAAGGTCACGGGATGAGCTCCGCGGGCACAAGAGCCGCCTCGAGCAAAGAAATAATGAGCTCGCGACCAAACCTGGGGCCGCCGAGGAGTCGCCAAACTCCCGGAGGCTAAGGCGGATGAGCTCTCCGAGAAACCGCTACCCCTTACGCAGCTTTGAGTTGGAGAGGGAGAGGATGCCGGCGAGGCCCGCAAAGAAGCCGTGGAGGAGTACAAAAACTCCGAGGATTTTAAGAACTGGCCGAATAATGAAAATCTGCTCGCATGAGGCCTGGGTCCAACACGTATTCGGAACTCATGCGGCCACTGCAAGTTTACCGTGCGTGAGCCGCCTTGATTGGCTCGCTTGTTGCCACGGATGATGAATGCTTGCCCGGCATGCGTTAGTTCCTCTCGTCCGAGGACGAAGTAAAGGGCTTGAGCCGTCCGCCGCGGCTCTTTACCTCCCGTGGCGTAAGTGACGGCCCTTAGCCCGATCGCCGATCTCGGATGAACTACGGTTTGGGAGAACCCGATATCACTTGGGAGGCCCTCGCTGCGTTCTTCCCGATGGGCCCGCCATTGGAGATCTTTTTTCCTCGCCGGGCGCTCTCGCCCGGCCTCGCCGAGCCCACCTCTCGATCCTGTCACTGTAGGTTTTGATGACCCGTCTTCCTTCCCCTACTCCAACCGTTGAAGCGGGCACGATAGGTGCGGTCAAAGAGAATGCCGATGCGGCCAAGGATCCAAACTCCAATAGTATAGGTTTTTTGTTTTTTCTTTTGTAATAGACTAGGACCTCTTTGTAATAGTGTAGGACTTTGTAATTATTTTTCCTTGGTAATAGAAGCATTTTTCTCAGAACTATTCTCTTTAATTACTTGTCTTGTAGGTCGCTTTTGAGTGCTCACAATTTTGAAGTACCTTAATACTTGCATTCTTGCTCTTTCTCTAGCTTTTTTGACTTGTAATTAAACTTTATACTCTCCTTCTGCGGAAAAAGCTTAGTAGGCCCTTTGCCCGCATTTTTTGAGTTTTCCTAACTCTTTATTCAAAATCACTGGATTTTTCGTGAGAGTCACCTTATTCATCTCGTGATCGCTTGTTTGGCCTTGTGGCAAACTTTGGGGCCTTAACCCCTTTGTCTGTTTGGCTTTGTAAAAACTCTTTGATCATTGTCATCCGTTTACACTTATTCCCAAATTTCTTGCGAGCCGTGGTGTAAGTCAAAAGCAGCCCAAGGCAAGCTACCTTCCTAGGGCATGCAGAGTGTGGCCGTGAAGCTATAGTCCGCGCAATGCAGGTAGGAGCATATTTAGCATAGAGGCCCTTTAACCTACCGGCATCCGTATCCACTAATGGTGGTTCACGCTTTTGACCCTTTATTCAAAACCCCTCGAGTTTTGTGTGAGGGTCTTCCGCGATCCGGTAACGGGCTTATATGTAGGCCTTTGTCACATACAAAGCATACGAGTAACGGCCCTAACGAGGACTCAAGACCGAGCTGGGACAAGTGGCCTTGGCCTTTGTCCTCGCCGGCATCTATATCCACTTATTCTTGGTGGTGTCACGCGGCAGACAGGTATCCTCCCCGCGATCGGAGTACGGATCGTAATGGATCTTTGTACTCATATAGGCTTGCGGACCGAAAGATCGTTGCGCATCGCAGGTAGGAGCTCATATGTTTGCTCTTTAACCTACCGGCATCCGTTGCGGGCATCCACTTTAGCTTTTGAGGTCGGTGGAATAGGTTTTTGCATCAAAATATGATGAAACATGATGATAACTTCCTTTATATACACATAGTCTATACTCCTTCCAAAAATTACAAAGATTTCAAAAGAAGTATCTCTTAAGGTGGTCGCTATTCCAAGCGTGCTTAAGCTCTTCTCCCCTTTTGGTCGCAATATGTAGGTGCCCTTTGACTATTTTTGTGACCTCATACGGACCTTTCCATTTCTGGGACAAATTGTTGAAACTGTGTGGGTCCCTGACCTCTACGCTTCGAGTACCCAGCCTAACCGAAAACTCCTCCTATTTACTCTTTGTCATGGTGCTTCTTCGCTTCGCTTGTAGTTCACCATTTTTTCATATGCCCGCATTCTCTTTCCTTCGAGATCGTCTGTGTCACACCTTCGTTTGCCTCGCTGAGACTCGTCGAAGTATGTGACTCGTACGAGGGTAGGGCAACCTCAACCGGAGCCATTGCCTCTCGACTCCATACGTGAGCGAGAAAGGAGTTTCTCCCGTAGAATTCCTTGTAGTTGTGCGAATAACCCATAATGCGGTCTCGGAGCTCGCCCAACCATCGTCCTCCTCGCCCTCCAAATTTTTCTTTGTGGCGGCCGAACTAGCTTGTTCGCGGCCTCGCCTGGCCATTTCCCCGAGGATAGGCAATCGCGGACTTACGGTGCCGCACCTTCATTCTCACACATTCAAGCAGTTGAATTTTGCAGAGAATTGGGTGCCATTGTCTCAAATAATTGCTCGGGGAACCCCAAATCGACAATAGATGTGATCGTGGACAAAATTGATTGTATTCTCCTGAGATAGTGGCTAAACCTCGCTTCGTCCACTTGGTAAAATAATCCACGGCCACCACAAAGATACTTGATGTTTCCCTAGCAGCTGGGAATGGTCCAATGAGATCAATCCCCACGTATCAAACGGCCACGATGGTACGACCAAAGTTTGCTCATTGATGGTAGTCTGGGATGTCTCGCAAATCTCTCGGCACTTGTCACACTTTCTTACATACTCCCGTGCATCCCTTCTCATTGTGGGCCAAAAGAATCCTTGGAATTTGATCTTGTCTCGAGAGGGTGCGAGCACTGATGTCCGCCACAAACTCCTTCATGGACCTCATAGAGTAAGTTGGTGACCATGTGAGTTTTAACACATCTTAGCAAAGGCTTGGTGAATGATCGCCGAAAAGTACCCCATCGAGGACGAGGTATTTCGCGGACACCGTTCGATGGCTCTAGCCTTTACCGGGTCCTCGGGAGGGTTTGCTTCTCGATGTAATCCTTCATTTCATCTACCCAAATTCCTTACTTGATCCTCAATATTGTTTATCCGAATCCGATCTATAGCAGCCTCTCTCGTGAATTCAATCTGCACCGCTCCAACTCATCAATTTCTTGATCGGTTATTCTCGGGAGAGGAGGTCGCCTTCCACGTTGTCCTCTCTCATGACTTGGTTCAAATTTCATAGTAGGTGAAATTTTTGATGAGGGTTTTTGCAAGGCCACAAGACTCGAGTTAGTACTGGGTCGATAGTATCATATTCCCCTTTATTTGATTAACTATGAGCCGAGAGTCACTATTGATCTCTATACTCGAACTCCCAAGTCTCTTGCCAATTCCATGCCTCGCTATAATCGCCTCATACTCGCCCCGATTGTTTGATGCTTCGAACTTGAACCTCAAGGCTCTCTTAAATTTCTCCCGCAGGTGCAATCCGAAGTATGCCCGCGCCACTAATCAACTTGCTCGCCGAGCCGTCCACGTATAGAATCCATACCTCCTCCGGACGCTCCCTTGGCCGCGAGATTTCGTGCTCGGGCTACTTGGGACTTCTTCGACTCGCCCGCTTTCTTTTTCCTGTGTCGCCGTCCGCCATTTTGAATGATGATTCTACCACAAAATCTACTAAGGCCTCAGCTTTGATTGTCTTTCTGGGAGTAGGTGATCCGGAACTCAGCGAGTTCTATAGACCAAGCTAGCATTCTCCCCGAGGACTCGGTTTGTGTAAAACCTTTCTAAGCGGAGCCTCGCTAATACAGCTTATAGGGTGTGCGTAAAGTAGGCTCTTAATTTTCGAGCGTATACAAGCAAGGCGTAAGCTAACTTCTCTATATTAAGATAACGCCCTTCTACGGCGGACAAGGCCTTAGATACATAATAAACTGGTTTTTGGGAGTTATTCTCCTCCCTTACAAGAACAAAGCAGCCTACCGCGTATCAAGAATCGCTAAAAATGTAAAAGTTCTTCCCCTGCACCGGGCCGCCGAGCAGAGGTGGCCGCCCGAGGTATGTTTTGACTTCTTCAAAGCTTGATGGCACTCAAGGCTCCATGTAAATTCATCGCCTCTCTTCCCCTTTTAGAGTTTTGAAGAAAGGGAGGCATCTCTCTCGCCGACCGCGAGATGAAGCGCCAAGTGCGGTGATGCGACCATTGAGTTTTTGGACATCCTTCACGCAAAGGTGAGGTTTCATGTCCAACAGGCTTGGATTTTCTCTGGGTTAGCCTCTATCCCTCTTTGATTGACCATGAATCCGAGGAACTTGCCCGCCTTGACCCCAAAAGCGCACTTAAGGGGGTTTAGCTTCATGTTATTGCGGCGCAAGTTTTTGAAGGTTTCCTCCACGTCGAGCTCGTGGGAGTTTTCCTTAGTTTTTATAACCATATCGTCAATGTAGGCCTCAAGATTTCTGCCTAGTTGGTTTTCGAAGACCAGATTGACCATTCTTTCGATAGGTGGCTCGCATTTTTCAACCCGGCGGCATCATTTTGTAGCAGAAGTCTTGCCCGCAGGCCGATGAAAGCTACAGAGCGGACATCTTCAGAGCCATTTGGATCCGATGGTAGCCTGAGTATGCATCAATGAAGCTCAATACTCGTGGCCGGCTATAGAATCCACCAATGCACAATGCGAGGAAGAGGGAAACAATCCTTGGGACATGCCTTGTTGAGATTGGTGAAATCTACACACATCCTCCATTTGCCGTTGGATTTTTTGACCATTACCACATTGGCCAGCCATTTGGGGTAGGAAATCTCCTTGATTATCCCTGCTTTTAACAATTTTTCCACCTCTTCTTTGATCGCAATTGCTTTCTCCGGAGAGAAGTACCTTGATTTCTGATGAATGTTTTTGAAGGATGGGTCATCGTTTATTTTGTGGAGGATCACGTCTTCGCCGATTCCCAAGATATCTTCCACCCTCCAAGCGAACACATCACAATTTGCCCTTAAGAATTCGATCAGATTCTTCTCTCCTCGCCGTGAATTTCCAGCCGACCTTAACCGTTTGCTCGGGAAGTGGGATTGATTACCACCTCCTCGAGCTCGTCGTTAGGTTGGAGGTCGCCGATTTCACTACAGTGCAAGGAGTCAATGATTATGGTTGGGGGTTGACCCGAGCTCCATCGGTGTTGCCATAGAGTATATGATATCGCGGTCAATCTTCCCCTCTATTCCCCGATCAATATAACCTCCCTCAATAGGGCCAACCGCTTTGATTTTCTCGTCGTCTTGAGCTCCACCTTCGTGGAATGGAAAGAAAGCATGCCAATTGGTATGGGTGCCGGCGGAGAGCAAGGGTTTTTCCCTTTTTGATTTGTCCTCGCCTTTTCCCTCTATCAATTTGTCCTCGCCCGTATTGGCGGGCGTGATGCCCGGCCTTTCTGTTCTTTCCTTTTTCCTCAAGTGCTCGGAGGAATCTCCTGGCCGGTTCTTGATGGTAGCAACCCCGCCCGGGTGTTAAATTTCACCCTTTGGTGGGGGACGGACGCAACTATTCCCAATTCGGCTGAGCAAAGCACGCCGAGAATGGCATCAGACGGAAGGAAGATCGACCACCATGAAAGTTATCTTGGCCGTCTTCTTCGTACATGGGTTTTTCCCCAATAGTTATGTCAAACACAATCGTCCCCTTTACCCTTACTTCGCGTGATTTGTGAAGCCCTCAAGCATGCCGCGTACGGAAAAAGATGTGCTTCGGTCATTCTCATTCCTACCAACGTGTGGTAGTAGAGTATATCGCTGGCAGCCTCCCGTATCTATCAACACTCGGCCTATGTTTGCCCGGTTGATTCTCATTCCGAGGGTGAGAGGCCGAGTGGAATGAAAAAGGGTGGAGGCAAGTTCACTCCTTTTGAACCCAATTTCTCGCTTCTTCTTCCTGAGCTATCATGTGGACGGAGAAAACCTTTTCCAATGTCCGGATTTGGAGGGAGAGCCGTTTGTTGGAGGGAGGTTCTTCTCCAATGAAGTTTATATTGTAGTCTCCGTCGTCATCCTCAAAATTGTCTCTTTCCACCCTCTCGGGACCACGAGGGTTTCGTGCCCGCCGTTGGTTATTATTGGGGGCCCGGTTGTTTCCCTTGATCCATCTCGGTTAGTTCCCCATCATTGATTCTTTGCCGAATTACTCTCTTTAGCCGGAAGCGACCCTCTCGTTCCGTGCCCGTGATCATTATGATATTCGCAGAACTTTGTCCTACTCCTCTCACTTGGTTTTCTCGAGCACGGGGGAGGAGGAGGAAAATCTCGATGCCCTCGTGATCACCGGCTCGCGGCTCGGTGAGCTCGGTGTAGACTGTTTCCGCAATTTTTTTCCGGAGTTTGTCCGACCCACGACCTCTCGTTCTTGCCCCGGTTGTTAACTTGGGCGGCCTCTCGGCGGTCTCCCGAACTTGGCTTATTCTTTCCTTGGTCAAGCTCGGGAACGGCATACCGCTTCTCCTCGAGGCAATGGCGTAAGCCCTTTCATACATCTCCTCCACTGTTTTTGGCGGGCCGAGGCGAAATTCAATTTCAGAAGGAGGAGGTGAGGCCTCCTCAAAGCAAAGTCTAATATCCCCCTTCCGCATCCACTATCTCCTCGCTCACCTTTCTCAAGCGAGCAATGTAATCTTTTGTGGATTCGGTGGGGCCTCGCTGACACCTGACAAGATCTCGTCTTTGGTCTAGCGGGCACCCCGGCTCCAAAGAAAGGCATTAAGAAAAATGTTCCCGAAGTGGCCGAAAGAGTCGATGGAGCGGGGTTTGAGAGCCAAAGATCCAGATAGGGTCTTGCCCGTGAAAGTGGCAAATGAGCTTTGCACATTACGGATTCGTCCGCGGAGAATAATGCCATTTGTCCTCAAATCGACCCGTGTGGCTCCTCGCGTTCTTGGAACCATCATATGTATCCATCCGGGGGGCTTCCCCTTCTCGGATAGGTGCCCGCGCGATCTTGTCGCCGAAGGCATCCATTGTGCGACCACATTTTGGCCGCCTTCGATGGGTTTCCCACATTTTCTCGCATGAAATCAACGAACTCGTGGTTCTCGCTATCAATCTTCGTTTTTTACTACGTGGAGCCACGGCCTTCCTTGGCCGTGAGCCGTGGGGTAGTGCTTGGGGCCTCACACGTTGATTAATCGCGCCTCTTCGCCAATCTCCTCGCTATCATCCACGTGCACCACACCGCGCGCCATCCGTCCGCGCTCGAGGTTGGGTTCAACCTGCTTGCCCCGCAGCCTTGACTAGCAAGTGATTTAGCGGGAGCTCGCTGGGAGAACCTTTGGGACCCTTGTGGAAACCGTAGCCCTCCATTGGCCTCTATTTCGAACATTTCCAACCGTTGGCTCGGCAATCACCACGGCCTCGGCCGACCACTTGGATTTGGAGTCCGTAATTTCTTGTCTCCTTAGATTTGCTCCGGGGAGAGAGGAGTGTTCATGGTGGTGTTTCGGGGAGCTTGTGGAGTTTTGGGACTTTTGTTTAGGAGGGCTTGTGCCTTTTCAAAGACGTATTTGGTCCGCAGCTTGTGCATGGCTTTCTCGACCGGGGAAAGGGTGTGAGCAGACCGGGAACGGGCCCCCATTCCTGTTGAAGACAGAATTAGTTTGTTTTCCCTAATGATAGCGGAGGTGAGGCTTCGTTCTCATCCTCCAAGGTCAAATGACCGGCTTTCCAGTATCTTAGACATATTTTGTGAAAAGATGATGGAAAAAGAAGAGCCTTTCGGCACTCGTTTTGTTTGGGACACGAGAGGTGCCTTGAAAACAAAATACACGGGAAGTAAATAAAGAAAAGATTAAACCGGTTTATGCTTCCCGCAATGGAACCACCGATGACGCCAAGCCTGTTCAGGGTCGTGAGCTGGTTCGAGGATATCTCGGCTAGGATATTTAAGTGGTTTGTTTGTACCTAGATCACAACACAAAGAAGCACCGTTAAGGTCAAAGTTGGATGTTACTCCCAACTCGTGCCCTCGGGTGTGAGGGTAAGAATACTGAGATAATAAGGCTTTGAATACCTTGGAGCGTGTGTGTGTTTAGGGTTTAGAGTAATATGGCTTACTCAATTGTATATGGAACTTACCTTGCCCAAGGGGGTAAATGTCTTCTATTTATAGGCAATGCAATGGTGCTTGTTGAGGTAAGCAATGAGATTAGCCCTAGGGGCACTTTGGTATTTGACTCGCCTACACGTGTCCGCAACTACTTGGCCCCGTCGTGTGAGGAACATTGATCGGACAGAGGGGGTAATGGGCCGAAAGGGACATGAGCCGCAGAATGGCCAGGAGCATTAAATGGAATAAGTAGCGCTCACCTGAGCCGCATTGAATGCGTGATGGGAGCCGTAGTGGCCCGTCGAGCCGTAAGCTTAACTTGCTCGCAAGGCTTCGACATTAACCGGGAAGCGGCATGTGCCCGCGATCAACATTGTGGCCGCGGCCAAAGGTATATGACGCGAGCACGGTTGATGCGGTCACGCCTACGGCGGTACGGGTCCCCGCGGACATTCAATCTGGCGGCACGGACCCCAACGGTTGTGCGAGTCGTGCGGGCACGAATATAGCGGCCAGATCCTTCCTAGGTCTTTGATAGGATTAATGCGGGGAGGACGCGGTCTTGACCTCAAGGGCCTATCTCGTCCGCTGCCTTCCCCCTGGCCTGTCTAGAACCGCACGTCATCGGTCCCCGACCATCGAGCGCGGCCCGGTCCGAGATCCGGCTCATCGTGAGACAGATATGTACGTCTCTAATTTAGAGACAGATATGTATATCTCCAATTTAATTTAGAGACAGATATATATATATATATATATATATATATATATATATATATATATATATGTCTCAAATTTAGAGACAGATAAGTGCGTCTCCAATTTCAATTTAGAGACAAATATAAACGTCACTACCAGAAAAACATGTTTTGTATATAGGGACTATGCCCGATAAGTTCTAAAAAAGTTTCATAATGCCCGATAAGTTCCTTCCCCATGTTGTATTATGATGTTGTATTATGTTTCGAAAATACAACATCAATTAAGGCCATAATACTGCATTTCGGCGGCTGCCGGTGACCGGAGTCCGAAGCCCATGGACCGGCGACCAGATTTCGACCTCCGGTGACCGGATTTCGGCGATCGGCGGCCGGATTCCGGCCAAAATTGCCGGATTCCGGTGAAAATTGACCGGGTTCCGACGAAAATCGACCGGAATCCGACATGCGGCGATAGCAGACGGCGGCGGCGGAGCTGGGATGTGGCGGAGGTGGTGGTGCGGATGCAGTATTATGATTTTAAACTGCTGCATAACTAAATGTTGTATTATACATAATACAACATGAGAACTTATGGAGCATTTTAATACAATGAGGAACTTAGTGGGAAGTGATTTATTCCAAAAAAAACTTATGGGGCAAATTCCCTAGTATATACTGTATATATATATATATATATATATATATATATATATATAATTAAAAATGAATTATAATACTACTAAAAACTAATAATTAATTAATTTAATGAACATAATACATTTATAAAACATGAATAATCTATACTCAAAATGTCAAAATACATCAATTAACAATATCAAAATACAACTAAAATTTCATTCAAAGTTAAATTTCTCAAATTAGGAATAATAATCAATTTACATCAATTTCTCAATTCAAAAATGTCAAAATACATTTACAATTTTCAATTTCCTTGACTGCCAAAGGCCATCACCAAACACCACCACCAAATGCCACCACCAGTCGCCGCCAATAAACTACCGCTAACTTCAATGGTGAATAAATCTGATGATCAACCGTAGGCAAATGTAAAATTGTAAGATTGTATAAAAATTGTAACAAATTATAAAAATGTTCAATATTTTGACATATCAATATATAAAATCCTGGACTTTATAGAACCAGTATAATTAACTGCTTTTTATCTCATCCAGTAGAAGGAAGAACCTTCACTTTCTTTTATAACTGTTGTTGCTGCAAATATGATAGGTTGAGTCGTTACCTTTCCACCAGAAATGATCATCTTTCGACTGCCCCGATGCTGCGAAGCCCAGAAATATAAACTTAAAAAGACGTCAAAGATGAATAAACTTAAGTTCATAATCATCTTGTTGTTCAAAACTCAGCTGGAAAAAGAATACTAGCTTATAACCTCACCTTAACATGATAGTCTAGACTGTATGCTCTGGAGCTCCTTGGTGATCTAACTGGCTCTCCTTTCATGTACCTCTCAACTTCTTTTCGAGATCGTAATTTGTATCCAGTTCCTCGCTCAATGTAATCCTGCACAATACGATACAATAATTTCAGTCCTCAGTTTTGACACATACTTTAAGAATTGTATATAGGAGAGTAAGTAACTCTGGTGCCAGTTATTTGAACACTTGTATGAATCCGCAATGCCAGTAACACTAAAGGAATTGTACAAAATAACCATTCATATTTCTGTTCCTGAATATCAAAAAGTGTAAATTTCGAACATAGGCATTTTCTCGACTGATCCTAACATAGTTATATAAAATCTTTTTGCCATTCATATTATGATTATCATCCCGAAGGAATTAACCTTGTGAGTTCTGACAATGCTGCATATGTTCTAGAAATAGAAAATTTCACTATTTGTTAATCTCCAAACTGAAATTTAGATCAACCATAGGCAAGATCATAATTCTAATCACTCTGAAATTCGAAACAATAGAGAATACCTGAGAAGATGGAGTGCCGGATCTGACTTGAAGAGAAGTGTGTGCAGTGCCGATCTAATTTGGGAATGACTAAACATCCGGCGGGAGGACGGACGGGAGGAGAACGAAGTCAAGGCGAGAATCGACGGTAGATACCGATCCGCCATTAGATCTCTGTGTGGAGCAGAGACGGTGAGGACGAGCGGCCGGAGGTTTAAGCTTTTGACGGCAATCAGAAAGAGAAAGAACGGGGGAACAGAGTGGGAGGCTGCCGGATTTCGAGGGGTGGAGGAGGGCGGCAGTTGGAGAAGGACGGCGGTTGGGGGTTGAGGGAAGAAGAAGAAGGCAGAGAGAGTGTGTGTCAGTGTGTGTGTTTTTTTTTTTTTATTAGCTCCCAATTTCGCCGGATTAATCCTGAACTACCAGTTATCGGCTTCTCAAGATGCCATGGGTAAATCGCGGATATGCCCTATACAAAAAGGCAGCACCCTTATACTTCTGGCCCCAAGGAGCCCTCCTACAAGGCATTAACACTCTTACATCACCAATGGGCCGCTTCCAAATTTGCCACGCCAAAGAGGCATTTCGCACTCTTACAACACCAATTGGCTGCTCCTGCCAAGATTCGAACTCCCCACATTGAGGTTGCAAGCCCAGCAGTGCTGCTTCCTTAACTGCACGGATGTGCTCCGAGGGACTCCAAAGGCTCCTGAAACGCATGACAGAATTAAACCCACAAAGATCCCCCAGGGGGGATCGAACCCTAGACCTCCCCGAAGGGAGGCCGGCAACATACCACTCGGTCAGGAGAACATTGGTGTGTTTATGTTTTCTTAGAATGAGAGGTTGAGAATGAAGAAAAAAAAGAGAGAGAGATCGAGGCTGGTGAAAAGAGAGAGAGAGAGAGAGGGGGGGGGGGAGATGGCGGGTTTGATTGGTTTAATTGTGAACCATTGATTTTCATCAATGATTACTCCCTCTGTCCCGCTACAAACCGCACTGGATGTGGCTCATCAATTAACGATTTTATGAATGCAGATATCTCTGCAATTCTAAAAAAAGTTATTGATAGTATTTCTATTGGTGAAGCAATAACAATTTTTAAAATTACAAAAAAATATCTAGATATTCATAAAATCATTAATAATTTGACCCGCACAATGATTAACAGCCGGCTTGACTGAGTATATATTTAACGATAAAGATTGTTTTTCTTCATAATTCATATAATATTTGAGTTCCAATCACTCAATGTCACCTCATATAATTTTATTATGTTTACATCGATCAAAAGTCTAAATAAGCTATTTCCTAATATCAAGAATAAAATAATAAATTCTAGTATCACTTATTGACAAACAATTTTTATTATCATCATTGATAATTATAATAATTAAATATTATGATCATGATACTAATTAATAATAATAATAATTGAATATAATATAATAATTATATATACTTATTAAAAATAATATACTCATATACCCAACTAAATAACATTATAAATAGTTTTATTTATTCAAAAAAATTAAAAAAGTAAATGTTATTGTTCATTCCACTTTTTTTCTATTATATATATTTTCATTTCTTTAAAAATTCTTAACTTTTTTATATAACTTTTTGTAAAAAATCTCCCTACTAAATAACATCTCAAATAGTTTTATTTATTCAAAAAAGTTTTTAAAAAATTAAAAAAGTAAATGCTATTATCCGTCCATCTTTTTTTCTATTATATACTTTCATTTCTATAAAAATTACTAACTTTTTTTATATAACTTTTTGTAAAAAAATTCCCTACTAAATAACATCTCAAATAGTTTTATTTATTCAAAAACAAATTAAAAAAAATTAAAAAAGTAAATGTTATTGTCCGTCCATCTTTTTTTCTATTATATACTTTCATTTCTTTAAAAATTACTAACTTTTTTTATATAACTTTTTGTAAAAAAATTCCCTACTAAATAACATCTCAAATAGTTTTATTTATTCAAAAAAAAAAGTAAAAAAGTAAATGCTATTGTCCGTCCATCTTTTTTTCTATTATATACTTTCATTTCTTTAAAAATTAGTAAATTTTTTTATATAAGTTTTTGTAAAAAAATTTCCTACTAAATAACATCTCATATAGTTTTATTTATTCAAAAAAAAATTAAAAAATAAATGCTATTTTTCGTCCCTCTTTTTTTCTATTATATACTTTCATTTTTTTAAAAAAATCTTAACTTTTTATATAACTTTTTGTAAAAAAATTCCCTGCTAAATAACATCTCAAATAGTTTTATTTATTCAAAAAAAAAATTTAAAAAGTAAATGCTATTGTTCGTCCATCTTTTTTTTCTATTATATATTTTCATTTCTTTAAAAATTACTAACTTTTTATATAACTTTTTTGTAAAAAAATTTCCTACTAAATAACATATCAAATAGTTTTATTTATTCAAAAAAAAATTAAAAAAAGTAAATGCTATTGTATGTCCCTCTTTTTTTCTATTATATACTTTCATTTCTTTAAAAATTCTTAACTTTTTTATATAACTTTTTGTAAAAAAATTCCCTACTAAATAACATATCAAATAGTTTTATTTATTCAAAAATAAAAAATACTCCCTCCGTCCCAAAATGTTTGTCCTATTTGATTTTTTTGTTGAACTTTGACCACAAATATATGACAATTTAATTATGTTCATGAAATTTTAAAAATTTCTATTGATTCACCATTAATAATATTATCAACAACAACTTTTAGAATTTTATGAACATGATTAATCTCTCATAAATTTGTGGTCAAAGTTCAACAAAAAAGTCAAATGGGACAAATATTTTGGGACGGAGGGAGTAAAAAAAAGTAAATGCTATTGTCCGTCCATCTTTATTTCTATTATATACTTTTCTTTAAAAATTACTAACTTTTTTATATAACTTTTTGTAAAAAAAAATTCCTACTAAATAACATCTCAAATAGTTTTATTTATTCAAAAAAAATTAAAAAGTTAATGCTATTGTCCATCCCTCTTTTTTTCCTATTATATACATTCATTTCTTTAAAAAATCTTAAATTTTTTATATAACTTTTTGTAAAAAAATTCCCTGCTAAATAACATCTCAAATAGTTTTATTTATTCAAAAAAAATTAAAAAAAGTTAATGCTATTGTCCGTCCCTCTTTTTTCTATTATATACTTTCATTTTTTTTAAATTCTTAACTTTTTTTATATAACTTTTTGTAAAAAAATTTCCTAGACCCATTGTCAACTAGGACCCGAGGGAGGCGTCGTTCATCCAATTGGACCGTGATGAAGAGAGGCTCATTATGATCGGCTTCGAACTGGGGGAGATCTAGGTCTGTGAAGGTGACTATGTTTTCGTAGTGGATTTTCCCAATTAATTGCACCACGTCGTCAGGGGTAGTATCAATAGGGACCAGTGTGCGGGCCAGACTTTTCTCCAATTTCAGCTTGTGGGGGTAAGATGAGGTGAGTAAGGACCAAAGAGAGATGTTAGCTTGAGTTTGTTTCAACTGAGTGAGCACATGATCCTCTTTCTCGGGGTCAGGAGTTTCAGCTGTCTTGGCATAGGGATTACGATTCTCCCTGGGTGCTTGATCTGCTGGCTTCTTATTTGTCTTGGGATTACCCTGATGGATCTGCCTGGATCTGGTCAACAGGTTCACTTCTCCCTCTTGCTTATCTGTCGCCTCTTTACAGAACTCTTTTAATGCTGCTAAGGTCAACAGAGGAGCTTGCTTAGCAACTGGCCACCGTTTCTGACTGATTTTGTTGCAAGTTTTCCGGAGCTTAGCAATGGTGAGGGGCTGAGCTTGGGGATATTGAGTATTACTGGTTTCTGACTGGGCAGCCTTCCAGATTGCTTCCCAAGTTACGGGTTTCTGAGCCTGGGATTGTGTCGTTGTTCCTTGGATGGCCCACTGAGCTAGGGCGTCTTTCGATTCATTTTCTAGGTCAAACAAGCAAGTACCAAATAATGTAAAAGGGGAGTGGGGAATGACATAAAAATAAAGGAAAATGTGGATCATCTTAGAAGATCATCCATGGAAATAGATTTCATGGAGTTCCTCTTGGATCCTTGGGACAGGAGGGGAAGGGGATGAGCAAGTAAGTAAATAAACAAGGCTACATCATTTATATATGAAATATATGAATGGATGGAAGAGATTTAAGTAAGGAAGGTGAGGGTTTACCAATTGTTTCTTGGTTTGTTATTTAGGGTTTGAGAGATTTCAAGGCTTAAGAGTGGTTTGAGATGGATTTGGGGTTGGATTTGGTGTTGAATTTTGAATTGTGAAGGTGTAAATGGCTATTTGGGAATGGATTTTGACAAAATAACAGTAGGTTTTCATATTTTTTGGGTTTTTTCTGTCTTGTTAAACTGAGGGACAAGATTGTAGGTGCAATCTTGTCCGCGCGGATGACCCCAGCAGCGTGCCTGATTTGTGCAGAAAAGCAGTTTTGGCATTTTGCTCTTGGTCAATATTCCCTTTTATTGGAAATGACAAATTTTCAACGAGGTATATGTCCATTTTTTTATTCCTAAGAGGTTCTTCCTCATTCAAATTGTCAAAATAATGTCCAAAATGCCCCTAAATGATTATAAATCATTAATTTTGACCGACGAAACATTAACAACCTAGATTGGGGTACTTACAATCAGTCATAGTCAAGTATGGAGGAGTGGCTTATCTTCATGTGGCGGGCACAGGATCGGGGGATTCACCAAGTATGTCTTGATTTTCTCGAAGGCTTCTTGGCATTCGGAGTCCAATTCAATATCAGCATTTTTCCTCGTAAGCTTGAATATTGGCTCGCAGAGAGATGTCAGTTGGTTGATGAAGCAGTTGATGTATTGAAGTCTTCCCATGAAACATTTTACTTCTGTCAGTGTCTGTGGTGGCTTCATGTAGATGATGGCCTTGATTTTCTTGGGATCTGCTTCGATGCCTCTTTCTGTGACCATGTACCCCAGTACTTTGCCTCGTTTTATGCCGAAGGTGCACTTTGCAGGGTTCAATCTCATAGAGTGCTTTCTGAGTCTGCTGAAGAACTTTCTCAAATCTGTCATGTGCTGCATGTCTGATCCTTTGGAGTGAATGATCATGTCGTCGAAGTACACTTCGATTTCTTTGTGAATCATGTCATGGAAGAGGGCAGTTGCAGCCCTTTGATAAGTAGCCCCAGCGTTCTTTAAACCAAACGATATGACCGTATAACAGTATGTCCCCCATGGATTGGTGAAAGCAGTCTTGGCCTGATCTTCTTCGGACATCTTGATCTGATTGTATCCGGCGAAACTGTCCACAAAGGATTTTACTTCAAAATTTTCCGTGGTGTCGACCAACATGTCGATGTTGGGCAGCGAGAAATCATCTTTCGGGCTGGCTTTGTTGAGATCTCGGAAGTCTTCATAGCATATGACCTTTCCATTGGCCTTGGTGACCGTTACAATGTTGGAGAGACAAGTTGGGTACTCAATTACTTTGATGAAGCCGACGCGGAGCATTTTCTCAATTTCTTCTTTTACTTGCAGGGACCATTCTGGCTTGATCTTGCGCAGTTTCTGTTTGACGGGCTTGGATTCAGGATCCAGAGGGATTCGATTCTCCACGATTGAGGGGTCGAGTCCTGGTATGACCAGGCGAACACTTCAACATACTCTTTGAGGAGATTTATCAGGGCTTCTTTTTATGCATCGGTGAAGAAACTGCCCACCTGTGTCACTTTAGGCTCTTGAACTGACCCCAGATTCACTTTAGTCATAACCTCTTCAGCAGCTTGGGCCCGATTCTCATCTCGGTCAACTACACGCTTGAGAACTTCTTTAATGTATTGTTCGTTTAGTGTGTCTGCTTCTTTATCAAGTGAATCATTATTAACTTCTTTTAAGTTGTTAGTTAACTTATCAGTTGTTAAAGTGGCAATGAGGGGATAATTCGAAAGGTCGAAATTTTCATTTAAGACGAAGGGAAATACATTTTTGGCTACACAATCATAGTCTTCTGGCGTGAGGCCGTCAGACGACTCAGAGGACTTAAATTTGACAACGAGAGACTCTGAGGGTTCGAGATTAGGTTTAGGGAGATATGGGAGTAGTCCAAGTTTGTCTTCCATCTCGCTCTTGCTTGCCCTTGGTCTGGTGAAAGTCACCCAATTTTTTCAGTGGCATTGAAGGATGTTTGGTGAGAGTTCGGGGGTCGAAAGGCTTGGCTTCTGCTGTCCCGATCATGACGATCATGCTGTCCTCGGAGCCCAGATCAATCAGGTTTGGAACCTTCATGAATTCTTCGAAAAGATTCTGTAGAGCAGGTCCACTTAGAGCATCTTCCACGAATTCTTGTTCTTTCTGCTTTGGAGTCACAATTTCGAATGTGGCTTCGTAGGCTGGACCAAACAGCCTGTCTCCCAAGAAGAGTATATCGAGCTGTTCTTTTATGTCTGGGATTCCTTTAAATGAGTACTCATGCTGAACTGTGGTGGCAACTGGTCCAGGTAGTGCAGTGATATCGAGGAATGCTCCCCTTATCGGATTAGCCTTGAATCCTCTGAAACGCTTGAGGTTCTTGCCAGATTTCCCATCTTTTCTGTAGTCTCTGTGCTGAATTTTCCTGTTACTTTCTCATCTTCATCGGTTCCACTGTCGATCCCCTCAGTTCCACTATCAGTTCCCTTAGTTCCTTTCTCATCTTCATCAGTTCTGCTGTCGGTAACCTTGACGAAGTAGCGAGCGAGGTCTAAGCTGTATGTTCGGAGGTTGAGTGTGCCATAGGAGGTTCCCCTTTTGCGAGTTGCTGCTTTGGTGCATGCGAGCCTCTTGTCTTCCCTGATGTCAGCTTGTGTAGGCACATAACTGAGCCCCTAGACTGTATTGTGGTCCTTGACTTCGATGACTTGGTGTTGGCCTTGTAACCTTTTGTCGAGTCCCGATCCTGGGATGAAGTTTATGAGTTTCATCATCTTCATGGCAGAAGGGATCTTATCCCAGAATAGTGGAAGGTCCACGCTGCATATTTGGATTTTGGAAGTTTCCATTGTGAATCTAGTTAATGCCATGTCGTCGTCATGCTTGATTTCTAACACTGGAATGCTGTTGGTGTAGGTCCCTTCGGAGGTGACGCTATCCCCGTAGACAGTTGTCAGCTCATTTCCTTGCATGAATTTGATACATTGGTGAAGGGTGGATGCCACGCCGTTTATTTGATGCAACCATGGTCTTCCTAGGATAGTTGTGAAAGTGATAGGAATGTCCAACACTTGAAATTTGGTAGGCATCATCCATTTGCCGAACCAAATGTTTAAGGTAGTAACCCTGAGAACTGTGCGGGAAGTAGAATCGTAAGCTTTGACATTGTGGACTGAAGGCTTCAAGTCTGTGATCTTGATATCGAGCAGGTCCATCAACTTGTCGGGCAAGACATTCATTCTGGAGCCTCCGTCTACCAGTATACGGGGAAGGCGGCACTCATCTAACTGAACAGTGATGTAGAGCGGCTCATTGTGATCAGCCCCAAACTTTGGCAGGTCCAAATCTCTGAAGGTGATGATGTTTCCATAGAGGATGTTGCCGATCATCTAGATTACTTCTTCTGGAGTTGCGTCCACGGGGACCATGGTACGGGCCAAACTTTCCTCCAGCTTGAGCTTGTGAGTGTATGAAGATGTGAGTAGAGACCAAAGGGAAATGTTCACCTGGTTCTATTTGAGCTGAGTGAGGATCGGGTTCTCCTTTTCGGAACTTGTTTCTTCGAGCACGGGACGATCGGGTTACGGCTCTGGCTCTGTTGGATTTTTGCTGGCCTTGGTAGCACATGGATTTGACCGGATCGGGTCAGAACATTGACGTCAGGCTTGGTCTCCTTCGAACATGTTTCTTTGAGTTGAGCCATAGTAAGTGGAGGATTTTTCGAAGCACAGGGCCATACGTCCTCTCTCAATTCGTTGACTGTTGATGTCTTCCCAGGGGCCTCAGCAGCTCTTCGAATTCTGTCCCAGGATACGGGTTTAGGTGCCTCTGCAGGGAGGGAGCCTATGGTTCGACGCAGTTGTTCGAATGTCAGTGCGCAACAGTGGTTGCTAGGACTGAGCTTTGTCTCATTCATCCTTCGTGGGAGGCTAGAGAGTTCTTGATTCATGCGAACTGTTTCTCTGATCTCATCGAGGTATTCTGCATTTTTCTCTTTCTTGCTGAGCAGGCTCATGGCGTTCTTGAGTTGAGTCAAGCAGTAATCATGGTTTGCTAAATTTCCTCCTCTCTTAGCCCAAATTTGCTCTCTTGTAGTCGAGCCTTCATCGAGAGCTAGCGCGTGCATTTCTTCCCAGGTCAGAATAGCCAATGCTTGTTTGAACCGTATGCAGCAGTCTAGGTAAACTTCCATCGGGGAGAATTTTCTTTGTTTCTTTAACTGAGTGGCGGGCATGCTGGAAGGTGAGTATACTGCTTCCCGGACGTCTGCCCATGTGACTGGATTTTGTCCCAGTTGATCATTTTTGCAAACGAACGTTGTAGCCTGTGGAATCTCCTTTAGCATTTGTTGGAGGTGTACTTCCATCTTTATCTTCTTTTTGAATAGACCTTCCTTCTTTAGTTAGTCTTTTATCTTGAGAACAGAAATGATCCGTTCCCATCCTCCCATGACCCTTGGGATTCCAATTTTGTTGATGTTGTGATTTGCTTGGAAGAGTATGACTTCATTGTCTTCGTCTTCGCTTTCACAAAGGGCTTGCTTCTCTCGGGGAGATAAGCGCTTGTATTCTTCATGCTGCTGGACCAGGTATTCCTTATGTTGTTTAATTCCTTCTCCTAGGTCGTTTGGACCGTTGACCACCCTCCCTTGCTAGAGGGGGTTTGCTGAGAAGTGATGGTAATCCAGGAAGTTGCCGCGGGAAAAGCCTTTGAGGTCAAATTAATCCAGAGTAGCCTCTAGTTGTTTGCCTGAAGCGGCTTGTGAAGCTTTAAGGGCTTGGTCCCTGTGAGTCTTCCGAGCTTTGTCTTCATCCCAAAGGTGAGTTTCTTGCA
Source organism: Adenophora triphylla var. japonica (assembly GCA_022495995.1). Taxonomy (NCBI): domain Eukaryota; kingdom Viridiplantae; phylum Streptophyta; class Magnoliopsida; order Asterales; family Campanulaceae; genus Adenophora; species Adenophora triphylla. Next base: position 435,491 of record JAFEMH010001434.1, read on the forward strand.
CAGCTAGTTCCAGGAGGGCTTTCCTTGCGAGAGTCAAGCAGTCTCCATAGGTGCGCGTTGTCTGGCTTGTGTCTAGAACTGTTATCACATCCAAATCTTCGAATGGCAGAAATGCTTGGATTACGTTTACGAAGGAAGTCATATTCAGACATTCCATGCGACCTTCTTTGATCTCTACCACCAAGAAGTCTGCCTACATCTGTTTGATCAAACTGACGAGCATGTTGAATTCGGCGATGCTGATGGTCTCGTGATCTTGGTCAAGAGCCAAATCTATTAGTTCTAGTAGCTCGGTGGAGGGCTGCCCGAATCCATTGCCGTGATGGCTGGGAATAGGATTGAATTTAAGAATATTGATGCTGAGGTGATCGTTCCTTTCTTCGAAAGTTCGAACTGTCTCATCAGGAGAACTTTTGTAGATGTTCTCAGGGTTGCTGAAGGATGCGTTCCTGAGGTTGATCTGGCTTATAGTCATATGAGGATTTTTGTCTCCTTTGTCGATGTCGTTGGCCTTGGCGGCATTCTTGGCTGTGATTTTGACTGACGATACGGGTCGGTCGCCACCGGGGCAGGTACTTGGAGATGATGGTGAGCCTTGAGCTCTTTTGGCAAGGACCTCGTTTACCATGATCAGGCAATCATCGAGGGTAACTTCCACATCGCAGAATCTGACAATAAGGACTAGATCCCTGGTCTCGTCGGGATATCTGGAGAAGATGATGTTGACGAAGTCGTCGTCTGTTACATGATCAGAAGGGTTCTTTGTCATGTCCACCATTTGTTTCCACTCGCCGAATAACTGTCTATACTGGACATTAAGTTTGACGATTTCCATGGTATCTGACCCTTCATCATAGGTGACCTCATCTGAACTAGTGCCATCCTCGAATCTGAGCATGTTCACGCAAAAGTCTTCCTGCTGATCTGTCGCGTCTTCTACCCCGGAGAGTTCTGACTCATCTCTGCTTGATGGTTAAACCCAGATTAATGTACGTCTCGTGCCCTGTTATGAAGCTGGTACTGCAAGAAACACTTTATGTCCTCTGCTTGAGCTGAGGGGCTCGATGGGTAATTCCATGTGTAAAACATCCCAGACGACCGCCATGCATTCTTCACGAGTGTACCGGTGTCTGTTGACCTTTATTGTGAAGATTTCTTCGCCTGGTCGGGCCAGAGAGTTTGTTCGAATGATGTTTACATACTTCTAATCGGAGATGAGGGGTCTATGTCCCTTTGTCATTGCGGTGTCCAAGGTTTCTTTCCATTCTGGATTCAAGTCTTGGAAATGGCAATTGAACCTGATGAATCTGATTGCTCCAGGCTCCTCCTGCTCGAGGGCGTTGACGTAGTTGGCACCTCCGTACTCGGAGGGATTCTGATGAGATTTGCCCCGGTTGTCCTTTTGTCGGTTTGCAGGGGTAGCACATGTACGCGGCTGCGGGCGCGCTTGGTTGGTACTTCGTCTTCGTTGCCTATGAGAAAATTATCTCCTATGATGACCTCGAGGTCTCCTTGGCGGTTTATGAACTTGACACACTGATAGAGAGTGGAGGATATGGCCTTCATGTGGTGGAGCCATGGGCGTCCCAGCAGAGTTGTAAATTCAAACGGAATGTCCTTCACTTGGAACTTCACCGGCACCATTTGCGCTTCGAACCAGAGTTCCAGAGTCACAGTTCCCAAGATAGGATGAGATATGATGTCGTATGCTTTGACAGTTCGGGCAGATGGGATCATATGACCTTCATCGATGGGTAAGGCTCGCATCATGTTGAGGGGAAGGATGTTGACTGCTGATCCGTTGTCTACCAGGACTCCAGGAAAGGAGACAGTGTTGAGCCGAACGATGATGTGCAAAGCTTCGTTGTGTTCTGTAACCCCTTTTGGTAAATCTTCGTCACAGAAGGTGAGCAAGCTTCCGTATAGTCTGGGATCATAGATTTGATATCTTTCTAGAGAGGGGGAGTCATCGAGCCATCCATTTCCTGTCTTTCTCTTGAGAGGTAGAGGTTTTGGTGGTGCCTCAAGATTGCATTGAGGTCTCTTGTGGCGGTAGCCTCCCTTTGTCAGCAAGTTGATTGAGTGCGAGTGCCCGGTTGGCTTTGACTTTCCTTTGCCGACCCGTGCTCTGAAGTTTGATAAGTTGAACTTTGGTTGATCCTTCTGGGGATTATGCTTCTTGCTGGCAGTAGGGTTGCCGGGATTTGAGACCTTCTTGTGTCCTGAGGCCTGAACTTTGGTGTCAGCAGGATATTTCGGCTTTCCCACCCCTGTATGTTCTGAAGCTGTGCTGCTTGAAGGAAGGGAAGACTTGCTGAAGTAGAGTACGTAGTAATCGAACTTTCCAGAGGGCTCTCCGAGTGTACCCACCCACGCTGGTGTCTCCGGCTTCGAATCTCTCCTTAAATTTCTACTGAGAGGACTGTTCCTTCTTCTTTCTGGGAGAATCACCCCTGATCATGTCTTGGAACTCGTATTCAAGGCATTCTGAGCAGTCACATACGTCGTACCAGATGTGGACGTCTGATGAGGGCTTGACTGGAAGAGGTGCAGGAACTGGCTCTGCAGCAATCTTCTTTGGCACCTAGTTGATGGAGTTTATACTGTTGTTGTTTGAAAAAGGGTTCCCGACTATATTAGGTCCTCGGGAACGCTCCAAATTTCCTTCTTCTATCAGTTTCTGGATCTCATACCGTAACCCGATGCAGTTGTCAGTTGTGTGCCCATGGTATTGGTGGAAGGTGTAGTACTTGCTTCTGTCAGCATTGGCTGCAGGATTCTTTGATTTGTAGTTTCCAACAGGCTTGAGTAGGCCTTCTTTGACTAGCCCCTCCAGCATTTTGCTTAGAGGCATATCTAGGTTGTCGAGGCGCATGGAAGGTTGCTTCCTGGAAGAATCGTTGCTTTGCAGGGCTGTGCTCCCTATGCTTGACTGATGTCCCTGGTGGATGTAGTTGACAGTAGTGTCTTTTCCTTTCACGGGCCGACGTGTGGTCAATGCGCTGTTGTTCTCAGATTTGTAAGACGAAACTGTAGCCAGCTTCTCTTTTAGGTCCTTCTCGAACTGAGAGCCCGCATTGACCATGGCTCAGAGATCGGGGAAGAAGTGATGGCTGATGAGCGTTCTGATGGATGGTCTCAAACAGGACTTGAAGATTCGCATCTGTTCGTTTTTGGAGAGTGGCTCCATGATTTCAGAGAGTTTCCATCTCCACCTTTTGTAGAACTCCCCCAACACTTTCGTCTGCCTTCTGTTCGTCTTTCGAGAGTGGCTCCATGTAAATTGTCTTCTCGGGATGGACAATCTCAAGCGAGGGTCCTATAGGGCAAGCGGATTCCACCGACAAAGGGGAAAAGTGAACTTAAGGCTAGCCGGTCATGTAAACTTTCAACGCATATGCCATACGGGTAACAGTCGAAGTCAACATCCTTAAGTTAAGCGAGAAATCATGCCGAAACTTCGGCATGACCTCTCTTGACTCGCTCTCGCTAGAGGCCTTAGCTTTTGGCGTTGGCCAAGTCGTGGCTGGTATGGTTCATACGTTGAGGGTTTGATGACACTGCGTCACATTGAACCTTCGGGTATGTTTTTAACACGGATCTACGTCAAAGTCAAAGCTGAAAGCTAAGACTTCGGGTCGAGAACGACCTTTGATCTCAACATTTTAAGTTTAACTTGTGAGGGAGATCGGTGTAAAAGCATACACTTAGGCTTTATGACAAGAACTAAGCCAAAAATCAACCAAGGTCTTGACGAAGTGTGACACAAAGGGTGCATGGTTACACAGGCTAAGATAGGCTGTTTGGGATGACCCCGTGCGCGCTCGAAAGGCATAGGAAGGCCAATCAAACTGCAGCTAAACGGTCACCCCGGGTTAAGGGTTGTAGTGTGCAATGTACCGAGACAGCAGTGCGAGTAGCGTGCGGTGTACCGAGGCAGCAGTGCGCGTAGTGTGCGGTCAATAAATTCTTTTTCTGAGTAAAATAGAGATTTTAAGAATGAGTTTTAAAGAATTTATGAGCAGTTTAGAATATTGCACAAAAAACCAAATATGAACGAAAATGCACAAACATGTTATGGTTTTGAAAGAGATGAAAAACAGCATCTTTTTTTTTTTGAAAACATTCCAATGTTTTGAAAATCGGAGTTGTTTGAAATTTCTTTTTTGAAAAGAAAAGCGATTAACACGAAGCACGGAGAAAACACACACGCACACAAAAACGAGGAAGGGTAAACGAAAGTTTGACCCACGGAATGTTTTTAAAACAAAGGCAGTTTTTTAAAAAAAACATGTTAAGTCTCCAGCGGAGTCGCCAACTGAAATTACTCGGATCGCGTAGGCTGCGAGCGAGCGGTTTTTGGTTTCACGAAAAAGAGAGTCGCCACGCCATTTTGTATTATGAGCCTAAACTTTAAAAAATACTAGTTTGAAAAGGATGTCGTTTTGATTGGAAGCCAAAACTTATGAAAAGGCTGTTTTTAAAGGAGGTCATTTTGATTGGGATCCAAAACTTAGGAAAAGGCTGTTTGAAAAGGAGGTCGTTTTGATTGGGAGCCAAAACTTAGGAAAATACTATTTGAATAGAGATTGTTAGGTTCGGAGGTCAAGTTATGTTTCGGGAAGAGTATCTTGAGATCACCCGAAACGCCTCGCATGACTAGTCTTTCTACCTTTCTCGAAAAGCGTGCGTATGTGGGTTGGTGTTACTTTTGAAAATGAGTTTGAATGAAAAACTTAAATAATTAATTTGAATAACAAACGTTGATTTTGAAAAGGAGTTTTGCGTGGCAAACCTTGATTTTGAGGGAGTTTGAAAAGGGAGTTTGAATGACAAACTTTGATTTTGAACCGGACATTATGATGTTACCCTTTTTTGATGAAAATGATGGCAAGCAAGAAGCGATCGACAAGTCATTTTGTGACTCGGACGTTTGAAAGTAAATACTATCAACAAACCAAACGGTTTGGACTTGTAAATGACAGTATTGAAATTGACGGTATCAACGGATCGAACGATCCGGGCGGTAAAAGTGCAAATCGATGAACCTAACGGTTCGGATTGTAAAAGTGTGAATCAACGAACCTAACGGTTCGGACTGTAAAGAGCGTAAGGTAAATGACAATATCGACGGATCAAATGATCCGGGCAGTAAATAGCAATCAACGAACCGAACTGTTCGGACGATGAAAATGACGGTCGACGAACCAAACGGTTCAGACGGTAAATGACATAAAGTAAAAAATGGGGCTCGATATCCATTTTAACCCTAAATTACTTTTCTCAAGGGAGAAAAGATGATAGAGGTCTAAAATGTCTCAAGACCCGTAGACGGTGTTTCGTCTACATTTTGAAAACTTTGATCGAATCGAAAGTAGCATATGGCGTGTAAAACATGGCGAAGCGGAGTTCGAGAGTGAGAGTGTTACTAATGGCTAGGTGTTAACTCTTTTGCTCGGGATGACGTATACGGGATACGAAATGTTGTTTAAAAGGTGTTTCAGATGTGTTTGGGTTGGAAAACGTGGTTTTCACGCAAATTGAGGTGTTTTCGGGGCTTGAGAGGGTGTTTTGGTCGCTGGAATCGTGGTGTTTTGGGAGGAGAGGTAATTTTTTTTACCTTATTTACTGAAGAGGAGGGGTTGTATTTATAGGGGGTGAAACTGAAGAACAGGCCGTCCGACCAGATCCTCAATTTCAAGAGTTTTTGGGTTTTTTGAGAATTGCTGAGACTGATTTGTTAATCTTGAAGAACAGGCCGGCCGGCCAGTCCTTCAATTTCGAGGGCATTTTGGTCTTTTCAGCCTTGAATATGATTGATGTTGACAAGAGGGAGCTTGCATGTAAGCCACGTGTCCCTGCTTAGTCATTAAGCAAGCCCATTTGCTCCGTTAAGTCGGGTTTTGACTGTTTTTTAAATAACTGTCTGAGAAAATGTCGGAACAGTCCCGAAAAATTCTGAAAATTGCATATTTCTGGAAATGTGATATTTTCACGTGTGCAAATGTGGGTTGAATACACTTTGGATTTTGGATGCACGGGACAGTCCTGGAAAGTCTCGTTAACTTGGAAAGTGTGAGTTAACGGATTCTCATTAATTTGGAAAGTGTCAGTTAACGAATTGTAACTATCTGGATTTGGATACTTACAGCGTCATGACTCTGTAGGTCGACGTACGCCTTGTAGGTCGAGGTCACCTACATGGTTCTAGGTCGACCTGGCTGAATAAGATAGCCATATAATACCCATATGAGATGTGGATCGTATGTTGGACACAGCTAGGTCGACTGATCTTGGCTGATGGGCCTTGGGCCCTTGCAATAATTGGGCCGACCCACTAAGGGTGTGGTGGCAATAATACTCGGATAATTGGACTTTGATCGTTGGGTCTAGCCCGTTACTTTTATTCCGTTCATACATCATGATCAAATGGTGTTAATAATGAAAATTGACATTATTGCTAATTTTAGTACTATCCCACATATGTGAGAGTGAGTATACTTTGGAAAATAATTACCTTTTCGAAAGGTTTTCCCAAGAAAACAATGAAATATTCATATGAAGTATGGAAACGTAGACCTACGTACACTTGTGAATGTGGGTGTTTCGCAAAATAGCAAGTCCAATTACCAAAGAAACTGAATTTGGTTACTAAATGATGGATTATATTTCAAAAGTTATGTTTATAACAATTGTGCATATTGATTTGTTATACTCCCTCCGTCCCAATAAGTGCTTCACCCTTTTGGGTGGGCACGCAAATTATGGAAATAAGAGGGAAAAAAAATATGTTGTGAGTGTAATTTGAAAATAGGAGAGAGAATTAGTGTAACGACCCTAACCCTAGGCACCTATTTTAGTATCATATTATATACCTTTTATATTAATTGTTGACCTTATGTGCTTTTAAAATTATTGTTAGAATTATGTGTTCATTTTATATCCTTGATTTTTAATATTAGGATGAAATGATTGGGAAATAAAATAATGTTCTAGGGGGAAATATAAAAATAGAAAATAAATAAAGTATGAAATGAGGTTAAATTGTGGGGGCTTTATTTTAAAATGTGGAAAGCCTTTATTTATTATGAGATGGGGGGCCATTTCCCCTCTTTTCCTCCCATCACCCTCTTAGTCAATTTAACCCATACTTTCCCCATCCCCTCCCATTATCCTCCTCATCCTACTCCTTCCCTCATCATTTTGTTCTTCTTCTTACTCCTTCCATTTTCTCCATGGAAGCTCCACCTCCAATCCCCTCCTTCCAAAAATTATTATAAATGCAATTCTCTTTCATTTGAAGATCCGGGTGTACTTCCATATTCGTAGAGGCAAGGGGAATGCATCAAGCTAAGAAGATTCTTAATCCATCTCATATTTGTTAAGTAAGTTATTATGACTTCCTTCTAAATATTGCCATTTTATGTGCTAATGAATGCTTTGATGAAAGAAAAGGATTTTGGAAATTTTAAAAGGATGTTATTTGTGTAAAATGGATTATTTAATGTTGATTGATTTTAGTTATGAGATGGGGGCCTAAATTGGAAGAAGGAAGATATAATGAGAGTAAGAGGTTAATGACTTGAATGGGGTTATCATAATCTTTACTTCTATTTAATGATTCATGAACTAGTTGGTGTTGTATTGTGATTGAAATGGTTATTAGATGCTTTGGAAACCTTCTTGAAGATGAGGAAATGAATAATGTTTGGAAAGATGTTGTTGTTCCTAAAAGTTGAGTAAGAATGTAAGGAAATAGTTTGAGTTGAACTTAGAGGGTGAATCTTGAAATGTGGTAGTGAAAAGGGGTGGAAAATCAAGTGTTAAATGACCTAGGTTTAGGTTAGGTTAAATTGGGTTGAAATGATCTAGAATGATGTAGTAAATATTTGGGGTTTCCTTCATGAGTACCTAAGATGAGAAAGATTGATTAGGAAAAGAATATAGGCAAAAAGGGTGTTTGAAATCTGGGCAAGGCTGAAAGGGGGCTTGGGCGGTCGCCCATGTTGGGCTTGAGCGGCCGCCCATGCCAGCAGAACTTAGGCTTCTTTTGAGACCTTCTTGGGCGGTCGCCCATGGTGACTTGGGCGGTCGCCCATGTCACCAGAAGTTCACCAGTTTCCTTTCTTGCTGAATTTTAACCACAACCACTAAGTATGATTCCTAACCCTTTCAAAGTAGTGAAATCTAATCTACTTCAGATATGAATTAATCCTTTTTAACCTAAGTTAGAGTAGAATACCTTGGCTAGGCCATGATGTCTTATTTGATCAAAATGAAATTGTGGGAAGTACGTTTTGCACCTTTATCAATATTATTCAAGGTTGAGTAGTAACTTTGTAAGAATGGTTTACGGTTTAGGTTGGCCTTACTTGCTCCCATACCTTGGTGATTAGTTGAATAGTGTAGAGACTATAATCACACTAGTGTGTTGGTTAGTAATGTATATGTGTTACACCAATATATTGTATCCCGATTGTGGATTATTTGGTATATGATGGTATTGTATCCCGATTGTGGATTATTTGGTATATGGTTGTATTGTATCCCGAGTGTGGATTATTTGGTATTGTTATGTTGTATGTTGTATCCCGATTGTGGATTATCGCATATTGATTATATTGCATCCCGGTGTGGATTATGTGGTTATGTGGATACCTTATTTGAACTCATATTCGTTAATGGTAGTATGCATAGTGTATTAAATGAACTGTTGCACTATGGTATGGATTAGCATGAGTATATTTTACCATGTTGTTATATTATTATCCCTTTTTGTGGATTTATTTCAAGTATCTATTATGTGCTTGAACGTGTTGATATTCGGGGGTATAATGGAATTCAATCAATTATTGATTTGTTCTATAAGTGATTGAAGGTTCATTATACCTGTGACCGTTCCCCTCTGTGGCCACAGAGTGGGTGTGCTAACGACTGTATTGACCCAAAAGCTTTACTGATCTGTTGCGATTGGTGATTAGGGGAATGCTTCCGCATTAAGCCTAAAGCTTTACGATAGCGATATTATTGTTGGATACTCGATATAGGTATCTTTTCTTATATGGATCTCTGAGTATGAGTCCTATAAAGAGGTGAATGTGCCGGAGGCGCTCACCAAAGAGAGGAGTTTTACTCCCACGTTGTACGACTTATTGTTCAGACGGGAAAGGTAAAATGAGGTAACGTAAGGTGTTTACCGCTTTCATAATGTGTTATGTGCTACCATGCTATGTGTTGCATCTTGTTTGGCATATTGCTGCATTCATAATAGCTTATTGAGATTTATTCTCACCCCTTCCCTTTTACTGCTTTAGATTGTGCTGAGACAGGTGACCCGAACCAGTGAGGCCGGGAAAGAGTTTGGACTCTTGCTTTTTGGGACTTGTCTGGATAGGTATATGAGTGGGTTGTCGGGAGTCATATTTAAGTATTATTCTTTTATAAGTTGTAAGGAAAACTCTTTTGATAAACAATGATAATTAGGGTTTTTAATGTAATTAATCAAGTATGGTTATTAAAGTGTTTGTTTAAATTCCTCCAAGTGGAGATATCATTATTTGATTTTTGTTTATGGAAAATTGAGAATTAGTTTTCTTGTAAAGGCAAATAAAAGTTTTAAAAATCTAAGATGGATTTTCTTAGTTTGAGCTTCTCAAGCTCGGGACACGCGTTAGGTCCCGAGTTGGGGTGCTCACAGTTGGTATCAGAGCTTAGTTTAGAGGTCAAGGGTAGATGTCTAAACTAAGGGGGAATGTGTGATAATTAACGCCGAGTGTTTAGTGCAGGAGTTTGTTCTAATGGCTGGAAACAATGATGACCAGCAAAGGTTCTAGAAAATTAAGGATGTTTAAATTGTAGCCTCATAGTCATGGTATTTTAGTAGTGAATTCAAATGGTCTTGGGTTGAATATGGAAAATGTTGCAGGTGGGTTGGTGCATTTTACTTGGGTTGAAATTTGTTAAATTAGATGAGATGTGGTATAGTGAAGTTTTAGTATAGTATTGATGTTAAGAAAAATGATTTAAGTATGTGGTATTATTTAGGGTCCCTTTTAATGAAGTTGGCTAAGTTGTAAAGTTGTTGAATGCTATTATTACCGTATAAATGATTTTTGATAAATTGGACAATTTGTTTGGCTGTTGGAATAATGAGAAAGGGGTTTGGAAATGAGTAGAGTGATGGTTTGATCAAACATAGGTTGGTAATTGAAAGAGTATTATAAAGGTTAATATATGGTGGAGAGAGTATTGTTGGGTGGCTTGTGATGTGTAAAAAAATGAAAATAACTTAGGTAGCGGGTGAATGAATATAGCGAATAGTGATAATAAGATATGGTTTTATGTGGAAAGATAGAATAATAGGGTTATATGGGTTGGAGAAGGTATGTGGTATCATTTGAGAACCTTATAATTAAAGTTGACTCAATAGTATAGTTGTTGTTGAATTATGGTCATATCTGATATATGATGTATTAGGTGATATACATGGTGGTTGTAATGGTTAGTCAATTAAAAGAGATTTAGAAATAAACAGGAAAGGGTGGTTTTGGAATGAATGTGGTAAGGTGGATATTCAAAGTTATTGGGAATTATGTATCCATTTTAGTTAAGTTATAATGATCATGAAAGGATTTGAAGAAAGATTTAATAATAGCAATATTGTTTAGAGTAAAATGGTGTTGTAAAGTAAAGGCCTATGGTTGAGTATATGTTTCGGTTCCAGGAGAGATAGATCCCTCGGGGGTCACTAGAGGTAAAATTCCCTGTCTCAGAAGTTAAGGGTTATATTTTATTGATCTTGTTTCATATCATTATGTGTGACATAGCATGTTGCTTCTATGTGGCATACATTACTTGAGAAATTGTTTTATTGTTAGAGGATTCTGCTCTTATGAGAGAATACCTCGAATCTTCTTTGGTTTACCACAGTGGTGATGTGGTTATAGCTGGGCACGTATTGCCAGTTTATGTGTTATGATTACCGATGTGTAATTATGAGATATACTTGACCTAGATGGGTAAGTAGTTGTTGTGCATTGGTAGACTATCATAAGAAGTGAGTCTCTTTTTCTATACCTAAATTGATTATATTGGTATTTGATATAGATAAACCTTTATATGGTATTCTTGTTATATAATCATTAAAGACAGAAAGTTTGGGTTAAAAGTGTGAAGGATATTTGGTATGTGTTAGACTTGCATAAGAAGTCTTTTCGGAAATTTTACGTGTTAGTTGTGAGTAGATGGTAATTGTGTTTCCATTCAAGGTATCTCATGTGTTGATTCTAAGTATGATGATCAGAATTGTAATCCTTAGTTTGATGGCTTTATGATAATTAGGATTGATGATCTCTTTGTTAATTTAAGTTCCGGAAAGATCATGAAAATCAATTGAGAGTTGGGTTAATGATTCCCGGTGAGGAGTCCTTGTATGCATGGTCTAGTTAGTGTGAGTTGGCTTGAGAAGATTTCGAATTTTGGGTTCTATAATCTTAAGCTTGGATGTTCCATGGATCTTGCAAGGATTGAGTCCGTGATCTTTGGGTTGGCAAGTGCTATCGAAGGAATTTTTAGGAAATTCTTGAGAATTATAAAATCGTTGGTTTAGTTAACTTGGAAGAATATCAATGGTGTAGGATGTAATAAGTATGAATTATATTGATAGAGATGGAAAATAGATTGGCTATAGATCCGATACTTACCTTACTTAATGGATGTGAGGACTTTGTGAAATTTTAAGTGCGTATTAGAGGGGAATTAGATGGTGATATTATGAGAAATGGGAAAGTAATAGCGTATGCTTCGAGGAAGTTAACTTAGATAAAGCGGAATTTTCTTACACCCCTACCCGAGAGTGGTTGCAATTGTTTTTCGTTATTTAAAGGGAACCTTATCTTTTGAAGCTTCCTTTTGGGGTTTGTTACCGATTCTAAGAGTTGGATGATTTAGTTAGTCGAAAGGAAGAGATTAGAAGACTATCCAGATTCTTGGAAGAATAGGTTGCTTGTGTGTGATGGAACTCCTCTCAAACTCGGGAATTTTAATTAACCTTAGCGAGTTGTGGATAATAGCAGTTTTTAGTTTAGCATTAAATTGGTACCGTGTAAAGATAAAGTATTTTATGGAAATGAATTGTATGATCCCTCGTTTGTATGGAGATATTCCACTATTGGTGATTAGACAGATTAGACTTATGTGGGAGTACCATTGAGAGTTATTAGAATTGCAGTTCAGGGAATTGAAATCCTAGGGTATTCGGGTGTGAAAAGGTATAGAAGAATCATGCCGTTAAGGAAACTATTTGGAAGTTGTAATTTGAAATGCGTGAGGGGTAACCTTTGTTATTGATCTGTAAGGTAAGCCAGTTTAAAATTCGAGACGAATTTTCTTTAAGGGGGAGTGAATGTAACGACCCTAACCCTAGGCACCTATTTTAGTATCATATTATATACCTTTTATATTAATTGTTGACCTTATGTGCTTTTAAAATTATTGTTAGAATTATGTGTTCATTTTATATCCTTGATTTTTAATATTAGGATGAAATGATTGGGAAATAAAATAATGTTCTAGGGGGAAATATAAAAATAAAAAATAAATAAAGTATGAAATGAGGTTAAATTGTGGGGGCTTTATTTTAAAATGTGGAAAGCCTTTATTTATTATGAGATGGGGGGCCATTTCCCCTCTTTTCCTCCCATCACCCTCTTAGTCAATTTAACCCATACTTTCCCCCATCCCCTCCCATTATCCTCCTCATCCTACTCCTTCCCTCATCATTTTGTTCTTCTTCTTACTCCTTCCATTTTCTCCATGGAAGCTCCACCTCCAATCCCCTCCTTCCAAAAATTATTATAAATGCAATTCTCTTCCATTTGAAGATTCGGGTGTACTTTCATGTTCGTAGAGGCAAGGGGAATGCATCAAGCTAAGAATATTCTTAATCCATCCCATATTTGTTAAGTAAGTTATTATGACTTCCTTCTAAATATTGTCATTTTATGTGCTAATGAATGCTTTGATGAAAGAAAAGGATTTTGGAAATTTTAAAAGGATGTTATTTGTGTAAAATGGATTATTTAATGTTGATTGATTTTAGTTATGAGATGGGGGCCTAAATTGGAAGAAGGAAGATATAATGAGAGTAAGAGGTTAATGACTTGAATGGGGTTATCATAATCTTTACTTCTATTTAATGATTCATGAACTAGTTGGTGTTGTATTGTGATTGAAATGGTTATTAGATGCTTTGGAAACCTTCTTGAAGATGAGGAAATGAATAATGTTTGGAAAGATGTTGTTGTTCCTAAAAGTTGAGTAAGAATGTAAGGAAATAGTTTGAGTTGAACTTAGAGGGTGAATCTTGAAATGTGGTAGTGAAAAGGGGTGGAAAATCAAGTGTTAAATGACCTAGGTTTAGGTTAGGTTAAATTGGGTTGAAATGATCTAGAATGATGTAGTAAATATTTGGGGTTTCCTTCATGAGTACCTAAGATGAGAAAGATTGATTAGGAAAAGAATATAGGCAAAAAGGGTGTTTGAAATCTGGGCAAGGCTGAAAGGGGGCTTGGGCGGTCGCCCATGTTGGGCTTGAGCGGCCGCCCATGCCAGCAGAACTTAGGCTTCTTTTGAGACCTTCTTGGGCGGTCGCCCATGGTGACTTGGGCGGGCGCCCATGTCACCAGAAGTTCACCAGTTTCCTTTCTTGCTGAATTTTAACCACAACCACTAAGTATGATTCCTAACCCTTTCAAAGTAGTGAAATCTAATCTACTTCAGATATGAATTAATTCTTTTTAACCTAAGTTAGAGTAGAATACCTTGGCTAGGCCATGATGTCTTATTTGATCAAAATGGAATTGTGGGAAGTACGTTTTGCACCTTTATCAATATTATTCAAGGTTGAGTAGTAACTTTGTAAGAATGGTTTACGGTTTAGGTTGGCCTTACTTGCTCCCATACCTTGGTGATTAGTTGAACAGTGTAGAGACTATAATCACACTAGTGTGTTGGTTAGTAATGTATATGTGTTACACCAATATATTGTATCCCGATTGTGGATTATTTGGTATATGATGATATTGTATCCCGATTGTGGATTATTTGGTATATGGTTGTATTGTATCCCGAGTGTGGATTATTTGGTATTGTTATGTTGTATCCCAGTTGTGGATTATCTGGCATATTGATTATATTGCATCCCGGTGTGGATTATGTGGTTATGTGGATACCTTATTTGAACTCATATTCGTTAATGGTAGTATGCATAGTGTATTAAATGAACTGTTGCACTATGGTATGGATTAGCATGAGTATATTTTATCATGTTGTTATATTATTATCCCTTTTTGTGGATTTATTTCAAGTATCTATTATGTGCTTGAACGTGTTGATATTCGGGGGTATAATGGAATTCAATCAATTATTGATTTGTTCTATAAGTGATTGAAGGTTCATTATACTCCACTGCTTCCCCTGCAGTGGCCACAGAGAGTGGGTGTGCTAACGACTGTATTGACCCAAAAAGCTTTACAGACCGTTGCGATTGGTGATTAGGGGAATGCTTACGTATTAAGCCTAAAGCTTTACAGTAGCGATATTATTGTTGGATACTCTGATATAGGTATCTTTTCTTATATGGATCTCTGGAGTATGAGTCCTATAAGAGGTGAATGTGCTGGAGGCAGTTCACCAAAGAGAGGAGTTTCACTCCCACGTTGTACGACTTATTGTTCAGACGGGAAAGGTAAAATGAGGTAACGTAAGGTGTTTACCGCTTTCATAATGTGTTATGTGCTACCATGCTATGTGTTGCATCTTGTTTGGCATATTGCTGCATTCATAATAGCTTATTGAGATTTATTCTCACCCTTCCCTTTTACTGCTTTAGATTGTGCTGAGACAGGTGACCTGAACCAGTGAGGCCGGGAAAGAGTTTGGACTCTTGCTTTTTGGGACTTGTCTGGATAGGTATATGAGTGGGTTGTCGGGAGTCATATTTAAGTATTATTCTTTTATAAGTTGTAAGGAAAACTCTTTTGATAAACAATGATAATTAGGGTTTTTAATGTAATTAATCAAGTATGGTTATTAAAGTGTTTGTTTAAATTCCTCCAAGTGGAGATATCATTATTTGATTTTTGTTTATGGAAATTGAGAATTAGTTTTCTTGTAAAGGCAAATAAAAGTTTTAAAAATCTAAGATGGGTTTTCTTAGTTTGAGCTTCTCAAGCTCGGGACACGCGTTAGGTCCCGAGTTGGGGTGCTCACAATTAGTGGAGGGAATAGTAAATTATAATGGTGTTGTGAGTATTAAAATAATGTAGGAGAGAGAATGAGTGGAGAAAATAGTAAAGATTCTTTACCAAAAAAGGAAAGGTGAAGCTTCTAACGGGATGCCCTTTTGGGTAATTAGTGAAGCTTTTATTGGGACGGAGGGAGTATATGATTCAATAAGTTTGAATATATATAAAAATCAAAATAAAATAAAATCAATGTAAATCAAGTATTGATATCAAATTCATGTAAGTGATTAAAGATATTTTGAATGAAATAGACCAAATTGTTGAAACGGTTCAAGAAAAGGAACCTAGAAGAAAATGTGTTAGTTTGTAAAGTTATTGTATGATTTGAGACAAGTACAAAGATAACGACATCAAAGGTTTGATTGCGTGGATTTAAACAAGAGTGACTACGTAACTTTGTTAATTAAATCAAAAAACGATATGTTAACTAAGTAAAATTCTATTCAATTTGACCAGTTGATTCAAATTCAAGGAAAACTAATGGACTCGTTGTTAAACAAGTCATTAGGTAGATATTCTTGAAATTTTTGAAAGGCTCAATATGGAATACCTGGGATTTAAATGTTTGAGATAACAATTATCAAATGGATAAACCTTGTGTTATCAAGACGGTATATTGCTACAGTCAATTTATGATTGAAAATACATATAGCAATGTGTGTAATGATAGTTTAGACATATATGTCTAAGACATAATATCATTAAACAACTACTTTTAAATTAATTGACTATGTGAAGTCAAATGATAAACAGATTCGTTAACCAAAGGATTAAATCAAAAGTTAGTTGTAAATTCGAAGGGGAATGAGACTTAAGTCACTTAAAAGTTAAACACAACACAAACCCAATCTAGATGACTGGAGATCCCAAGTAGGGATGGCAAAAAACCCGAACCCGCCCCGAACCCAAAAAGACCCGCCCCTAATAGGCGGGTTTGGGACGCAATTTTAAAAACCCGCCGGATTTTTGTAGGGTTCGGGTTTACCCTCGCTCCGCCCCGAACCGGTCCCGATTAGTTATGGAATTACTTAAATACCCTTAAGATTAAATAATCAATACCCAGATCAAATGAGAACTCAACAAAAACAAAACCGTGGTAGTATGATGAAATCAGTACAACCACAGGATTTGAAAGAAATCAATTAAAAGAAAAAGAGGGTGAGTGAGTGGAAGAATGAAAAGTACCCAAAGAATTGAGGAATATCATGATAAAAAGGGTCTCGTACGATGATGGTGTCCATAACATCAAAAAGTAGCATCGGCAGCCGCCTACGGTTGTTTCTGTTTCTGTAACTCTGTTTCAGGGTTTTATTTTGACAACTATCGGGGCGGGTTAAACGGGACGGACTCGAGTAACGCATTACACAGGGTGGGGCAGGTTCGGGTAGTGGTAGATCACTATAGGGGCGGGTTTGGGAAATGAAGAACCTGCCCCGAACCTGCCCCGTTGCCATCCCTAATTCCAAGAACTATATTCAATGGGACCACCTAACTGTTAAAAAATTTGTAGCGTCACTGTGGGGGAGTTAACCCCAAGTTCATTCCTAGTAGTGACATCCCGAAAGAACAAGGATAAGCCTATATATTTTAATGATTCTTACGCGTCGAAAATACGAGCGGGATAATACGGGTTGCCTTTAATTAATCACCTATGTGAGAGAGAAGTAAAGCCGCTTCGAGAAAAATTGTGTAAGACTCAATTCTTAGACCCTCTCACAGAATCAGACAAAATTTTGTGGGCCATGAATGAACATAGATATGAGAATTGAACTACTCCCTCCGTCCCAGGAAATCCGTCACTTTTTACCCAAAATGACGTCCCGTTTGAAGCGTCACCTTTCCTAAAATGGAAATATTTTATTAATATTATATTACACCCACTCACTATTCCCTCCACTCATTCTCTCTCCTAAAACACTATTACACTCACAACACTTTTTAAATTTACTATTTTCTCCACTAATTCTCTCTCCTCTTTTCAAATTACACTCACAACATTTTTTCTTCCCATTTTTTTCCTTAATTTGCGTGCCGGACCTAAAATGGTGACACTTTTCTTGGGACGGAGGGAGTATGTTATAACGATATTTGTGTCAATCATATGCCGGCTATACAAAAAACATAACGATTCAAGAAAATTGCGTCTATTGACTTACAAGTAGAGTAAATATGCTTGTACGAGCGAATGTTCAATGGTCATTCCCACACCTGTCGTATGCAAGTTTTCGTCTGCCGGACTCTATCACCTAACTCGTCCTCAATTTCCTTCATGTGGGGGTTGAAAAAATATGTTGTGTGTGAAGAAAATTGTGTATTTTTCTTACATGAATTATTTGTCATTTTACAAATATTATTGTGGGTTCATGTTTCACTCCGTGTGAATATTGAAATGGTATATCTAAATATCCAATTTGATATTGGATGAGAAAGATATGATAGCTCAAAGTTGGTGGATTGAAAGTGTAAACTTTCAGAATTTAACCACACTATTGATGTGACATGATTTCCAAATTAATTAAGGGATTAATTGATATCATTACCATGGGTTTTGGGGTTACAAATTGTGGAATAAAACCCCATCTGATGATGCCAAAATCGTCAAACCAGCCCAAATCCAAGCGATGAATGCTCCGGTGATTGCAAGGCCTGAAAATAAGAGAAAACACGTAAACTAAGCCGGGGCGGATCCGGCTAAAGGCCCTCCGGCGTGAGAGTAAGTTCACGGTTTGTATGTGAGAAAACAAATTGACAGAGTTTCTGCAATGTAAAAAGTAACGTACCAAATAATGAGCCATGGGCCTTGTATTTATAGGGATGGATTGATAGAATCCATGTTGAAGTGAACTTGTAAAGAGATAAGATATAATCCTAAGAGAATTATATCTGCTAAAGAGTCATTGTTTGACTTGAATTGGTGTTGATAATTGTAATCCTGATTGGATCATGACTGTAGAATCCTTGTTTGATAAGGACTGTGTAATCTGCTAGCCGGAACGCCGAGGAACAGAAATGTTTTATCTCGGCCTTGGCAAGTAGGCCGAGGTGAATGATTCTGCTTCCTCGTTATTTGGTGCTTGGCCGGCAAGGTAACATGCCGGGGTAAACAAATCTATCTCCTCAGTATTTTATTATATGTCGAGGTAAGAACTTTTCTCTCCTCGTCACCTGGCGATATCTCAGAGTATGATGGCACAAACATGATGATATAAGGTCGAGGTGGATGATCCTTGTCATACGAGGAAAGTGTTCCTCGGCCCTGATACTTGTGTGTTGGATTATGTTTATGGCCCAATCCATTTGGGCCCAGCTCGAACAAGCCCATGTTCGTATCTCGGTTTATACCGTTCAGTGGCCCCCGACTTTCTAGCTCGGCTTAGGACGAGTAGAAAGTCATCTCGTCCTCAGCTTATGGGATACGAACAGATTTTGACACGTCTCCTCGACGTCTCTTCATTATCTGATGGTTAATATTCTCATGATTACACGGGGCCCCCCGTGTCTTGTCACGCTTTGGAAATCGTTATCAGCATTTAATTTAGGGGGCGCCAGACCCGGATTTTTGCTTTGCCCATGGGTTTGACCCGATTAAGGGGTTATAAAAAGCTAAAACCCTTCTCATTTCAATCTTTACAACCCCCAAGCATTTGAGAGCGACCAGCAAGGTTCAAGCGACAAACATTCCGGCGATCTTGGTCTTGTTCGAACCCAGTTCCCGGTGAAGGTCCATTTCTCCGGCGGTGTTGATTTCTTTGTGACTCCAACCGTTTTAGTAAACTCAGGTATGAAATTCCTCCCCCTTTATGCATCCCTCTTCTGATTTTGATCATTCTAGGGTTTTTAGGAGAAAATTGTGGATGAGTCAAGAAAAATGAACTGCCATTGTTGAAGATTGAAGCTTTTCTTCATAAATTTCTGTCTTTAACTCCCAAAACTTCAAGTCTTTGATTTTCTTTGCATTTTGTTGTACTTCTTTGAATATTGAATGAACTCCCCCTTTAATCTTTGATTCCCCTTAGCAATGGCTCGTTCTTGGGACCATTCCCCCCGATTCCGTTACGGATATCACACCGGCAACCTGAGGGTTTATCGGAGGGAGAGAGGTCCATGGTTGATGCTCACCTTGGATGACATAGGAAAAATGTTGAGGGGTTATGGCCGTACCCGAATGTTCATCCAATACCATGATAGCACAAGAATAGACCTAATTGATTCGTCAACTCGTAATATTGTGTTGCTTGAGAATAGGGCCGAGATAGTGGAGCACATCGAACTGTTCTATCCGGCCTCAGATCGTGAAATGCGTGAGCGTCTGAGTGGTAAGGCTCCCTCCTCGGCCTTATGAAATGACGAGGAGGGGAATCTCCCTTCCCCGTCCTAAGATCAGCCATCGACGAGGTAACTAACTTTGTCCCCTCGTCCTTATGCAGATATGACGGGAAGAGAAGGAGAGCCCTCCTCGTCCACCAGCATAGTTGATGCCTTTGTGGAAGGTGCCCAGGCTGATGCCCGCCTGGTTCGAAGAAGGGGAGGCCGAGGAAGAGGAGGTCTAGGTACGGGAAAGCGACAAGAGAGGGCCCCCATGGCCGGGGATCCCATGCTGAAAAAGCTATACTCCAAATACGGGGTAGATAAAGCTGAGTACAGGTTAACTTATATGGGCAAGCTTGAGCTTAAGACGAAGAAGGAGGAGGAGAGCTTTTATTACAATCAAGATTATGTCCATTTCTACTTCAAACAGTTTCAACAGGGACTTCGTCTTCCCTTGGATCCCTTCATCTGTGAATTTTTGGACGACGTAAGGGCAGTGTCAACCATGCTAGGAGCCAATGGTGCCCGGGTTCTTGTTAGCTTCATTGTCCTCTGCCGTAGCTTAGGGTATGAGCCGACAATGGGAGCCTTTCGGCATTTCTATAATGTCCAATTTGTCAAGGAAAGTTGGCTCCTCGTCATTAGGAGTGCATCCACAAAACCAAAGCTGCTTCTCCCCATGTCTAGCAAAGTTGCAGGCTGGGATAATCATGTCATCAGGGTTGAGAGTCGCCAAGGATGGGAGTTCCAATCTCCTTGCAAGGATCCAACCTCGTCATTTCCCGTCCAACAATATGAGTGGACTCAGGCTTTAATCCAGCGTTTAGAGACATTTGCCGAGGTGCGGGTCCTTGATTGGTCGGTGATAGAATCTACGGATCATTATTACGTCCAGGATGGATTGATGCCGGGGCCGAAGGACGGGGTGGTTCCCCTCGTCACCGTAAAGAGGGGGAGGCGTTTTAACGACTGGACAGTTCATCCCGGCCTAGTATTTCATGAGGATTGTACTAGGTGCAAGTCCCATCCCCCAGACCAATGTCTGGAAGAGATAAACATAGTTGGATGTAAATATTTAACTCTTGGTTCTTGGTTATTTTTTGGATGTTTTCTTCTTCTGCTCGTATTTGACCTCCTCGTCTTTTTCTTTACAGATCTAACCCCTGAGGAAGAGAGCGAAATGTCTACGAGAAGGTTGAGCCCCATGGAACTGGTGAAGAAAAAGAGGAAGTTGAGCAAGAAATCGGGCTTGGTGGAGAGACGGGAGGAAGCCAATGCCCGTAACCTGGTGCTGAATGTGCAGGGTGATCAACCCCTTCCCCTCAAACTGCATGGGGAGGTAAATGCCGAGGAAGCGGCGGCGAGGAACAAACCAATCCATCAGCGCAGGGGCATAGCCTCTATGTTGATGCCGAGGAAGTGGAGACCGAGGTGACCAACCTCGTCCCTAGGCACTCGGCTCCAAGAGAGCCCCGAAGCGCTAGTATTGAGGAGCCGGCGGCCAAGAGGGCAAGCTGTTGGTGGGACTTCCAATCACGAGGTTCCCCCTCCCGACCATCCGAACCGCCAAAACTCTCAGGCGTCTTTGAGAAGCTTGCTCAGCTCATGGTGGCAAACGTCCCCTGTCTAAGGGGCCTTCCTGTGCTAGACAGGAAGAGTTATATGATGAAGTTGGGCCGAGCTCCCATCCAAAGGGCCTTGGACGAGGATGTATATGACACCCTGGTAAAGGGGAAGGCGAGCAGGGACCATTTGCTCTGCCGTAAGGGACTCATGTTGGCTAAGGTAGTTATTTCGTACTTTTAACTTTGTTGTTTTTACTTGTGATTGCTCATGGTTCTAACACAATTTTTCCTTGCAGCAAGCCAGCATTGCGGCCTATGAAGATGTCTTGGCCAAGGCCCAAGAGAAACGAGTGGTTGATGCCAAAGCTGCTCTGAAGACAAGTGAAGCCCGAGCGGCTAACTTGGCTGAACTCTTGAAGGCCAAAGAGGCCGAGCTTGAAGCTGCTCAGGCCAAGGTTGAGGCCGAGGTAAAGAGAGCCGAGGAAGCTCGTGCTCAGGCCAAGGATACCCGAGATAAAGCCGAGGAACAACTCCGGCTGAAAAATGCTGAGGTGGAGGAGGCAAAGAAGGCTAAGGCTGAGGTCCAAACAAGGGCCGAGGAGGCTGAAGCAAAGTGCCGAGGGTTTGAGGCTACCATTCCTGTTAGGGAAGAGGAGGCTGTTGCCCGATTTAAAGAAAGCCAGACCTTTAAGGATGCCATGATGGCTAGTTCGGCCTTTCAAGATGCCGTGGATGAGCAAACGGCCACCATGTTTGAGGATGGGTATCTCCATCTTGCTCGTAGCATCCTGGCTGACCCCTCCACCGGCTTGGATATCAACAAGGTTGTTCAGCTGATTTGCCGGGATTAGTACGCCGAAGAGGTCAGGGCTCTTCATCATCTGGTTCCCTTTTCTGATTATAACTTGGCAGTTATAGCTGATAAGGATGCCCGAGAAAGTCGAGCAACATGGGAGCCTGCTTCTGTCGTCCCTGGCAACATCAAAGCCTTGGTGGAGGCGATTCAAGATGAGGGGAAGCCCGAGGCCGGGGTCCAGGGAGAGGAGGCTGAGAGGACTGATGCCCATGCTGACCAAACTATCCTTCCTCCCCCCGGCTCTATGACGGAGGACTGGCTTGATAAGCCTTTTAATGATGATCAGCAAGCTTAGATAGGAGTTTTCTTTTTCTTTTCTTTCTTTTTGTAATAGATGGTAGGACTTGTAACTTTCCTTGAATATCAATGAAAAGTCCTTTGTTTTAATTCATATTATTTCAATGAATTGATTATGTTTGTTCATATGCTAGGCTTGGGCATAAAACTTGTGAAGGTGGGATCCGAGGAGGGTCCCTCATTTCCTAATTGTTGAGCAAGTGATTAGGCCGAGAAAGGACTCCTTGGCTTTAACTGTACTTCCTAAGTCATATAAGTCGAGGAAGGACTCCTCGGGTCTGACTGTTGGTTTATAATCCTGAATCAAGGCGGACCCTTGATAGGATGTAAAGTCATCAGGCCAAGGAGGACCCTTGGTCTTGACTGTGATTTGGAAATCCTAGGTCAAGGCGGACCCTTGTTAGGATGTAAAGTCATTAGGCCAAGGAGGACCCTTGGTCTTGACTGTGATTGGTAATCCTAGGTCAAGGTGGACCCTTGTTAGGATGTAAAGTCATTAGGCCAAGGAGGACCCTTGGTCTTGACTGTGATTGGTAATCCTAAGTCAAGGCGGACCCTTATTAGGATGTAAAGTCATTAGGCCAAGGAGGACCCTTGGTCTTGACTGTGATTGGTAATCCTAGGTCAAGGCGGACCCTTGTTAGGATGTAAAGTCATTAGGCCAAGGAGGTCCCTTGGTCTTGACTGTGATTGGTAATCCTAGGTCAAGGCGGACCCTTGTTAGGATGTAAAGTCATTAGGCCAAGGAGGACCCTTGGTCTTGACTGTGATTGGTAATCCTAAGTCAAGGCGGACCCTTGTTAGGATGTAAAGTGTATGTTTCGAAGAGTCAGGGATAAGGTCCTCATCTTCTGGTGTCTGTGTTAAGAGTTGATAGTTGCTTTGCATGTTGGAAGAAACTGCTTTCGTAAAACTGAAATGCGATTACATCGAACTGCAATCCTATCAACTAACAAAAAATAAAAGACAGAAAACAAGAAACTAATCTACTGTAAAATAAACTAGACTAGTGATAATATTTTCTAAGGTTGTCGGAGTGCCATGGATGCTTGAGATCTTTCCCCTCCTTGGTATTCAATCTGTAGGTCCCTTCTCGAATGACTTGAGTGATGATGTAGGGACCTTCCCAATTTGGGGAGAGCTTGTTTTGTTCTGCCTTTCGACCAGTGGCCTCAATCTTTCTAAGTACCCAATGGCCTACTTGGAATACTCTTCTGATGACCCTTTTGTCGTGGTATGCCTTGGTCCTTTGCTTGTAATTCACCATCCTCATCTGCGCGGCTAATCATTTCTCATCTATCAGGTCTAGGTCTAGGAGCCTATTAACCTTGTTGACTTGCTCATCATAATGGGAGTTTCTCACGGTAGTGTAAGTGCTCCAATTTGAGCTTGTTAGAATTTTCGTTAGAAAATTAACGAAAGTTATAACATTTCTAACAATTCCTAACAATCCTAACATTTCTAACAAAGTGAGGGCAAAATGGGCATTGTTATTTAAGGATAAACCAAGGAAAAGAATCAAAAAAGTGAAAGAAATGGTCAAAAACCAAAAATAGAAATGGTGGAACATAATCTTTGTTTAATTTGAATTTTAAAAAAGATTATTCCTTGTGTCCAAAGCACAGAAGCGGCATTTAATGAACGGTGCACGCGATCGATCCTATCCGCGCGGATGACATTGTATTTTCGAGAGGGCTATAAATTGAGCCCTCCGAGTCACAAAATAAGGAGGAAAAAGAGCACAATTCACGGTATTTGGCGAATATACTCGAGAAAACGGTGAGAATTCTATAAGAATTGTCACCTTTTCCTCTTGAATCTTCCCAACTTTCACTCACTCAAATCAAACCCAAACACTCTTGCATTCAAGACTTCAAACACAAAGCACAAAGAAGATAGGTATAACCTCCCTCTTCTTACCCTAAATCTCTCATCCATGCATGCATCTTCAAACTACAAAATGTAGTTCATTCATCTTCTTGTCTTGAGATCCAAGAAGATCACCATGGAAGTTCATCTCCATGGATGATCTTCTACAAGGATCTACATTATTTTCAAAGTGTTCTTACTTTCTTGCAAAGAAAACACATTTTCAAAACCCTAAAAAGCCATTTTCAAGCACCAAATCTTGATTTCAAAGGATAAAATTCCCCTTCCCAAGCAAATGAAGTGCTTAGTCCTAATGTACCCCAAGGATGGTTTGGTATAGTTGATTCACCACTAAAATGTCAAGTGATCACTAACCGAAACCTAGGGAAATGGGGACAAGCATGGATGCAAAACCCCCCTTAAAATCATATTTTCTTTCTTGAGAAGTTGCTGTCCAGTAGCAATTTTTCAGGATCCCAGTCCATTGTCTTAATTTTTGGACACAGATAAACTTGGAATTTGGTGTTGACTACAAAACACTTTTTGTAGCCAACATCCAGAGCTTTCCATAAATATTTTTACTTTATTTTTTGGGTGAGTAAAACTCTCTTTTTCAAATTTTCTTTTAGAGTCTAGTTCATCAGCTTCTGGAAATTCAGATTGCATATCTGAGATTTCCAGAAGGTTTTGACCCCTCAAATCTTATCCAAAATGGAAAATTCCTTCTCAAAAATCTTATTTAAGGTGTCTGGAATAACTTTCATTCTCTGAGTTTATCCAGATTATGAAGTTTTAAGACCCTTGAATCCATTTCAAAATCAAGGGTCCACTGCCTTTTTCATTCTGGCAGAAGTGACTCTCAACTTCAAAAGGTCTTTTGAGTACCAAATCTCAATCCAAAAATCTTCCAAAAAATCATGGGATCAGTTTAAAGTCTTAAAAAGATATCCCAATTTTTACTTTTCTGAGTTTCAAATTATTTTGGCCAAAACACACACACACACACACACAAAAGATTTTCAGCTTGGAAGACTCGTTTTACGAGGCATTCCGGGTGCACACTAACGTCCTTCCCGGCGTGTCACATGACCTCCGAACCCAAATCTCTAATCTCGGGCATTTTTCAAAGTTTTGGCCCTTAAAACAAAAATGGCGTGGCGACTCCGTTCTTTTTCGATTGGTTTTCAAAGAAACAAAAAAATTTCAAAAGCAAAAACCCTTTCGAAAAAATCTTTAGGTGGGCACATTCATCACAGTAGCGACTCCGCTGGGGAAAAAATAAGCTTTTTTCTAAAAAAAAATGATATTTGGTATATTGGTGGAAACCATTAAACTTCCCGTTACCGCCTCCTAACACGAGTCGGGGATAAATTGTGGTTTAACAATCCCACGTACCGGTATCACCGTTTTCAAAAAAAAGAGAGAAAAAGCTTTTGAGGGTCAAGCTTCCGTCCCGGCTTCGAAAATCATTTGTGTGTGTGTGTTGATTTTTGCACATTTTCGTGTTGTTTTGGCCGCCTCGGAAAAAGCCAAAATTTTGACTGTCGGAATCATGTCCCTAACTGTCGGAATTTTCGTGCTTACGTGCTTATGTGTTCATTAAATTTCAAAAAAAAAAAAAGGATTTTCAAAAAAGAAAATTTTCAAAAAAAAATCATGCATCATATTTTTAAGACACATAAAAATTTTCTATTTTACTCAGAAAAAGAATATAGACTGCTTGCACACTACGCGCACGTGACCGTACACTGCACACTACGTCCCTAACCCGGGGAAATCCTTGTCGCGGTCTGTTTGGTCTTATTACGCCTCTCGGACGAGCACAGGACTACCCAAACATCCCATGGAGCCTCGTGTCGACCATGCACTTGTCCGTGACACACTTTGTCCGAGACCCGGTTGGTTTTTAGTCTGGTCTGTGTCATGCCCCCTGTCGTGTATAGACCTTTCCTTTCAAGCCTTTGTCGGCATACCGACTCAATATCTTT
This sequence comes from Adenophora triphylla var. japonica, assembly GCA_022495995.1. NCBI lineage: Eukaryota > Viridiplantae > Streptophyta > Magnoliopsida > Asterales > Campanulaceae > Adenophora > Adenophora triphylla. Next base: position 461,679 of record JAFEMH010001434.1, read on the forward strand.
CGGGGACCCTAATCAGTCGAAGTTCTGCCGGTTTTCCGCCGCAGACTTTGACCAAGATATTGACCGGCGCCTTGACTTCGGCTCTGACTGGCACAAATTATACACTGACTCCCAGCATTGACACTGAGTCATCAAGGATTAATGGTTATTCCATGCCTAATTACGGCTTATCAGTCCAAATCATGCCGACTTTTCGTCGAGCCCTCGGACATGATCTTGACTTTTGACGTCAGCTTTGTCCGTAATTTACATCGAATGCTCGTTAAAACTCGATTACCCGCCAGACTTTTAGGATCGTTTTTCTTTCGGTCGGTGGGACCCGCTTGCCCTATAGGACCCTCGCCTGGGGCTGTCCACCCTGGGAGGTCGAAATACAGGTGGAATACGAGGGGCTTATAGACGTAGTGACGGGGCCCACTGATCCAGGATCCAGATTAGTTTGCGAAAAAGAAGAGCAATCTTTTCCAACCGACTAGGTTAATAAAACATGTTTTAAGTAAACGTGAACAAATAACTGCATGTTGCATGAGCCCAATGCCCAAACACCTACCCTCCTTCATTCCCAGACATCTGAAACCTTCGTGTCCTTTCCCCCGCAGCTCCTCAAAAAGCTTGGTTTCGGGCACCGGGTCATCGTTTGATTAGTTGGGAAGAGTCAAGCGCGTCATCAGCTTCGCCGTTTGTTCCGACTCCGGGTTTGAGAATGTACTGCATCGGCCCGGTAATGATGGGGATAACGTCACTCCGCCTCCCCGGACCCCTCAAACAGAGCAACGGTGGAATCGGTTAGCGAGAACGGATGAGGTTACGACAGAAGCACGGCTAAACGGCCTTATGGAGGCTATTAAGAGCCATGGTCGGCCGCCGGCCTCAATCCGGATGGCACCTTCACCGTGGAAGAAGACGAGGATGCCAACCCCACTCTCGGTCGCCACGACTACTCTAGGATGCCACCGCCCACCTCCTATGGTGCCACTACCGTAACCCATGCTCCTCGGTCTTCGGGTCGGCCCGGCTCCCAACCGCAGATCACTGGATCCATGCAGCCCGACGCACAAACCGGTTCGCGGTCCCTCGGTGGGGACAAAGCCGATGCGGAATGTCTTCTCATGGTTGGGGTTATCTCGGAATGCCCAACAAATTGGAATGCCACCTCGGTTCGGAACCGATCAATCCGACCTTCACGGCAACGGCCACGGTTCGGAATGCCGCCGCGGCTTGGTTGGGCCACGATCGAGGCCCCTCCTCGTAATAATCTTGGTTCAAATGCTCCTCACACAAATCCGTTCCTCACTCGCACTTCTATGGGTTACCAAGCCTCCATCCCGGTGTCATCCGAATCACCGGGACCGCAGTACCCGGGTTATACACCCTCGCCTCGGCCAGGCCATGCAATTCAACGATCGGGACGGCGGCCCGCACCTAAGCCTACTTATGGGCCCCATTCTGGAAATCCAAGTTATCCCGGCTACATCGGGGCTGCCTCCACCTGCTTTGCCAGTTGAAAATCAACAGCAGGCCGCAAGGTTCTATCCCTTCGCCCAGGCTCCCACTCATGCTCCCCCGGGCAATTTGGGCCAAGGACAGGTTTTCACCTACGTCCCCGGATCGGCCGTTCCCTCCACCAGTCTGCCGCCAGTGGTAGCTCCTCTCCCTAATGCCATGGCTCCGCCACAAGACCCTCATCTGGCCTGGTTCATGGAACAACACAAGGAGATGAAAGCACAGATCGCCGAATTAACCGCTAAGAAGTCTGCCTTCCGGCCTACAGACCCGGACTCCATTGTTCCTCTGCCCCACAAATTCATGGTTAACTCCGCAGCTAAGTTTGAAAAGGCCTACAATCAGCAACCGGCTGCTGCACCTGCCTACAGATATCGGGCTCCTCCTGCAAACACTGCCCCTGCTCCTGCCAAAGGCAAAGAAATGATTAACTATGCGGGACAGGAATGTAATAACACAACTCCTTTTGCTCCCAGAAAACCAGCCGAGCCCAGACCACGGGTCATGAATCTCGAAAACTTTGGAATGCCTCTGAGATCAAATCCGCCCGAAAGCAAGGTAACGATCCTTATCAGGGTTACCCAAGAAGAGGTCACCTTCCCCGAATGTATGTCAGCTTTCAGAGAAGTCCTAGAAACTGGCATGATACCGGATGCGCCTCCAACACAAAGTGCTATAATCATCTCCAACTCTGAATATTACAGAAAGGAACCAGAATGGCTGCATTATATCGGGGATGAGATCGAAAAGCCGCCAAGTCCCGACAATAGCGACTCTTGTTGTATGATAACTATGAGCAAGGAAGGCTATGGGAACGAATCTGAGGACGCCCTAGCCCTGTGGGCCATCCAAGGGGCAACAACACAACCCCAGACTCAAAAGCCTGTGACTTGGGAAGCAGTTATAAGGGCCGCCCAGGAAGGAGCCAGTACAGCTCAGCCCCTCACCGTTGCTAGACTCCGTCAGAACCAGTGGCCAATAGCCAAAAGGGCTCCCCCGTTGACCTTAGCAGCATTGAAGAAATCTAGTCAAGAAGCAACTGATGAGGAAGTTAACCTGTTGACCCGATCCGGGCAAATCTTCCAAGGGAATCCCAAGGCAGATAAGAAGGCCACAGATCAAACACCGAAAGAAGATCGCCGCCCCTATGCTAAGACAGTGAAACTCCTGCACCCGAAAAGAGGATCCCGTGCTCACCCGGTTGAAGCAAACACAGCCAACATTTCCCTCTGGTCTCTACTCACTTCGTCCTATCCCCATAGCTGAAGGCCGGAAGAAAGCTGGCTCGCACTCTAGTGCCTATTGATGCTACTCCCGATGATGTGGTACGGCTAATTGGAAACATCCACTACGGGAACATAATCACTTTCACGTATCTCGACCTCCCTCAATTTGGGGCCGATCATAACGAGCCTCTCTTCATCACGGTCCAATTGGATGAACGACGCCTCCCTCGGGTCCTGGTTGATAATGGGTCGGAATGAACATTCTTCCGGCAAAGATCATGAGCCTGCTTGATATCAAGACTACGAGACTTGAAGCCTTCCTCCCTCACAACAAAAGCTTACGACTCAACATCTCGAGCAGTCCTTGGAGTCGCTACCTTGGACCTCTGGTTTGGACGAGAAATTGATACTGTGGAATTCCGGGTTATTGACATCCCGATTACTTTTAATGCCTTATTGGGAAGACCTTGGCTGCATCGGAGTCAAGGGGTCGCCTCAAGCCTCCACCGGTGTGTGAAATTCGTCTCGAATGGGGATTTGACAACCATTTACGGAGATTTAGTCACTTTAGAGGGCACGGATACGGGCGGAATACATATTCGGAAATCAAACATGACGAGGAAGGTCTTATGCTAACGGGCTTCACGGTCGAGCCTCCCAAGGCCCAAGTGTGCAACATAGATCGACGGTCACTCGGGATAAAATCCCACCGGTCTTGAAAATGATGAGAAAAATGAGTTATCTACCTGGCCTCGGTGCGGGAAACACCAACAAGGAACTCACAAACTCATCGAGGTGAAAGGACAGAATACTCGCCACGGCCGGGATATGAGGCCTCCTCAGGTGGACACCGCAAAAGGAAAAAGATTTGAAGCTGCCACAGGAAGGGTCCCGGTCGACGACCCTAAATTTCTCCCCTTCAGTCCTAATTTGGCTGACTACTTTGTAAAGGGTCCCACACAACCAGGAAACGTCACAGAGCCCACTCCTACGGCAGGGTGGCCAAATCTACAAGACGGCATCAACAAGTTCAGGGGAGCCAAAGCTAACCCGGTCCGCAGAATGTTCCTGGACCTACCCAAGCTACCGGGGCTACCACTACCATGAAGAGTGAGTACACCTTCAAAGGCGTGCCAAGCCTAGTGGAACAGTTCGAGAAACTCACAACCACAATTTCTACTGCCCATGAAGGTCCGAAACCTGAATTCGAATTAACCGTGCCGAAAGCCAAAGCCACAGAAGTCTTTTCAGATGATTGGGATGGCCCCATCATGCAGCAGCTTGTTCGGGGAAGAGATCCAGTGCCGGACTGATTGATTTCACTCGATCAAAGAAATGGTAGCAATGATCGAGGGAGGAGAACAGAACGAAAATGTACCCCGAGTCATGAGGCCACCGACAAAGAATGCCGTTAAAGAATCGGGAAACTCTCTCAGGCCCGTCCGCGACCAAAGAAGAAATGATCACCAAACTTGGATTGGTTCCCCGTCCCTTTGTGTCAACCTTTGTAAAGTCCTCTGAGTCTCTCATTGTTGAGTTTGAGTCTTCTGAATCGTCTGATGGCCTCACGCCTGAAGACCACGAAATTGTAGCCAATGCTGTATTCCCTCTTATTCTCAATGAAATGACGAACCTTTCTGAGTATCCCTTGATTGCCACTTTAACTAATGATGAATTAATTAATAAAAAATTTTAATAATAATTCATTAGATAAAGAAGCAGACACATTAAACAACAAAAAAAGAAAATCAAACAAAAAAAAAAGGAAGAGGATCTTTCAGCAGGTTGTCCGGAAAGAGGAAAATCGAGCCCAAGCTGCCGAAGAGATTTTGACGAGTGTGAATCTGGGAACTGCGGAAGAGACTAAAGAGACGCAGATTGGTGATTTCTTCAAAGGAACTGGAAAGGATGCTCTGCAAAATCCTACAAGATCCTCAACTCAAAGAAAGTTGCCCTCTTCATCAAAGAGAACATCATATGCCGATACGGTTTGCCAGCCGAAATCATCTCAGATAATGGATCCCACTTCGAAGGGGAATGCGACAGCCGCCGCGTAATTCCGAATAACCCGTCACAAGTCATCTCCTACAGCCCCAAACCAACGGAGCCGTCGAGGCAAACAAGACTTTGGAAAACATCATCCGGAAAATGGCCGTCCAAGGCGTAGATTGGCCCGAGAAGTTACACTGGCACTCGGGGCTACAGAACATCGCCGAACGGCAACTGGGGAAACACCGTTTGCCCTCACATACGGAATGGAAGCCGTACTCCCAATCGAGCTAGAAATCCCCTCACTCCGTGTGCTGCTGGAAAGCCAGATCAACGAGGTCGAATGGCTCCAGAGTCGCCATGATGAATTGGCCCTGCTAGATGAACACCGATTGAAGGCCATGGAACACATCCGAGCCTACCAAGGAAGAATGGCCAGAGCCTTCGACAAGAAAGTAAAGCATCGAGAGATCCGAGAAGGTGATCTCGTTTTGAAAGAAAAGCCCCCAGTCCGTATCAACCCCCCTTGGCAAATGGGAGCCTGTATGGGTCGGGCCATACGTCGTCCGTAAGATCTTCTCCGAGGAGCCATGCAACTTGCGGACCTAGACGGGAATCCCTTTGTACACCCAGTGAATGGTGACAAGCTGCGCAGATACTACGCGTAAAACAAAGAAAAAATGAAGAAGTCAAAAAAAAAAGAAGAGTGCTAAAAGAGTAATACCCAACTAGGTTGAAAACCCGAAAAGGGCGACCTAGGTAAAAAGCGTGGTTGCACCAAAAAAAAAAAACAATAAAAAAAACAAAAAAAAAAAACAAAAAAAAAACAAAAAAAAAAAAAAAACAAAAAACAAAACAAAAAACAAAAAAAAAACAAAAAAACAAAAAAAACAAAAAACAAAAAAACAAAAAACAAAAAAAATCGGGTTGAACTACGAAGACCCGAGCTCCTCAAAATGAGGGGAACGTAGGCAAATGGAAACGGTTCGGTCTAAAACACAAATAAAAGTCATACTTTGACAATCAATACACCGATCGACCATGAAAGCGTCTCGAAAAACTACAAGCAATTCAAATATTCATTACAAGTTAAAAACTTTTTGATGAGTCTAAGCCCGATTCATTCCTACAACCGGTAACCTCGCTAAAAGAAAACTAAGATACATAATCAAACTAATGTGTCCGCTATGACAAGAAAGGGATACTCGGAAACCTCGTAGTCACTCCATGCCACTCGAATCGGCCTCTCCCATCTTCTTCCCCTTCGAGTCTTCTTTTCGAACAGAAAATGTCGGTTTTCCTCCTACCAAGCTCCTATAGGAACAGATCTATCAAACCAGCCTCCGTCGTGGCCTTAGTAGCCCTAGCGTCATCTCTCATCTCCCGTAGCCTAGCCGGTAGCATAGGAGCCCTCCTCTCCTCTCTTGACGTAAGCCTCATAGTCGGCCACGCCGTCTCCGCTCCCGTCACGAGGGTTGGCCCTCGCCTCGGCCCTCCTCCTCTCAAAAACCGTCGTGTCCTCCGCACCCACAATGGCCTCACGCCGCCTCAAAATAGCCATCTCGAGTCTCTCCTAAATGCCTCTCGTACCAATCCAGGTACCAAGTGGTCGTGAACACAGGTCTCTGACGCTCGAGAATAACCCGAGGAGGAAAGGCGTCATACCTCCATGCTCGGGAAAGAAATGGAAACACCGAGGGATCATCCATAGAAACAGGAGCCACCACCCCGATGGCTATATCATCAAAGTTCTCCAAAGGAACCTCGCTCCAGCCGAACTGTCTCGTAACCAAGGACGGAATATAGAAGCCGGATCGAGAAAGCCCCGAAGCATGACCACATGAGACCCGTCCCGAAGCACTCGCGAGTCTCCACCCGCCAACAAGGCACCGACCATCTCGATATCTTCGTCCGGCGACCAGCCATCCAACGCTCCCATGAGCCCCGATCATCGAAATCCACAAGAACCCCCTCCCGGCAAATGTCCAAGGCTTGATCATGTCGGGAGTTTCCCGAAGAATCCCCAAACGCTCCATCGCCCACAGGGTCAAGAGGAACGGGCCGCCCCCGCGCATATACCGCTTCCCGTAGCTGCCCTATCGAGAGCATGGAAAGTCTCCCCAGATCGAGGTACAACATCTCTCGCCCAAGCGACAATGAACGACTACATCCAGCAGAGACCGATGGCGCATCCCAAAAGAATAGACCATGAACAAGGTCCCAAACATGCAAAGTGCAAAGGCATCCCAGTAGGCATCGTCGAGCAAGCCTAAGCCCCTAAATCTATCAGGGAGACTGGAAATATCAAAATGATCGGGACCACGGATCATACCTTGCGCTTCCTCCAGGGAAAGATGAAGGAGGTTGCACAATCTGTCAACGAAAGAAGCCCCTCCGGCAAAGGAACCGCTATCTCTTCCACCTCCGACCACCAAGCAAGGCCCGAAATTCTTCGACGGTTGGGACCATCTCCTTGTAAGAAAGGCAAAAGACATGCCTCCTAGTGTCCCAAAATGAGGAAGAAGCCCTCAAAAGACCGTAATCCGGAATCAATTCCTTGAGAGACCATAAGCACTTCACCTTATACCTTTCTTCAAAGAAGGACCCCCTCTCATGCATAATCTCCCTGACCAAGCCTTGAATTTGTTGAAAAACGACATTTGGGATTCTTGGGACAATTTTGATGGAGCTTTTCTAAGGTTTTCCATGGATTTTCTCTCTTTCTCCCGAAAATGGTCAGTTTGGACTGGAGGTTGAAGAGGATATTTGAATTTGAAATAAAGTGAGACCAGATCTGTAGCAAAATTAAAGGACAATGTCAGATGCAGTCCCCATCCGCGCGGATATGTTTGCTTTCCATCGAAAAATCTGCAAATCAAGCCGCTACACCAAAAGAGGAATATTCCATCCCGCTGTTCTAACCCGTGCAAAAACCTCCCCAAACCACCATATACCAAACATTAACACCCTTGCCAAAAAAAAAAAGAACCAAGGCTCATGCAACATTGCATTCATACTGCATTGCATCCATAAAAGAATAAAATCCTAAATTATTACATTCCAAAAATAAAGGGAGTGTGCAAAAAAAAAAAGAGAAAAAAAAATCAAATAAAAAAAAAGTAGGTAACAATAATCCTAAATTATTACATCAATAAAAAAAAGAAAAAAAATGTGCATAAGCTGTACAAATCTCAATCCCAGTCATAAATCTCAAAATCTCGTAAAATCGGGGGTAATCAATCGTAATCCCTAGCGCCCGACGCCCGTCCCCGGTCCCTCTTGCGACTCGGGCCCGCCTCCTCAGAGCCCCGAAAATCTCGGGCTCGTAATCGTCCTCGTCTCCGCAAAGAGGCTCGCCAGACCAACCGGCACGCTATGATAGGGCAAGCCGAGATCTGCGAAAAAATCATATCCGAAGGTGAAGGCGTCGGACTCCCGGACGTACGAAGACGACCCACCATGCCGCGCAAACGTGTCCCCGCCCGTGTGGATCCCCGAGAATGACGTGATCCGAAGCGCAGCACCGCGCTGGGATCAATGAGAGGAGACAGAGGAGTCTCGAAGAAGTCTCTCGAACGAATAGGGGAAGCCTCCCGCCCGATGTGCGCCGGCCGTGGTCGCCGCTCTAGCCTCGAGGAGCCCCGCAAGCGACCATCCTCCCGATAAATCTCTTAGCTCCGATCACTTGCTTCGCGCCTCTCGACGACCACCTCCGAAAACCGCACAAAAGCAAAAGCGTCGAAATGGGCTGAAGCGAGAAATGATGACAGAAAGAAAAGAAAAGACAAAAGTAAAAAAAAAAAAAAAAAAAGAAAGAGAAGCCATACCTTCATACTCCTGACGAGGCCGGAAAGCTCGTGGAAGCCGCTCAGCCGAGGGATCTGCACCCTCAATCGGACCCCATCCCGGATATATGAAAAATCCGTCCGAGGGTACCGCGGGATCCCAAGCCCCTCTCTATCCGTAACCCGGGGCATCCTCGCCTCCTCAAAACAAATACGGGTACGGCTCAATCGCCACAAATGCCGAGAAGTGCCGGCCGGCTCTGCAATCATCCTGTGTCGCAGATCTGTCACTCGGTGCATCATATCGGCGGGAGGCTCCACCGTGTCCTCAAAGGCGAGTTCACGCCATGCCGGCGCGTCACCCTCTCTCCCGCATAATAGGCATCGCAAGTCGACCTCTCGTAATCCTCCGCCGCACGGTCCAAATCTCGCCGCCCTTCAACTGCGCCACCTCAAAACGATCCTGTGGATAAAATATCATCCTCTCATCCGTCTCACCTCCGTCAAAGGAAGGCAATCCGCGTATCTCGAGAGTCGTACGCCCGGAGCTTATCTTCTCGGGCATGCTTGACCAAGAGCGCATGGCCGGATACGCCCGACGTACTCCGGCCGCCGCCACATCGTGACGTGGAAGAACTCCAACGCCCATACCGCGAAAGGTAAAAATCCAAATCAATCCAAAGTAAAAGAAAAGTGTGTGCTCAAGAAGAAAGGGAAAGCAAAGAGAGAGCTTATACCTCCAGTGGCAAACTCAAAGCAAGACAAGGAGCTCACAGCTCTTCCGGGCCGTACCTATCAAGAGCAAAGTAAAGCTCGCCACTCGCTTCTCCTCAGAGACGCCTCCACCATCTCCATGTCCTCCAAGGACCTCAAGAAGGCAAAGACCGCCGTCCTCAAAGATGTCCAAAGAGGGTGCTCGAAAAAGCAAAACCATAAGAAGGCCCCCGCAATCTGATCGGCGCCTATCCTCTCCTCCCTGCCTCGTAGCTCACAATGGTCTCCACAATCTTCCCGTAGACCACCGCATACTCCATCCCCATCCCCTTTTGGGAATAGGGAAAATCCCGTAAGAGCTCGTAGATCCGCATCGCCGTAGCCATCCCGCCACTCAATGCCGCGTCCATTGAAGGACAAACCCGTGATCGCAAAGCATAGTCGAAGGCGTAACCGTAGCCTCGCCCCAAAAGAAGTGAAACGTGTGGGTCGCATCCCACCAATGCCGCGCCAAAGCAAACATCGCCCTTGCTCTTAGGGAACTTGACCAATCCCCTCAAGCACTCAACAAACTCCCAAAGCCCGATCTCAACAACAACTGCTCCTGACTCGCAAAGCTCCTCGGCCCGCATTCGGAAGCCGGTCCCACAAGTCAACTACGTACTCCACCGATCCTCGAGTCTTCATCTTATTCACCGCTCCGTAACGTAGTTGTTTCCACCCTGCAATAAAACAAAAAAAAAAGAAAATTTCAAAAAAAATTGCATTTGCATTTGCACAAAAAAAAAAAAAAAGAGCATACATATGCATCATGAAATTTCAAAGAAAATTCGACAAAGATAACAAAGATACAATGAGCATAGCCCCATTTTTCTCGCACAAAAAAGACAAGCTTTGACAAATCCCAATCAACATTCATGAAAAAAAAAAACTTTCATACAAAGAGTCAACGGAAGTAAAAACTCCGTCCCATTTTCAAAAAAAAAAAGAACGAAGTTCCTATGCATGCATGCATATCATCCATCATCTCAAAAAAAAAAAAATCCTACATTCATACATCCTACGGAAGCAAAAACTCCGTCCCATTTTTCATAAGACATACATACATGCATTCATCAAAAAAAAAATGCATTCCTACGGGAGTAAAAACTCCGTCCCGTTTTCATAAAATAACATGCATTCAATCAACGGGAGGAAAAATCCGTCCCACTTTTCAAAAAAAAAATCAATCAAAAATCATACATTCATATCATCATCTCATGTTGGCAAAATGCCAATTCTTTTCTCAAGCAAAATGCACATTTTGAAACACCAACAAATTCATTGCAACATGCATATCATCAAAAATCAATATTCAAATTTCAAAAAAAAAAAAATCACAATTTTCATCCATAATTTTTGGATACTAAAAAAAAAAAAGGCGAAAATGCCAATTCTTTTTCCCAAGCAAAATGCACATTTTGGGTTACTCATATACTCATAACATGCAAAGCATCAAAATCAAGATTCAAAGCCAAGAACATCAATCATTCGAATTTTCAAAAAAAAAAATTCAAAAATCACCCAAAATTCAATTTCAAGCAAGAAATCAACAAAGGGAATGAAAAGATTCGAAGTATACCGTTCGGAGACTCGGATCAGAAGCCCAATGTTGCCAAGCATCGGGGTAGGGCTCCTCCGCAATCGATTGCGAAAGAGTATAGTGCCTCCTCATCCGGACGAGCTCCAATCGTCTCTCCGCTACCGAGCCACGTCCTTGGCCTTGAAAAGCACCTTCCCCGTGTTCCATTGCTCAAAAAATCGAAGAAATCGGAAGATTTTTGAAGCTTTTTGGACAACAATGGCGGTTTTGAGCGATTTTCTCTCTCTCTCTCGTAATTTTCTGTAAAAACAGACTGGGGAAGAAGAAGGGGGCGGCCCCTCATTTAAAACCCTCTGAACACGCTCCTATCCGCGCGGATAGGATTGTCAGGGTCAAAATGACCCTTTTGCCCTTTAAAATCTGGGACTCTCGCAGTCACCCCAACTTGACAGAGTTAATCAAAGTCGCCCCTTGTCAAGAAAATCATACCCCCTAGTCAAACGTAAGTCCGATTTCCCGAGAAAGATAACGAGATCCCGTATCTTTCATCAAAATCATCAAACGGCAAGCCAAACGTAAGACCGATTTTCCGAGAAAGATAACGAGATCCCGTATCTTTCATCAAAATTACCAACTAGCCAAACGTAAGACCGATTTTCCCGAGAAAGATAACGAGATCCCGTATCTTTCATCAAAATTACTAACGACTAGCCAAACGTAAGACCGATCTCCCGAGAAAGATAACGAGATCCCGTATCTTTCATCAAAATCTTCCCTGCGCCAAACGTAAGACCGATTTCCCGAGTACGAATACGTCCGATTTTCCTCAAGAAAGGCTAACAAAATCCCCAAAGAAAGTTAACGGAATCCCAAGAGCCAACGAAATCTCGAGAAGATCTCGAACTACGAAAGGGCTTGATTCCCGCTAGGGATACGTAGGTAGCCTATCATTAGGTCCAAATTTCCGACCAAAACGGTCACCCTCTCCTTCTAAGCCAGACAAAGTCCACCAAAGGCCATTTCACAATCAAGGTCCGAGGCACCTAAAAGCCATCATCTCCAAGGTCCGAGGCACCTAAAAGCCATCATCTCCAAGGTTCGAGGCACCTAAAAACGCCATCAATCAAAGGTCCGAGGCACCTAAAATCCATCATCTCCAAGGTCCGAGGCACCTAAAAAGCCATCATCTCTCAAGGTTCGAGGCACCTAAAATGCCATCATCAAGGTCCGAGGCACCTAAAACGCCATCTCCAAGGTCCGAGGCACCTAAACGCCATCATCAAGGTCCGAGGCACCTAAAACGCCATCTTCAAGGTCCGAGGCACCTAAAATGCCATCTCCAAGGTCCGAGGCACCTAAAACGCCATCATCAAGGTCCGAGGCACCTAAAACGCCATCTCCAAGGTTCGAGGCACCTAAAACGCCATCTCCAAGGTCGAGGCACCTAAAACGCCATCTCCAAGGTTCGAGGCACCTAAAACGCCACCTCCAAGGTCCGAGGCACCTAAAACGCCATCTCCAAGGTTCGAGGCACCTAAGACGCTATCACTAGGAAAGCGATAAATCGCAATCATCCTCAAAGCAGAGCGGATAGCCATCGGGACCGAAAATGGTCATTCTTATCCCCGGCGAGCGGATAGCCGTCGAGCCAGAAAATGGTCATTTCTATCCTCCAGAGCGATAGCCATCGACCGAAAATGGTCATCTCTTATCCCGGCAGAGTTTCTTCCAAAGAACCGATTGCAGAACTCGCTCATCGTGGTCCGAGGCACCTAAAACGCCATCATCTCCGTGGTCAAAGACCCGAACTACGATCGGCTTGATTCCCATTCGGGATATGTAGGTAGCCTATCGCTAGGTTCACCCACTCGATCACTCGATCATCCCGCCAAATATGGAGCCTTACTCTTATCGACGACCCCGCT